>KQ988443.1:211749-230573 GCA_001598015.1 Dorcoceras hygrometricum | reverse complement strand
GGTCATTTAGTTTTATGAATTACCCTCCCACTATTTTAACGATTTCATCACCCTCGAATGAAATCGAGAAAATAGGTTTCTTTAGTGGGTACACGGAGCCCAATTAAGCGATCATGGACCCGAATAATATCATCCATCCAATGACCCCCAAAAGGTTGTTCCGATTGCAACCGGTGCAACCTCCATGTATTCACCTCACGTCCAGTAAGGGCCCAATAATATGACGCCGTTTACTATCACGTGTCAAGATGACCCATCAATGTTGAGTCGTGAAGGACGGTCCCCTTAACGTCCCCAATAATATGAGCAAACGTTAAAGGGAGTTCCAACCGAACTCACAACAATTGTCAATGGCGTGGACAGCTTTCCGGCATACATGACCCCCTCAATAATATGAGACGAGCCATGTATACTGGTAGCATCGACGTACACCCATTGTTGATGGAAGGTAGGGATAATTTAAACAAATTTAAATTCCCTTTTAGTTTATCGAATAAACTTTTATCTTGATATTAGTTTGAAATCATATTTAAAACGAGGGATTTTTTTTTCGAAAATTTGGTCTCATGAAGTATATTTTAAATCATATTTAAAACATGCGGATTCAACTAACTATATATCACATATATAAACATTGGGATGATCGATCGCGAGAGCTATGCGGTCCGTGGTTGCCAGCCACGGACCTGGGTCCAATCCTAGGGGTAATGCAACATGCAATGCAATCCTATTACAATGCTTCAGGTTTTACAGATCTTCGGTCTTCAATATCTTTGATCCTCATTGTCCACCGTCTTCGGATGTCCTCCCACTAAATCTAGTAATTTACATTCAAATATACCATTACATATAAGGGATACATTTTTCAAGGGGTGGGAACGGGCCACAAACAGGCCCACTTAAAATGATAATCAATAATATTTACTAAACCAAAAATACATAAAACATTATAAAATCATATTTTATAATTAAAATCACATTTTACTAATTTTAATTGTATCAAATTGGGCTTAAAACAATTCTAGGCCCAAAAAGCTCAAAATTTCAAAATCGACCAAACCGGGCCCGATATCGAATATCGGCCCGAAAACTTCACGGGCTGCTCGGGACAGGCCCGAACATAACCGTAGAAGAATTCAGCCGTCACGACATCGCCGGAGAATCGCCGGGCGGTGGCCGCTGGCTGCGGCTGCCACCATGAAAATCGTGCACGGCGCAAGGCCACGCACGGCCGCGACAAGTGCGGCGCTCCCATGCACCATTGTGCGCCATCGCATGGCGCACAGCCCCGACCAGCGCGCAACAATTTGGCGCACGGGCTGCCGGCCAGTGTCTTGGCCATCGGGCGGCCAGCGCGCGAAACGGCGGCCAACGATCGGCCGCCATGCGCGGCCAGCGGGCAACGAAGTGCGGGCGGCTGCTGGCCACGGCCGGCCACCATGCGCGGCCAGCGCGCATGGTGTCGCGCGCGCTATAGCGAGCGCGGCGGCGGCCGGCCGGTGGAATTAAAATTTTTTTTTGTGTTTGATCGATTTCAAATCTGAAAAAGAGATTAGATACAATTATGGCACAATTGTATTGAAGGATCCGAGCCATATCTCTGATACCACTGTTGGGGAACCGTGGCGGATCCGGATCCCGTCTCCCGGCGAGGCAGCGGAAGAACAAAATTAGGCCGGGAAACGTTCAATACAATTCAATAATAACACAATATGAACCATTCATAGGGTGTTTCTCGGGGTGTTACCTTGCTGGCGCCTGGCGCCTGGCTCCAACCAGAATCACAAGGAGACTGGCTCTTCACGATAGGCGGCGGCGCGTGGAACCGGCGGCGGCCGTGAGGTATATGAGGAGGGGAGGCGGCCGAGAATTGCTCTAGGGTTGTGTGTATGTGAGTTATCTTACAATAATGAAGCTCTTAATCCCTTTTAATAAGATTAGCAATGGACTTGGACCGGCCCATCGGGCCCGGGTCTAAATGACGATATCCATCACTGCGACTTCATTACAACTCAGATCGCCGATCAGATCGGAACGATCGACTCAGTTTCCAAAACTGAATAATATGATGTGAAAAACAATTTTTCAGATCATCAAACCCTAAATAACAAAATGACCGTTTTGCCCCTCAACAGCGGGAAATCACGATTTGACCCCTGTTGACTTTTAGAAAGTCGCACTCCCCAAAATCCTCCTCAGGCGCTCAACACATTGAGCTCAGTTTCCGTGCGGGAATCTTGAATCCAGTACTTGTGTGACCCTCAATGGTTCAGGGATACAGCTAGCCGTGGGCCCATAACCATTGTGGCTCCGGAATCACAATTCCGGACTCGCCCATCGGATCATGGTAAGAGCGTCTAGCAACATCGCCCCATGATCCCCTAGGTATCACTGATAGTGCCTGAAAGAACCAGTTGGTCGTGGTTAGTGTACAGTACGGTCCTTTCAATCCATATATCCCGATCAGATCAACGACCATTGGTAAATCGAGAGTCGCTATAGATCCGATAGCTATGCATACATCTTGGAGATCTAATAGTGACATCGCGAGTGTAACTAGGTAAACCCATTTACCTAAAACACTTCTAGTAATCTGGCCAGAGATTTATACACTATTATCCCCTCAGAAAGCATAGGATATCCACGCATGTCTGCGAGCGGTGAATCCTCGACAACGATCCATCGACTCCTACATGCATCGGGGTCTCACCAATCCCGCCGCCTAATGACCCCAAGTGAGTCGGAAAACGGGTCAAACTGAGACGCCTATCATGTAGAGTCTCAATGACGTTTCGAGTCGTGAGGACTAATCAGTATAACCAAGACCTCGGACTTATCCAGTCGACAAATGGTAACCACTTGGAAAGTCCGAACGAGGGTAGTTCGATAGATCACCAGGTCACAATCTATCTGCATGCTCAGAACATCACAATGTTCCCTACCAATGAAACATGGTACTTCGCATCGCAAAAACCAGTCTCGAGCTCGGGCGGCCTTATCCTCATTTTGACGGCCCAATCGACTAGAAACTAATTCAGAATACACAGTGACTATTAGATGTGTTTCATGATAGCCGTCATACCCACTATCACATCTAACATACACTATAGCGCATTCTAGGTCTTTACTCAACGCAATTGTTAATCATCATACAACACAATGAAAGTAAAGAATGCCGTAAATAAATTCGAATATCATATATAAATATCGTTTCATACAAGAGTCTATGAACCCACACGCCACAAGTTGGCTAGTTGGTCATCTACTCTAACAAGATCACATAAATCACAGAGTCAATCAAAATCAAATAAAAACTCTGTGCCTAGACTCGAGTGTGATCAAAAGAAATCGATCTTATCTCAGTTTAAGCTCTGATACCAAAAATGTCAGTCCCCGTGCTACTAAACAGAGTATATAGCACAATTAAGCACATAATCACGGAAGCGTAAAATCTGGCTTAAAAATTTTCGAAATAAAATGGGCCTGAACTCAAAATAGTCAGTCAAAATATTCATAGTCAAAATACGAGTTGACCAAACTCATATAAAACAGATAATCAACAAATCTCAAATCAAATACAGATCCCCAATACATAAAAAACACAGGGCATCCTCCGGTTCAATACATAATAAAATAGACTGGGACTCAAGTGAACGGGGATCGACCAGCTGGCACTCCACTCGGTCCAGCTTGGTTACCTGAAGATCCTGCAAATGGGTAACACAGACCCAAAAAACACAAAAGAAGGAAAGAAATACGAGGTCAAGCCTCAGTACGAAGAGCCATCAAAACAGCTAATCATGCAACATGATATAAATCAAGTTATGAAATGCATGAGGCTATCAAGGGAATCGGGAATCAAGACCAGCATATCGACTGGCAAATCAACTCAAGCGAGCCTCTATACCACGCACAACCAATCGGCCGATGGAAATCATTGGTTCGTGATCATCGGGGCCCGTCAGCCCATCACAGCTCGGTGGTAGACACTCCAATCCTACAGTCACCACTCCGATGATAGCGTTGGACTTTTCGGGCACGACACATCTGTCGGCCAGTCACAACGTGGCTCTCAATCAGGTCATCAATCAATCTGTCAATCAGGATCAATATGTATGCATGAATGTCATTCCATAATCAATTCTCAATGCACACAACATCAATACATGGAAACAGAATATATATAACTCAAGCAATTCATCAAACTGTTTCACGTAAATCACAGAATCAACCCAGCAGATTCATAACATGAAATACATCCATGTCCACGCTCAAAGCTGTAAGGGCTGATCAATTCGTACCTCAAAATATACCTCACAGATTCGAGACAGGGCACGACAACCACACGGCCAAAGCAATGAGATTTCTCCTGGCTCACAAACACGGCAGAGACTTCCTGGAAGCTGAAATATGTTACAAAGCCTCGTAAACAGCTTAATTCTATTTCAAATCTGAACTTCTAAGCATTACAGCCTACGGTCAGAACTCTGTTCTAGTTCTACAAGTCTACCGAAGCTTACAACAACAAGAAAAGCTTACCCAGAAGCTTAAACTAGCAGGAGAACTACAGACTTCACGGCACGAAGACACAGCAACTTCGCACTTCTTCTCCAACGTCTATTCAGAGTCTCAAATGGGTAGCGATCGAAATAGCTAAATAAGGGGAGTTCAGCGCCACCAAAATCATCCAAAACAAAGGCTGGAAACGATGGGAATCTAACGGAGAAATGTTCGAATGAACAGTGTCGATCGAGGGTTTGAACAGAGATGAGGATAAGAAATATTGGGTTGAAAATATTCTAAGTGTTGCTCAACACTTGCGTTTAAATCCTCTACTCAATCTCTATCGAACAAAACAAATCCCGACTAAAACAGATCCCTGCATCATTATATAGCGCCAAACAGATTCCTCAAACGGCGCTTAAAACCCATCAGATTTCAGAGCGCTAGTGCTAACACTCGCGCGCTAAACCAAACGACATCGTACAGGTGACATCTGAACGCTCCAACGTTAACATGTATCAGATCCCTCCACTCGAACAATTCAAATCACGCTAAGCGCTCACTAGCCAAAACGACGACGCACCACTAAACGAAACGACGTCGCACCCGAGACATCTGAAACATAACTAACGCTCATCGCTGAATCAGATCTATACACACGTACCTTCGCTAGCGTTCAACACCACTTAAACGGATCTCTCATCTGCACACGCTAATGCACTAGCAGTCAACTCCGCAATTGACCAACATGACATCTGCTCATGTCACACGCTAGCGCTAACAGATCTCTCGCTACTCTCCAATAGCGTTGACCCGCGTTGACGTCTGCTTACTCCGCCAACCAGATCCCATCATCAAGCGAGACATCTGAAATCGCGAAACGACGGCGTATAGCTTCTAGCGCCAAACTCAACTATCAGATCTCTCTCTCCTTGGCAGATCTCTCACTCCACCAGATTCCACCAAAACGACATCGTTTCACTAAAATTTCATGGCCACTCATGCAAACGCCCAGGGACTCAGATCTCACCCAAAACGACGGTGTTCACTTCTAAACGCCAGGGAATCAGATTTCATTCACAATTTCACCAATTCAACTCCATTTCTTAAACAGATTTCACCCGAAAGAAGCTTACAACTCGAAGCACAACATCTCAAGGAGAATTCCGAAAATCAGCAACCAGACTTCACCAAAATCTAAAGTCTGAAATCTGAAATCTGAAAATTCAAAATATAAAATCTCGTGACTAATCCTATATAAATCCGATTAATCACTATTTTGAAATCTCAATCCTCACAGTTACCCATTTGCAGGATCTTCAGGTAACCAAGATGGACCGAGTGGAGTGCCAGCTGGTCGATCCCCGTTGCCTTGAGTCCCAGTTTATTTTATGATATGTATTAAACCGGGGGATGCCCCGTGTTTTATTGTATTGGGGATCTGTATTTGATTTGAGATTTGATATTACCTGTTTTATATGAGTTTGAGTTAACTCGTATTTTGATTATGGATATTTTGAATGATGATTTTGAGTTCGGGCCCAAATGATTTCGAAAATTTTTAAGCCCGATTTTACGCTTCCGTGATTATGTGTTTAATTGTGCTATAATATCTGTTTATTAGCACGTGGCCTGACATTTTTGGTATCAGAGCTTAAACTGGGATAAGCTCGATTTATTTTGATCACACCCGAGTCTAGGTACAGAGTTTTGATTTGACTTTTGATTGACTCTGTGATTTATGTGATCTTTTATCTGTATTTGATATATCTGCTGTGAGATCTTACCTCTAGATTTGTTTTAGATGCCACCGAGGAGAGGTAGAGGTAGGACTACTAGACGTATCGTGGAAGAGTCTATGACCTCGGATTGTGATGAAGGCAATCAGCAGGTTGAGAATGTTACGAGACGGATAGACGAGATGGAGTTGGTCTTAGCTAGATTTCAGCGGACGAACCCTTCGACGTTTTCTTCTGCTGAGGGTGGTGCAATGGCTGAAGCATGGTTAGTTCAGATGGAGGAGTTGTTCGATACTCTGGAATACGCTCCTTAGAAGAGACTGAAGCTGGCGGTGTTGCATCTGAGAGACAACGCACAGCGCTGGTGGAGAGGTACTTCTCGTATCCTTCGTGATAGTGAGGCTGTCATCACTTGGGAGAGCTTTTGTGAGGAGTTCCGATAGGAGTATACCCCGGAGTCCTTCTATAACAGTCGCGAGAGAGTTCGACACCTGAAGCAGGGTAACTTGCGAGTGGCTGAGTATGCCCAAAAGTTTTCTGCTCTTTTGATCTATGGGCCACACGTAGCCAACCAGGAGAAGACGAAGAGGAACAAATTTCTGAAAGGTTTGAGTCCTGATCTGTACCGGATGGTTTTGTCTGGTTCACCTGCGACCTATATCGATGCAGTGAACCGAGCGGTGGATGTTGAGGAGAGTTTTCTGTAGGAGGATGCTCCGACTCGGCTGACTACTGGACGCACCTATCAGCCTGTGCAGGATGCGTCACAATATTTTTATTCTCCTCAGGGGTCATAGTAGCAGACAAATCGCCAAAGGTTTCGACCTCGAGGGAAACAGTTCAAGAAGAAGGCGAATTTGAGTTCCTCTGGTTCTGCAAGTTTTGGTTCTGGCAGTGGTTCTGGCGGCATGTCTTGTGGACCGTGCGGAGGAAGGCATCCAACTTCGTAGTATCGTGGAGTTCAGGGGTTTTGCCATAACTGTGGATAGCCCGGACATTTTCAGAGAGTATGTCCTTTGTTTAGGGTTCAGTCTTCAGTTCCTTCATAGCAGGGATCATCTGATGGTTCTTCTCAGAGACCGCAGTTTCCTGCCCCTACCCAGCGGTCTGGATTCCAACCCCGTGAGCCTTCTAGGTTTGGAGCACCTTTGAGACCTCAGTTCCAGATTCCACAACAGGCCCAAGCGAATGCATGGTTTGAGTTCTTCCCCATTGTGTGATGTTGTTTCCGTGTCTACCCCTGCTGGTGTGAGTCTGTGGTCCCGTGAAGTGGTGTTGGATTGTGTGCTTCGATTTGATGAGCATGTTTTGGTGTCCAATCTGATTGTTTTGGGAATCAGAGATTTTGATTGCATCTTGGGAATGGATGTATTGTCTAGATATAAGGCTACTGTTTACTGCTTTCATGGTGTGGTCAGATTTCGCCCTGATTCGGGTGAGAAGTGGGAGTTCTACGGTGCTGATTCACGCTCGAAGATTCCACTGGTGTCCGCCATTGAGATTTTTAGCCTGCTATCGCTGGATAATGCTGGATTCATGATTTATGCGCTTGACATTTACCAAGAGCCGCGATTGGAGTTGAGCGACATTCCGATCATTCGAGAGTTTCTTGATGTGTTCCCGGATGAGATTCCTGGATTCCCTCCAAGACGTGAGATCGACTTTAGCATCGAGTTTGTGCCCGGTACCATGCCGATTTCTAGAGCTCCATATCGGTTGGCGCCAGCAGAGTTGAAGGAGCTGAAGGATCAATTGAGACATCTCTTGGAGAAAGGCTTCATCAGACCGAGTATGTCGCCTTGGGGAGCTCCGATTCTTTTTGTGAAGAAGAAGGATGGGTCTATGAGGATGTGCATGGATTTCCGACAGTTGAATAAGGCGACGGTGAAGAACAAGTATCCTTTGTCGAGGATTGATGACTTGTTCGATCAGTTGCAAGGATCGGTCGTATACTCGAAAATAGATTTACGCTCTAGTTATCACCAGTTGCGGGTTAGAGATGCTGATGTGGCGAAGACAGCTTTTCGGACTCGATATGGGCATTATGAGTTTCTGGTCATGCCGTTTGGGTTGACGAATGCCCCAGCTGTTTTAATGGATTTGATGAATCGCGTCTTTAGCGAGTACATCGGTCGGTTCGTGATCGTCTTCATAGATGACATCCTAGTGTATTCGAGCATAAGGAGCATCTTTGATTGGTGTTTCAGAGATTGAGAGACTCGCAGTTGTACGCCAAGTTCAGCACGTATGAATTTTTGCTTCACAGAATTATCTTTTTGGGTCATGTGATTTCAGCGCAAGGGATTTCGGTGGATCCAAGTAAGGTCAAAGCAGTTCTTAACTGGGAGAGACCTAGAAACGTTTATGAGATCCGCAACTTCTTGGGATTGGCTGGCTATTACAGGATTTTTATCGAGAATTTCTCTTTTATAGCCAGGCCGATGACTCAATTGACTCAGAAGGATCGAAAGTTCGTTTGGATGGACGAATTCGAATACATTTTTCAGACGTTGAAGGAGAAGTTGACTACTGCTCCTGTTTTGGCTCTACCGTCTGGATCCGGAGGATTTGTTATGTGCTTCGAGGCTTCTCTCAATGGTTTGGGATGTGTTGTGATGTAGAACGGGTACGTGATTGCCTATGCGTCTCAACAATTGAAGCCTCACAAGACGAGGTACCCTGTTCATGATTTGGAGTTGGCTGCGATAGTGTTTGCCTTGAAGATTTGGCGACATATCTGTATGGTGAAGAATTTGTGGTCTACACCGACCACGAGAGCCTGAAATATATCTTCACGCAGTCAGACTTGAATATGAGGCAACGACACTGGATGGAATTGCTCAAGGACTTTAACTGTGAGATTCAGTATCAGCCTGGGCGGATGAACTCAGTAGCAGATGCTTTGAGTAGAAAGACCCAGCCTGCGATGCTTTCGTTTTTGAATGTCTCAAGTCTACGAGCAGTTGAGTACTTCTGGTTGGCGATTTAAACCGGTTGATCAGTACTTTATGGTTTCTTCGATTCAAGTATAACCGCAGATTTTGAGTAACATCAGGGAGGCGTAGAAGACTGATCCATATATTCATGAGTTGAAGATTAAAGCCCGAAGTGGTCAGTCTGAGGATTCTTCTGTTGCTTCTAATGGATGTTTGAGATTTCGAGGAAGATTAGTGGTTCCGAACCTGATTGATTTGAAGGAGACCATTCTGAACGAAGCGCATTGTAGTCGGTACAGTGTGCATCCGGGCGAGAGGAAGATATACCATGCCTTGAAGTCTCACTACTGGTGGGACGGTATGAAGAGCGACATCTCTGGTTTTGTTGCTAGATGCCTGAATTGCCAGCAGATCAAGGCTGAGAGGATGAGACCTGGTGGATTATTGCAGAGTTTGGAGGTGCCCCAATGGAATTGGGAGCACATCGCCATGGATTTTGTGACTCATCTACCTCGATCTAGTAGGGGGTGTGATGCGATTTGGGTGGTGATTGATAGACTTTCGAAGTCAGCCCATTTCATTCCCTATGATGTGAGGTGTTCCATGAAGAAAATGGCGAAACTGTACATCGACCATGTGGTTAGATTGCATGGATTTCCTGTTTCGATAGTGTCTGACAGAGATCCAAGGTTCACTTCTCGTTTTTGGAAGAGTCTGCAGGCAGCGATGGGTTCGAGATTGGCTATGAGTACAGCCTATCACCCACAGACAGATGGTCAGTCTGAGCGGACCATTCAGACGTTAGAGGACATGCTGCGTGCAGTTGTGATGGATTTCAGTGGTGGCTGGCAGGATTCGCTATCCTTGGTTGAGTTTTCGTATAATAACAGCTACCAGGTGACTATCGGGATGGCTCCGTTTGAAGCGTTGTATGGTCGTAAGTGCAGATCTCCGATCTGTTGGGAAGAAGTTGGTGAGAAACAGCTTTCTACCCCTGAATTTGTGCAGCATATGAAAGATCAGATTGATTTTATTCGAAGTAAATGAAGGCTGCACAAGACAGATATGCAAGCTATGCTAACAGAAGACGCAGACCTTTGGAATTTGAGGTTGGCGATCTAGTATTTCTCAAAGTTTCTCCTTTCAAGAGCGTGATGAGATTCAGATTTAAATGCAAATTAGCTCCTAGATTCGTTGGTCCCTTCGAGATCGTTGAGCGGATTGGACAGTTGGCTTATCGATTGAGACTGCCTGATGAGTTAGCAGCGATACATGACGTTTTTTATGTGTCAATGTTGAGGAAATATGAGCCAGATCCGTCCCATGTGTTGAGAACCGACAAAGTTGAGCTGGATTCTGCCTTGAGCTATTTGGAATATCCAGTGCAGATGTTGGATAGGAAGGAGAAGCAGTTGAGGAACAAAGTGATTCCGTTGGTGATGGTCCAATGGAGCAAGCATGGCCTAGAAGAATCAACCTGGGAGGTTGAGGAAAAGATGAGACATGATTGGCCTCATCTATTTGAGCACTGACCGTGTGAATTCCAGGTAACTTCTAAGATTTGATTCGAGCTTGTTTAGATGTTTGAATTTTATTTGGATGTTTAATTGATTTTGCCCTTGTGTTTGCCTTTGATTTCGAGGACGAAACCTCTTAAGGTGGGGATAATGTGAGGATTTTAAATTTGATATAGTTATTAATCGGATTTGGTTTGGGATTAGTCACGTGAATTGTGATTTTTCAGATTTTAGACCCTAGATCTTTTGTAAAATCTGATTTGAAAATTTCAAATTTCTCGAAGAATTGTTCAGATTTTAGTTCGGGTTTTATCGAGTGAAATCCGTTGGTAAATTTGAGTTGAATTGACGACTTGGCAAGAGAAATCTGTTTTCCCGAACGTTTGCGTGAGTTGCCATGAACAAGGATTGATACGTTGTCGTTTTGGTGAAGTCTGATAGTTGAGTTGGGCGCTAGAAGCTATACGTCTTCGTTTTGCGATTTCAGATGTCTCGCTTGAAGATGGGATCTGGTTGGCGGTGTAAGCAGACATCAACGCGGGTCAATGCTATTGGAGAGTAGCGAGAGATCTGATAGCGCTAGCGAGTGACATGAGCAGATTTCATGTTGGTCAATTGCGGAGTTGACTGCTGGTGCATTAGCGTGTACATATGAGAGATCTGTTTCAGTGGTGTTGAACGCTGGCGTAGGTGCGTGCGTAGAGATCTGATTCAGCGATGAGCGTTAGTTATGTTTCAGATATCTCAGGTGCGACGTCGTTTCGTTAAGTGGTGCGTCGTCGTTTTGGCTAGTGAACGCTTAGCATGTTTTGACTTGCGCGAACGAAGGGATCTGTTGTGTTTTAACGTTGGAGCATTCAGATGTCACCGATACGCTGTCGTTTTGACTTTTTGTGCGAGAGTTAGTGTTAACGCTGATATTTCTTATTCTCTTCTCTGTTGAAACCCTCGACCTACACTGTTCATTCAAACATTTCTCCCGCCGATTCTCGTCGTTTCCAGCCTTTGTTTTGGACGTTTTAGGTGGCGCTGAACTCCTCTTGTTTAGCTCTTTCGATTTCTACCCATTTAGAGCTCTGGATTAGTGTTGGAGAGGAAGCACGAAACAGCTGGAGGTGCGACGCTTTTTGTGAAATATGACCTGCTTGCCTTTTGTTCTTCTGGCCTTGTAGGTGAGCATTTACTACCGTTCTAAGCTTTGTTTTAGCTGTTAGAACTTTATTTAGATGTCAGATCAAATGTGAGTCTTCAGCCGTAGAGGTAAGCAGAATAGATTTAGTATTGAGATGTTTTATGCGATGCGTTAGCAGATTCCAGCTTCCAGGAAGAGTTCTGCCGCGGTTGAGGACGCCAGGAGAGATCTGAATTGCGCCATTTGGGGATTGCCGTGCTATGTTCTTAATCTCTGAGGTAGAATTAAGCTGTGGAAGGTACGAATTGAGCAGCTCTAACAGCTTTGAGCATGGACATGGCTATAATTCGTGACATGAAATCTGATTGAATTTCTGTTATGTATTTACGTGAAGCATGCTTGATTGATTTTATATGATGTTTTGCGTAAAATGTGCATGTAGAAATCAGATATGAATTTCTTGGCATTCATGCATACATCTTGAGCCTGATCTACAGATTGCTTGATGACCTGATTGATAGCCACGTTGTGACTTGCCGACAGATGTGTCGTGCCTGAAAAGTCCAACACTATCATCGGTGTGGTGACTACCGGATTTGAGTGTCTACCACCGAGCTGTGATGGGCTGACGGGCTCTGAAGATCACAGACCGATGATTTTCCCGGTTGATACACCGTGCGGGTATAGAGGCTGATTATGATGATTTTCCAGTTGATACACTGGTCTAGATATCCGATCCTTGATAGCCCTCATGCATTTCATAGCATTGATTTTAGTATGTTGCATGATTAGCTGTTTTGATAGCTCTTCGTAATGAGGCTTGAACTCGTATTTCTTTTCCTGCTTTTGTATTGTTTGGGTCTGTGGTACCCATTTGCAGGATCTTCAGGTAACCAAGCTGCACCGCGTGGAGTGCCAGTTGGTCGATCCCCGTTCCTTGAGTCCCAGTTTATTTTATGATATGTATTAAACCGGGGGATGCGCCATGTTTTATTGTATTGGGGATCTGTATTTGATTTGAGATTTGATATTACCTGTTTTATATGAGTTTGAGTTAACTCGTATTTTTATTATGAATATTTTGAATGATGATTTTGAGTTCAGGCCCAAATGATTTCGAAAAATTTTTATGCCCGATTTTACGCTTCGGGATTATGTGTTAAATTGTGCTATAATCACTGTTTATTAGCACGGGCCTGACACAGTGAAGAATAAATATCCATTTCCAAAGATTGATGCTTTTTGTGATCAGTTTCATGGTTCAGTGGTGTACTCCAATATTGATCTTTGTTTTGTTTGTCATCAGTTTAGGATCCTGAACGAGGCTAATAGGATCAACCCATTTCATTCCCTATGATATGACATGTTCCATGAGGAAGATGGTGAAGCTGTACACTGACCATGTGATGGGATTGCATGGTGTGCCGATGTCGATAGTGTCTGATAGGTATCCTAGGTTTACTTTCAGGTTTTGGAAGAGCTTGCAGTGAGTGATGGGGTCGAGGATAGCTATGAGTACTACGTATCACACCCAAATAGATGGCCAATCTGAGAGGACAATACCGTTTTGGTGGATATGCTGCGAGCTGTAGTTATGGACTTCAACGGAGGGTGGCAATATTACTTGTCTCTAGTAGAATTTTCCTATAATAATAGCTACCAAGTGACTATCGGGATGGCACCATTCGAGGATCTTTATGGTCTGAAGTGCAGATCGTCTATATGTTGGAAAGAATTTGGGGAGAGGCAGTTGTCTATACCCGAGTTGCAGCATATGAAGGAGCAAAATGATCTGATTCGCGGTTGAATGAAAGCTACAAAAGATCGTCAAGACAGGTATGCTAATAAAAGGTGTAGTCCTTTGGAGTTTCAGGTTGGCAATCGAGTATTTTTTAAAGTTTCTCCTTTCAAGAGCGTGATGAGATTTGGGATCAAGGGCAAGTTGTCTCCTCGATTCATCGGACCGTAGAAAATTTTTGAGAGGGTTGGACCGTTGGAGTATCGGTTGTTGTCACCATCTGAATTGTCAGTGATGCATGATATATTTCATGTGTTAATGTTGAGAAAATATGAACCGGATCCTTCCCACATTTTGAGATACGATGAAGTAGAGCTGGATCAACGCTGAGCTATCTAGAGTACCCAATTCAGACTCTCGATAGAAAGGAGAAACAGTTGAGGAATGAAACCATACCCTTGGTTATAGTGCAGTGAAGTAAGCATGGAAGGGAAGAGGCTACTTGGGATGTGGAGGCCAAGATGATACAAGAGTGACCTCATCTGTTCGAGTATTCAGCCTTCTCCTTGTGAGCTATTCTATGATCTGGATGTGTTTATTTCGAGGACGAAATCTTTTCTTAATGAGGGAAATGTGAGGACTGAGAATTATTGGAGATAATTAGTGCTTAATTAGATTAGATTAATATCAATTAATCGAGATTAAATCAGCTTAGAGATTTAATCGTGTTAGTAGGAATTAGCCCAGGCGTGAGATGATCTGAGGTGGAGAAAACTGTTCTGGAAGTACTGTGCCGTAACCCGTGCTATGTCAGTGAGAACTAGTATTCTTTAGTGAAAGGTGGCAGGGGGTTTCTTTGAGCTGGTATCAGGTTGTGTAGCGAGACGTATGCTGGATTCAACTTTGGGAGTTATGCAGCATTCTGAGCTGAGTTGAGCGGCCCCGATCCGAAAAAAATAACTAATTTAAACTGGGAATGTGCAAATTGATATAATCTATATCTTCACTATACCAAATTGTATTACAACTATTTGTTCTGGGCTAATTTGTAACCTTTTTGAAAGTTTCGGATTTCGTGGTGTATAAACAGATCGGAGATCATATAAATGCGGAATTTAACTGCGGAACTTATATATATTAAAACACATTAACTCATTCAGAATACAATGATCAAGTTTTGAAGTAATTTGTATCTTTCAAAATATGGGTAATATTATATACAACAAAATAATGTGAACTGAAGCAGCATTGAAACAAATGTCCATGATAATCACCCCCGATCTGATTCAGCCCGCACCAAACAGCTCTGACTAAACCTCATCACCGATAAAATTTTAACCCATGGTAGTTGCTTTAACCCATGGGGTGGTTGGAGGTGGTGTTTTATACTGCATTTTTTATATATATATACATTAGGGATTAATTGAAATACATCTATAGATGTATTTTTTTAAATATATAATATCATGTAATTAGAGAAAAAGAGTCAATGTCATCTCAAAATAATAACGTGATAAGATTTAAGAAATTCAATTTCTTATTATTATATTTCTTTATAATATCATATTATTATATAAAAGGGGTCACTGACACCTTATTATAATAATGTGATATGATTTACAAATTCTATTGTTTATTATTATTCTTTCTAATGTCATGTTGTATTATAAAATAATAACTGACACTTAATTATAATAAAGTGATATTGATTTATAAAATTTTATTGTTTATTGTTATATTTCTTTATAATATCATGTTCTTATAAAAAGGAGATATATCACCTGAAAATAATAATGTGACGTGATATAAAAATTATTTAACTATGGCCACCAATATATACATCACATTATAACCATAAAATTATGTTAGCACATACCTTTTTTTTTTAAAAAAAAATCTATTAAATAAATTTTTATACATAAATTATTGTGTCTTTATCGAATATAAATAATTATAAAACGAATATTGTTGAATATTCTAAGATGGTGAAGACAAAAAAAAGTTAAGTTCATATCAGCTCGAAGGATAAGCGATCATATCAGGATAGAACTAACAACGTTATTTGTTTAGATCAGATAAGACAACTCAGTTATAGATGATGAATCAGACAGTTTAGAACTAAGCTAAGTAAGGACAACTCGGTTATAGAAAATATATTAGATCAGGACAAATCAGCTTAGAGGGGTACAGTTTAGAGCAGAACATTTTAGAGTAATTTAGCTCAGAGAGGTTATCATCTCAGAGAACAGTTTAGCTCAGGACATATCAGTTCATGATAGTTAAGCTTTGAGGAGTAGTTCAGCTTACGACTTTAGTAAGCTAAAATTCCTGTCAAATCATTCCGATTGTAGCATGATTCAATTTTTGACTTCTATGGATTCATTATAGTCGTTGGGACACTTTCGGCTAAGTTCAGAAATGTCTAAGCGCCACATATTTATCAGATTTGCCATTTTGGTTCAAAAGACGGAAAGAATTTAAGGAAAAATACAAGGATAGTACGAAAATTAAATGCACATTTATTAGCTTTAGGAATCAGCTTAGGAACTCGGAAAACATAGTTCCGACTTATCCATCAGATCATGGTAAAGCGTCTAACAACTTCGTACCATGATCCCCTAGGTATCACTGATAGTGTCTACAAGAACCAGTTGGTCATGGTTAGCGTAAAGTACGGTTCAGGTCAAATATCCTGACCAAATCAATGATCAATGATAAATCAAGAGTTGATAGAGATTCTATAGCCATGCATACATCTTGGAGATCAAATAGCGACATCGCATGTGCTACTTACTAGGTAAACAAAATTACCTAAAGCACATCTTGTAATCTGTCCAGAGATTTGTCATGCTATTATCTCCTCGGATAGCATAGGATATCCACGTACACATGCGAGCGGATCCTCGACAACAAAGCATCAAATCCTACATGCATCATGACCTCACCCAACCTTTCCAGCTGATGAACCTCATGCAGTCAGTAAATGAGTCAAGAAGCCGACTATCATGTAGAGTCTCAATTATGTTTTGAGTAATAAGGACTAATCTGTACAACAAAGATGTCAGACTTAATCCACTAGACAATGATAACCACTTGGAAAGTACGAACGAGGGTAGCTCGGTACGCGTCACTATCCAACATGAATGCTCAGAATATCTCCATATCCCCCTACCAATGAAACATGGCACTTCACATCGCAGATGCTAATCTTGAACTCGGGCATCTCTTATCCTTGTTTAGGATGGCCCAATTGACTAGGAACTGATTTAAATTATACAGTGACTATTATATGTGCTTCATGATAGCCATCAAATCCACTATCACATCTAACATACACTATAGTACATTCAAGGTCTTTATCCAACAAGTTTGAAAAATAATAGCAAAGATAAAGAATGCCACATAAATATAAATTATGTAAAAGAATAAAGATCATTTTCACAATAGAGATTACAAAACACACTACCAAAAAATGGCTAGCCAGGCACCTACTCTAATAGCTACATCGTATCATAGTTGCCATTTTTTTGAAAAAAACGGAAAGCATTTAAAGAACAGTACAAGGTACATTACGAGAATTAATGCACAATTATTAGTTTCAGGCATCAGCTCAAGAATCCATCGATGTGTCTACGGGTAACATTTATTACCGTTGAATCCAAATAGTATAAATAGAATATTGTTCGTGAGAAAACATACGATGCCATAGCGAAAGAGAATAGATTGCGACCTGATAGTTGAAACAGCAAACTAAACATATTTCTTATCGTTTGTTTCAATATTTCAGCGTAAGCAATAAATCTTTTAGACTTTGTGTTATCCACTCTTATACCTTACAAAAGCCTTAGATTAATCTTTTAAACATAGCATGCGTGTTGTTGTATATTGTGATACTAGGAGTTCAGCTCGGGTGCATCCTGACTAACCGGATTAGGATACGCTGTATTTAAATCAAATCTTCTTGTCGAATCTTTCCTTGATTGGAATTTTCAGGCCCGGTGTCAGCCTCGTGCTCACAACAGAGTAAAACCACATAAACACAAGCGGAAGCTACTAAAAAGGGGTAAAATTTTTGCTTTTGGCCTAACGGTTTAAAACGATATAATTTAAAATACGACAATACTCAAAGTAATCCCAGTTTACAAAACCAACCAAACCAAGACTACAAGCCCACGACAAACCATACAGCATAACATGTATCAAATACCTGGTAACAACCACAACTGAGTACAACAAAATACAACATGAGCACAGGGCATCCCCTGGCTAACTGTACTGATACATATAAATATGCTATACACTACAGGGATACTCTAACCACCTCCTGGGGGAACCTCCAGCTGGGTAAAAGCCACGACCAGCTGCAGAACCTGGACAACAAAACGCAGACGTGGAATAACATTAAATAAAAGCTATAAATAATAAAACATAACTTCAGCATTAAAATAACATCTCAACGATCGTTAAAACAACTGCCAAAAAAATCTTCAATCCACGTCTCATAAGCTAGCATAAAAATCAGAGTATTCAAAAACTGTTTGCGGAAAAACTGAACATGTTTAAAAGCAAATAACATGAAATAACTAAGCGGTCACGGGGTAACAGCCGCAGCGGAGCATCAGACGTCCTCACCGCCGATCGGAGTAATATCATCAACATTATCATGCTCACCTGCACCATATAAACCTAGTGAGCCTAAAGGCCCAGCATGCCATATCCGCTAATAACAAGGTACATATAATAAAAACCACATACAAGCACATAAGCGTATGAACATAATTTTAATGACATGCGTGCATTAAAAGATCTTAAAACGTTAAATCATGCTGGAGTCGTACATAAATCATCATAACATATATGTTAAGGCATAGCATAATACATAACATAACTTAAAAGAACATGCGAGTCGTATCCATGAAGTGAGAGCCGTTAAATTCGATTGATCAATCTATAAACCAACGTACGTGGCGGTGTGGTTCACCCGACCTTACCTCGGGATCCCTATATGTCACACCTCTATGCTTGCCACTTCACCATGTCGTGATCACATGGATCCATAAGCTCATAATCGTTATACATTAACAGGGGATCCCCGGGCCCGGATACCCGGCTAACTCCCATCGTTACTTTGCCCCACAACACTTCAATTTCTCAAAATATTTTCATTCATGCCTTAACATTATTTAAACTTTCATGATGCATGCGTTTCATAAAAATCATGCGACTTAAAATCTTGGCCCATCAATATATATTTAATTT
>KQ988443.1:187063-203740 GCA_001598015.1 Dorcoceras hygrometricum | reverse complement strand
AAAAAAATATAAGCCCATCATTATACTAGCCCATCCCCTATTTAAAAAGGCTTAAAAACATTTAAATATCATCCCCCAAGCCTTTAATTTTCGTAACATAAGGCCTCTCAATTTTAAAAGTGTCATAAAAGTCATAAAAATGGCCCGTATAGGCGAAAAACGGGTCCTCCTCGGTAACCGTGCATAAAATCTCATTTTCTTGGAAATTGTGCATAAAATAAAAATATTTTGCTTTAAAATATGTCTAAGTGCTGAAACATTAAAATATTTTCGATTTGGTCGACTTCGGACTCGTTTACCGGTCTCAAACCGTACCGTAAAGCGATAAGCACACGTAGAGCATAAAATCATCACATAAACACATACATGACATGCAAATCATATAATCATAAGGTTTTCCTCCTAGTCATGCATTCAATTCACGTAATTAGGATTTTCGGGCGTTACAAAAACAGGCAAGGAAAACAAACCAAGCCCCAGAGGGACATGGGGTCAAACCCCAGTACGGAGAGCAACTACAAAACAACAGTAAACAACAAGAATAAAATGCAGATGCTATGCATGAGACCAGGGACAACAACCGGAGGCTACAACCAAGGAAGGGAGCCAAAGACCCCAATGCACAGCTCAATGTAATCTGCAACAAACAGTGGCCACACGGTGTGTTCAAAGTGTGGTAATGAGCCACTCGCCTTGACACCACACCCTAATATCAGATGCAACAAACAACTTAACCTGCCGTTGCACAAATCATGAACTGTGGTAGTTAACCACTCGGCGCATGCGGGCTAACAAATCCCAGCAGGGAGATGAGAGTGCGGTATCGCCGCTCGCCCTCGCATCCTGGTAAGAACAGAGCAACAACAACGAAACAATGGCTGCAAAAGCTGAAATGAGATGATAATGTGTATATGCAACATGCTGGACAATAAGCATAAATCATATGCACAACAGCAATCGCACACAATAATAATCACGACCATCTCATGAAATAGCAACTTCACAATTGCAATTACACACGACAGCCATCAAACCAGCAACAACAAATTATCCCAGCCATACACACTCTGCATTACAAGCTCAACCCGTAACTTTCAATTTTTGTGCAACGATTACCACAATACAGGCCCGAGAAATCTGATTCCAACACCTGCTAAACACATGCACAACAGATCTCAGGCATTACACATAAAGTCACGGCCAACTACCAAAGCTCACGGCTGGGAGTCATACACTCAAACCAGCGACCAATCCCAACAATACAACTTAACAGGAAGCTTGATTCAAGGCTAGGAACAAGATCTCATCGTAAAAAGAACGAAGTTCTACCTGAACTACACAACGCACAAACGGGCAGCAACTTCGCGTTCCACAACCAGCAAATCGCAGCCTCCAAAAGTTGTATAGGATGAAGGAGCTTCAGGAGAGGAGTCCAATGCTACCTCGAACGTGAAAAATGATGGCCGGAAACGACGGGAATTCGTCGGAGAAGCTCACGGTGAACAGTACCCGAGGGTTTGAGCGAAGAATGAAAGTCGGGAGGAAAAATCGTTAAGTATGGGATCAGGTAATATAATTGAAGCCCAAAACTACAAATATATATACACGCATGAAATCTGTTACAATAGCCACCGACAGAATCAGATTTCACAAGCCATCGCTCGTTTGCGCAACACAACGCTCAACACTCCAAAACCACGGTGAAATTTGAAAACCAAAAACGCTAAACGCTGGAAATAGCGCTAACCGCTAAAACGACGTCGCACCGCACCACGGGTGAAATCTGATTGCTAACGCTAAACACAAATCTCAGGCCACAGATCTCTCCCGCAAGCGTTCACCAAAACGGCGCCGTAACAACTTATTAATACGACAGTGTTTTACACTCAACACAAAAACACGCCGCTAAGGTCTGAACAACAAACGCGCTAACAGATTCCTCCTAAACGACGACGTACAAGCTTCTACGATACAAAATGCGCTGCGCAGACCTCTACACATCAACGAAACAGATCTATCCTACCCACGAGATATCCGGATTTCACAAAAAGATGACGTATTGATCTTGCGTTACCAATTACGCGCGGCGACCAGATTTCTCAAGAAATCCGACAGATCTCACCAACAATTCAGATTTCTCACAAAAATCAAATTTCAGACTCAAAAATATCAAAATTTCCAGAATTGCTCTAAATGTGAATTCTGACCCGAAAAGGCAAACGAAATCTTCAAATAAAAATCTGAACATCTAGAAATCTTAAAAAAACCGATTAATTTTAACCAAATTAATCTTTATTAATTTCAGGTCTCACATTTATCCCCCACTAAAAAGGATTTCGTCCACGAAATCAAACGACAATTCTGAAATACAACTCAACAACAGGTTATCAAAACAAAAATTCGTCTAACACATGGCCAAGAGTTCAAGATAACTGAGCAAGCAAATAACAACAACTAGGAAAGAATTACAACCAAAACTACAACTACTGGGAATCTAGCACAACAGCTACTCAAACAGATGCGGCCACTCGCGCTGCATCTTTTCTTCCAACTCCCAAGTAGCTTCTTCCCTACCGTGCTTGCTCCATTGAACCATCACCAACGGAATGGTTTTGTTCCTCAATTGTTTCTCTTTTCTACCACGGATCTGCAAGGGATATTCCTGATAACTCAACGTCTGATCTAGCTCGACCTCGTAATATCTAAGAACATGAGACGGATCTGGCTCATACTTCCTCAACATGGAAACATGAAAGACATCATGTAGAGAAGACAATTCCGGAGGCAACAACAGCCGATACGCCAAAGAGCCAATCCTCTCAACTATTTCATGCGGTCCGACGTAACGAGGGGCTAACTTTCCCTTGTGTCCGAAGCGCATAACACTGCGAAACGGAGAAACTTTGAGAAATACCTGATCACCAACCTGAAACTCTAGAGGTCGACGCCTCTTATTTGCATAACTGGCTTGGCGATCCTGGCAGCTTTCACCCACTGTTGAATAAGATCCACATGATCTTTCATTTGCTGCACAATGTCTGGGGCATATAGCTGCTTCTCCCCCACTTCTTCCCAACACACTGGCGATCTGCACTTCCTGCCGTATAAAGCCTCAAACGACGCCATGCCAATCGTCACCTGATAGCTGTTATTATAAGAAAATTCCACCAAAGACAACGCGTCTTGCCAGCTACCTCCAAAATCCATCACAACAGCTTGTAACATATCCTCCAACGTCTGCATAGTTCTCTCAAATTCGCCATCTGTCTGGGGATGATATGCTGTGCTCATAGCCAATCTGGTACCCAAAGTTGTTTGCAGACTCTTCCAAAACCTGGATGTAAACCTTGGATCTCGATCTGATACGATCGAAACAGATACACCGTGCAGTCTAACCACGAAATCTACGTACAGTTTCGCCATTTTCTTCAGAGAAAAGGTCATACCATAGGGAATAAAATGTGCAGACTTCGACAATCGGTCGATAATCACCCAAATAGCATCGCATCCTCTGCTGGTACAGGGCAGATGCGTACACGAAATCCATCGCTATGTGCTCCCAATTCCATTGGGGCACTTCCAAACTCTGCAACAGACCACCAGGTCTCATCCTTTCGGCCTTAACCATCTAACAGTTCAAACATCAAGCAACGAATCCAGCAACGTCGCTCTTTAGGCCAGCCCACCAGAAGTGCGGCTTCAACGCATGGTACATCTTCCTTGCACCAGGATGAACACTGTGTCTACTGCAGTGCGCTTCCCGAAGGATCTCCTCCTTCAAATAAATGAGGTTAGGCACAACCAGCCTGCCACGAAACCTCAAGAAACCGTCAGAAGAAACAGAATAATCCTCAAGTTCTCCAGCCCTGACCTTTAACTTCAACTCGTGGATGGAAGGATCAGTCCTTTGAGCTGCTCGAATACTAGAAACAATCTGTGGCTCCACTTGGAAGGAAGAAACCACAACACAATCCTCAGTCAGGTAGAATCTCCAACCAGTAGTATTAATATGCTCCTGATCCGTACAAATATACAACAAGCAAGCATCTCACTAGCCTTCCTACTCAAAGCATCGGCCACTACATTCGATTTCCCAGGCTGATACATGATCTCGCAATCAAAGTGCTTCAGCAGCTCCATCCACCTACGCTGTCTCATGTTCAAGTCAGGCTGCGAAAATAGATACTGCAAACTTTTGTGTTCCGAGTACACCACAAATTGCTCGCCATACAGGTAATGACGCCAATCTTCAATGCAAAAACCACTGCTGCTAGCTCCAAATCATGGACCGGATAACGAGTCTCATGCGGTTTCAATTGCCACGAGGCATACGCAATGACACGACCATTCTGCATCAAAACACAGCCGAATCCATTGAGCAAAGCTTCAGAACAAACAACAAAACCACCTGATCCTGACGGCAGAGCCAACACAGGTGCAGTAGTCAGCTTCTCCTTGATCAATTGGAGCGCATTCTTGCATTGCTCAGTCCACACAAACCTCTTGTCCTTCTGAGTCAGTTGAGTCATCGGCTTTGCTATGCTAGAAAATCCTTCAATGAAATGACGATAATAGCCAGCCAGACCCAAGAAACTGCGAATATCTGACACATCCCTGGGACGTTCCCAGTTCAAAACAGTATCAACCTTACTGGGATCCACAGAAATCGCCTCGGCTGAAATAACATGACCCAAAAACACGACGCGATCCTGCCAAAACTCACACTTGGAGAATTTAGAATACAGCTGCTGGTCTATCAACGTCTTAGAAAATCCTTCAATGAAATGACGATAATAGCCAGCCAGACCCAAGAAACTGCGAATATCTGACACATCCCTGGGACGTTCCCAGTTCAAAACAGTATCAACCTTACTGGGATCCACAGAAATCGCCTCGGCTGAAATAACATGACCCAAAAACACGACGCGATCCTGCCAAAACTCACACTTGGAGAATTTAGAATACAGCTGCTGGTCTATCAACGTCTGAAGGACAATTCTCAGGTGCTCCTTATGCTCCAAAGGAGTCTTAGAATATACCAAGATGTCGTCAATGAACACTATCACGAACTGGTCTATGAACTCTCTGAAGATCCGGTTCATCAGATCCATAAAGACTGCAGGTGCATTGGTCATCCCAAACGGCATAACCAAGAATTCGAAGTGTCCGTATCTTGTACGAAAAGCAGTCTTTGCGACCTCTTGATCTCTTACCCTCAGCTGATGGTACCCTGATCGCAAGTCAATCTTCGAATACACCGCAGAACCTTGCAGCTGATCAAACAGATCATCGATCCTGGGTAACGGGTACTTGTTCTTAAATGTCGCTTTATTCAGCTTGCGGAAATCAATGCACATCCGCATTGAGCCATCCTTCTTCTTCCAAACAAAATGGGAGCTCCCCACGGTGACATGATAGGTCGGATGAAACCTTTCTCCAGCAAATCGTCCAATTACACCTTGAGTTCTCTCAAACCACAGGCACCAAACGATACGGGACACGAGAAATCGGAGCTATGCCAGGCACCAGCTCTATGCTGAAGTAAATCTCCCTCCTCGGAGGAAAACCAGGAATCTCCTCCGGGAACACATCCGGAAAATGTCACACCACGGGAACGTCGCTAAGCTGTGCACGAGAAGAAGAAGACGCATCCAAAGCGTAGATCATGAACCCAACATTCCCTAAGGACAACAAACTGAACATCTCCATCGCTGAGACAAATGGGATCTTCGATCGAGAATCCTGGCCGTAGAAGTCCCACTTCTCGCCAGACAAAGGCCTAAAATGAACAATCCCATGGAAACAATCCACGGAGGCCCTATAGTTGGACGACACATCCATCCCAACGATGTAATCAAAATGCCACAACATCAGACGGATCAAATTCACCACCAACACATGCTCTCCAAATCTCAAAACGCCATCTAACAAAACCTCCTGGGAAAACAGGCTCACACCTCCAGGGGTAGAAACAGAAACAGCATCGCGCAAAGGGATGGTGTGAAAACCATGCTCAATAACAAACGAATCAGAGATGAAAGAATGCGATGCACCGATGTCAAACAACACACGTGCAGGAAAATCAAAAACGAGACATGTACCTGCGATCACCCTGCTCGGCATCTCCTCCGCCTGCTCCCTAGTCATGACGTTGGCCTGAGCATGCTGGGGTCCAGAATAGAACGGCTGAGACGACTGTCCGAATCACGATGGACCAGGCTGCTGGAACGGCCTGAACTGCGTCTCACCCAACCGAGGCTTCTGAAACTGAGGGGAACGTCCCATAGACTGTCCTCCACGACCCTAAGGCGGGGCTACGGCTTTTTGCGATCCAGCTGACGGACACACCCTAGAAAAATGCCCATACTTACCACAAAGATTGCAGGAGCCCTGCACACCGACACATTGGGTAGAAGGATGCTTGCCACCATAATAACCACAGAACTCAGCCCGAGAACCACTGCTATTCAAGCTACCTGAACTAGAAGAGCCCGAACCAGACTTCTTCTTGAACTGTTGACCGCGGGGTCGGAACCTCTGACGGCCAGACTGCTGTGCCACATGTTAGAGTAGATGCCCAACTAGCCAACTTGTGGCGTGTGGGTTTTATAGACTCTTGTACAAACAGTCTTTATATATGATATTCGCATTTACTTATATGGCATTCTTTACTTTCATTATGTGTGTAATGATTTGCAATTGCGTTGAGTAAAGACCTAGAATGCACTAAAGCGTATGTTAGATGTGATAGTGGGTATGACGGCTATCATGAAACACATCTAATAGTCACTGTGTATTCTAAACATGTTCCTAGTCGATTGGGCCGTCAAAATGAGGATAAGGCCGCCCGAGTTCGAGACTAGTATCTGCGATGCGAAGTATCATGTTTCATTGGTAGGGAACATTGTGATGTTCTGAGCATGTAGATAGATAGTGACCTGGTGATCTATCGAACTACCCTCGTTCGGACTTTCCAAGTGGTTACCATTTGTCGAGTGGATAAGTCCGAGGTCTTGGTTGTACTGATTAGTCCTCACGACTCGAAACGTCATTGAGACTCTACATGATAGGCGTCTCCTTTGACCCGTTTGCCGACTCACTTGGAGGTCATAAGGCGTCGGGATTGGGTGAGACCCCGATGCATGTAGGAGTCGATGCATCGTTGTCGAGGATTCACCGCTCGCAGACATGCGTGGATATCCTATGCTATCTAAGAGGATAATAGTGTATAAATCTCTGGCCAGAGTACTAGAAGTCCGCGCGACGTTGCGCGCGACATCGTGCGCCGCCGTGCGCAATTTTCGTGACGGCGCCGCCGCCGGCCGGCCGCCGCTCCGGCGATGCTCCGACGAGTTTCCGGCGATGTCGTGACGGCTGGGCTGAATTTTTCTAGGGTTTGGTTCGGGGCTGTCCCGGGCAGCCCGTGAAGTTTTCGGGCCGGTATGCGATGTCGGGCCCGGTTTTGATCGATTTTGAAATTTTAAGTTTTTGGGCCTAAAATTGTTTTAAACCCAAAATTGATACATTTAAAATTAGTAAAATGTGATTTTAATTATGAAATGTGATTTTGTAATAAAATATGATTTTGTTGATTAAAATTGTTTTATCGGCAAAATACGATTTTATTATAAAATACGATTTCGTAATTAGAATATGATTTTACAATAAATAATTAGATTATTTAATTATGCATGTTAATTAGATTAATTGCATTATTGGGGTGATCGAGAGCCGTGCCCAATGTGTTAGGTGTATGCAATAGGTTTTATTTGATTTCGGTTTTTTAATATATTTGATTATCATTTAAAGTGGGCCTGTTTGTGGCCCGTTCCCACCCCTTGATAAATGTATCCCTTATCTGTCATAGCAATTTAAATGTAAATTACTAGATTTAGTGGGAGGACATCCGAAGACGGTGGACGATGATGATCAAGATATTGAAGTTCGAAGATCTGTAAAACCGGAAAGCATTGTAATAGGATTGCATTGCATATTGCATTACCCCTAGGATTGGACCCAGGTCCGTGGCTGGCCACCACGGACCGCATAGCTCTCGCGATCGATCATCCCAATGTTTACTTTATATATGTTGATATATAGTTTAATTGAATCCGCATGTTTGCATGTTTTAAATTAGATTTAAATATGCATGAGACCAAAATGTTTTTCAAAATAAAATCCCTCGTTTTAAATTTGATTTAAAACTTATATCAAGATATAAATGTTTATTCGATAAACAAAAGGGTATTTAAATTTGTTTAAATTAACCCTACCTTCCATCAACAATGGGTGTACGTCGATGCTACCCGTATACATGGCCCGGCTCATATTATTGAGGGGGTCATGTATGCCGGAAAGCTGTCCACGTCATTGACAATTGTTGTGAGTCGGTTGGAACTCCTTTTAACGTTGGCTCATATTATTGGGGACGTTAAGGGGACCGTCCTTCACGACTCAACATTGATGGGTCAATCTTGACACGTGATAGTAAACGACGTCATATTATTGGGCCTTTACTGGACGTGAGGTGAATACATGGAGGTTGCACCGGCTGCAATCGGAAACTACCTTTTTGGGGTCATGGATGGCTGATATTATTCGGGTCCATGATCGCTTGATTGGGCTCCGTGTAGCCACTAAAGAAACCCGTTTTCTCGATTTCATTAGAGGGTGGTGAAATCGTTAAAATAGTGGGAGGGTAATTCATAAAACTAAATGACCATGGTTTATGTCTTAGCGTTTATTTAATATATAGTTAGTAATGTATGTCCGTTTTCCTTCAGTATAACTGCATATAAAAATGGTTTCGATGAAAAACTCGCTTGCTGCTATACTGGATAGCAACAGGTTCACTGGTCTTAACTATCAAGACTGGCTCCGCAACCCTAATCTTGTACTGGCTTCGGAGAAGCTTCTCTATACGATAGAGAAATCTCCTCCGGAGGAAACCCCTGCCTATATCAGCCCTGAGGAGCTGATCACGCTTAACCAATGGCGGGACGATGAGGTTAAAGCTCGATGCTATGTGATGGCATCGATGTCCAATGAAATGCAACGGCGCTTCGAGAAGACAAAGTATGCCTCTGCCATACTTTTTCATCTCAAAGAACTGTACGGGGAGAACTCTCGAAATGAGAGGTTCACGGCTGTCAAGGAGCTGATGATGAGCCGCATGCGCGATGGGACTTCGGTCCGCGAGCATGGGGTTCGTATGATTGGGCTCGTTGAAAAGCTGTCGGGCCTTGATATCGCACTTCCACATGAGCTGTCTGTGGATGTACTTCTCCTCTCACTACCAGCTGCATTTGACCCCTTTGTGGTCAACTTCAACATGAACAAGCTGGAAGCCACCCTTGAAGAGGTGGTAAACATGCTTGTAGTGTTTGAGGGGACCATAAAGAAGGACAAACCCGTCCTCCTTCTGGGTTCTTCTTCCTCTGCGAAGAAGAGACCCAGACGCAAGAGCAAGAAGCGTTCTGCTCCTGCGAAAGAGGAGAAGTCTGCCAAGAAGCCGAAGGCAAGGGCTTCTAAGCCTAACAAGAGCGAGGACGTTTGCCACCACTGCCACAAGACTGGGCATTGGAGGAGGAACTGCAAGGAGTACCTCGAGCAGTTGCGAACTGCAAAAGTTATGTTCTATATTGAAATAAATATGTCTCTAAATTCAACTTCTTGGGTACTTGATACCGGATGTGGATCTCATATCTGCAATGATTTGCAGGTGATGACAAGAAGTCGACGTCTTAGAGAGGGTGAGACCCAGTTGAGGCTTGGCAATGGAGCAAGAGTTGCTGCAGTAGCTATAGGAGATATTAGCTTATTTCTGTTTTCAAATTTTAAGTTGTTGTTACGAGACGTTTTATTTGTTCCTGAATTACGAACAGCTGATTCAACTTTGGACGTCTCCATAGCTAATCCAGCTGCCGATTCAATGAACACCAAACCAACTGCTGATTGTTTATATTGCGAACCAACTGCTGGACAGATTTTGTTACTGTTCATCGTCTTCTTCGATAGCTAGAATCTGTACACTCAATTAGAATTGTTAGAAACACAATAATAGGTTTTGTGTAATTCAAAACTTAATTAGGATCTGTCAAAACAGATCCAACAGTGGTTGCCAATCACGGACCTAGGTCCAGTCCTAGGTGAAATGCAGTATGCAATGCAATCCTATTACAATTGCTTCCTGTTTTACAAATCTTCGCTCTTCAATATCTTTGATCATCATCTCCACCATCTTCAAAAGTCCTCCCAGTAAATCTAATATTTACATTTAAATATCCATGACACATTGGGATACAATTTTAAGGGGTGGGAACGTGCCATAAACCAGGCCCACTTTGTAAATGATATCAACAATATTAATACAAAAAATCGCAAAACCTAGCATACACCTAACAAATTGGGCAAGGCTCTCGATCATCCCAAACATGCAATCAATTCAAATAATTGACATAAATTAAATAATCATATCAAATTTGATAATTTCCCAACAAAATCATATTTATTTATCAAATCACATTTTATAAATAAAATCACATTTTGTCAATTTTAATTGCATCAAATTGGGCTTAAAACAATTTTAGGCCCAAAATCTCAAAAATTCCAAAAATCCATTTTGGTCCGACCAAAATGGCCCAATATCAAATATTGGCCCGAATACTCCTTGGGCCGCCCGGGACAGGCCCGAAACAAACCATAGAACTCAAAAACAGTGTCGCAACACCGCCTCGGGTTCGCCGGATGGCGGTGCCCGCCGCCTGCACAGCGTGCGGCACACTGCAGCACGCTAAGCGTGCCGCGGCCGGCCATCGGCACTGTAGCTGCACGCAGCTACAGTGCCACCGTGTGCACGCTACAGTGCCGCCGTGCGCACGCTACAGTGCAGCCGTGCGCACGCTATAGTGCCGACGTGCGTAGGCTACAATGCCGCCGTTTTTTTTTTCTGAAAATTTGTGATCGATGGAATTCAGGCACAATTATGTATTGATAGATCCGAGCCTTGGCTCTGATACCACTGTTGGAGAAGTGGCGGATCCGGATCCCGTTCCCGGGGGCACAGCGGAAGTTTCAAAATTTGCCCCGGAAACGTTCAATACATAACAAATATAATGCAATAAAACATATATAGGATGTTTTAGACGTTACCTTGCTGGCGTCTAGGCGCCTGGCTCCGACCAGATTCACAGGGAAACTGGCACTTCAAGGTAGGCGGCGGTAGATCTCCTAATCCGGTCCACGACTGGAAACAGGACTCCTTCGTCAGTCTGCACTAGAAGAGCTGACGAATTTGACATGAACGGAATCTCCTCGTCGACGTTATCGGAACAAGTCCAATCACGTGAGCAACGACGGCGGGCTGCTGCACGGCGGGCGGCGCGTGGTGGTCGGCGGCCGTGGGAGAGTGTGAGGCTCTCTGCTCACAATTAATCCTCTAATCTCAATCAGTGGGTTTATTAATTTGAACTAAACAAGTTTAATAATTCTAATCTGGTTCATACATAAGTTGCAAAAAAAAAACTTTTTTTCAAACCAGCAGAAGCGTAAATCAGCAGAAGCAACAAGGCAAATCTTGTATCGAAAATAGTATTCATTTATACGAATGCTTCATGGTTCATAGCGATTACAAACTAGGTTCACTCGTACACGCTTATGTCTTATATACAAAACCAAACTTGAGGAACCTAAGTTCCACTGTCCAAACATCTAGACTATCTCTAGACTATCAGCTGGTGTTTAGTCTTCCTGCTGCTGATCCAGCGTCTAGGTAGTTAGATCTCGTTACCCATGGTTGCTCCCCACTAGTTCTTTATTCCTGTTGTCATGCACACATACAAAACAAAACAACAGCCGGATAAACTCCGGTGAGAATCATCTCAGTATAATCAGCAGGTACACATAATAACAATAAAATGCACAATAGTTTATCAACTGTAAACTGAATGCAATGAAATGAAATGATTCTAGTTCTCTTCTTCGATCTCAGAATTGATTCCATATTAGTTCGATGCCATCAAGATTCGTATCCGATCTTGAAATGAATATTCATCTATCGAAACCATCTCCGGCTTAGAAAATCAGGCCAACTCAGTCCTGGGCATTAGAATCAATTCAATTCTCTTCAATATGCAAATTCATGCAAATATAGAAGATCCACTACCTGTGATGGATCGACACACATATAATCTCAAGTTCTACTTCAAGAACAGTTCTACATCAAGAACAGTAATCAAATATGTATGTGATTTCAGCGGAATACTCAAGAAATATCATTCTCGAGTAATCTAGTTCCTGACTCTTCTGTCAGATTATACCTTCGTTCCTCTGTTTTCAAATACTTCAATCAGTGTTCTTAAGCTCTGTTCCTCACTTCCGGAGATACTCGCAAGATCAAAGGTCGATAGATGAAATCAAGATGTTCTCAGTATTTCAAATTCACTCTTATTTATAGACAACGATCTCTGTATTTCTTGCAGCATTTCCAACGTATTCAATTCGAGTTCCACGTGTCATGATGAGTATTCAAACAAGATATACTTCCACCGCTTCAAAAGTGGATAACGATAAACAGATTCCTCAACTGCTGTTGATCGTCCTCAGTTGATGTTCGAATATCATTCTTTTGTTCTTCAGCAGATGCAACAATCAGCTGTAATCGCAACCAGTCGCAACAACATGAATCCCGTCGCAACATAAATCCAGTCGCAACACTTCAAAACTCAAAACGATGTCGTTATAACTAATCTCAACGACGTCGTTACGTATCCTCAGCTGGTACTACTTCGATTAAAAGAAACCAGCAGCTGGTCGCACTCTTATTCCAATGGCTGATTTCGCAACATTAGTCGAAACGGCATCGTATCAACATTTCCTGTTTATAATCAAAACGGTGTCGCATTGTTCCCTCGACTGGATAACCAGCAGATACAACAATCTATCGACTGATTTCCAATTCCTCGCCTGGTTGCTAAACGACATCGTATGAAGGTTCTTGTTCATAAGTCAAAACGCTGTCGCATTATTCTCTCAGCTGGAACCATTTGCACCTCGACTGGTTTGCGTTTATTACCAAAACGACGACGTCGCACCTACGTCATCATCAATCAGCCGATATATCAATAACCAGCAGATACACTTCAATGACCAGCAGGTACATAAACCTGTAGATGCGTGAGAAACTCTTGTTGCTGATTCCTTGTGCGTAACAGTAACCAACACGTGGCGCTCTCGCATTAACTCTTGTATTCGCGCGTTTGTTTCCAGCTGAACCAAATAAATACCGCTTCACGCCTCGGCTGAATTTCAAAATTCCACCAGTCGTGAGCTACAATAACCTGCTGCTGATTTTATCAAATCGCTTCGCCTGGTTACTTCGTCTGGTTCTCACACTTAGCGCGATTTAACGATACACAGTTCCTGAATCACCCAACACTTTCAGAAGAAATCCGAGCTCATAATCAAGCTTCATTAATTCGTAAATGTCGAAATTACTCAACTAATCCTCTTCTTAATGATTCTGGGCATTACATTTCTCCCCCTCTAAGATTCGAGTTCGTCCTCGAACTCATCAGCAGTCGCTATCTATATATGAACATAAGGAGAAATTGATGCTGAACAAGAGCTAACCTTATTGGAAGAGATATGGGAATCGTTGTTTTATGTCATCTTCTACTTCCCACGTTGCTTCTTCGACGCCATGTCGATTCCATTGAATCTTCACCAATGGAATTACTTTTGTTCGAAGTTGTTTTTCTTTCTGATCAAGAATCTGAATTGGTTGTTCAAAATAACTCAAAGTTTCATCCAAGTCAGCTTCTTCAGAAGGAATAATATGAGAAACATCAGGCATATACTTTCTCAGCATAGATACATGAAAAACATCATGTATACCCGAAAGAGATGGAGAAAAGGCCAATCGATATGCTAGATCACCTATCTTCTCTAAAATTTCATAAGGACCAATGAATCTAGGAGACAATTTTCCCCGCTTTCCAAATCTGATTGTACCATTGAAAGGAGAAATTTTCAAGAATACTTTGTCCCCTGTTTCAAAACTCAAAGGTCTTCGTCTGGTATTCGCATATTTGGCTTGCCTATGCTGTGCTGTTCGCATTCTCTGCTGAATAAATTTCACTTTTTCAGTCATCTCTCTAATTAAATCTGGTCCCAACTCAGGTACTTCTGAAACATCATCCCAGTATAATGGTGAACGACACTTCCTTCCATACAACGCTTCAAACGGAGCCATTTCAATGCTGGTTTGATAGTTGTTGTTGTATGAAAATTCCACCAGCGGTAATGAATCTTGCCATGACATACCAAAGTCCAATACTACTTCTCTAAGCATATCCTCAAGTGTCTGAATTGTTCTTTCAGATTGTCCATCAGTTTGAGGATGATAAGCAGTGCTTAGATGTAGTTTTGTACCCAGCGCTTGCAGTAAACTACTCCAAAAATGAGAAGTAAATCTGGGATCTCTATCAGACACAATTGATTTTGGTACTCCATGCAGTCTTACTACTTCTCGAATATAAAGATCTGCCATTTGATCATGTCGATAGGTAATTCAATAGGGAATAAAACACGCAGATTTTGTCAACCTATCGATGATCACCCAAATTGCATCACAACCTCGGGATGATTTTGGCAATTTCGTTACAAAATCCATGGAAATATGATCCCATTTCCATTCAGGAACTGCTAGACTCTGTAATAACCCAGCGGGTTTCTTTCTTTCCGCTTTCACCTGCTGGCAGTTCAAACACTTTGAAACAAATTCAGTCACATCAGTCTTCATTTGTTTCCACCAGTATTGTTTCTTCAAATCGTTATACATTTTCCTGCCACCAGGGTGAATGCTGAATTTACTTCGATGGGCTTCATTCAAAATTTGTTCTTTCAATTCCATGACATCTGGAACAACAAGTCTGCTGTTCACATGCAACACATCTTCGTTGTTTATGCGATATTCAGATTGATGTCCTGATTTTATCATTTCAACAGATCGTTGAATATTCAAATCTCTCTTTTGTGCCTCTTTAATTTGAATCAATAATTCGGGTTCAGCACTAATAGCACAAATTCTCATTGGTTTTCTTTCTGTTTCAAATACATATCCAGAAATACAGCAAGTTTCTATCAAATTAGACACCCCGATCATAGTCAAAGATAAAGCACAAATCTTTCTACTCAAAGCATCAGCTGCTGCATTCGACTTTCCTGGATAATACTTGATTTCACAATCAAAATCTTTCAATAAATCCAGCCATCTTTGTTGTCTCATATTCAATTCTGACTGGGAAAATAGATACTTCAGACTCTTATGATCCGAAAAGATCTCAAATTTCTAACCATACAAATAATGTCGCCATATCTTCAATGCAAACACGATAGCTGCTAATTCAAGATCATGAATTGGATATCGAATTTCATGCGGTTTTAACTGTCTTGAGGCGTATGCAATCACATGACCTTGCTGCATCAAAACACACCCCAATCCTTGGTGAGATGCATCACAATATACCACAAATCCACCAGTACCCAAAGGAATTGTCAACGCTGTTGCAGTAGTTAATCTCTTCTTCAATTCAAGAAAACTGTTTTCACATGCTTCTGACCACACAAAGGGCGCATTTTTCTGTGTCACTGAGTTATAGGCTTTGCAATACTCGAGAAATCCTGAATAAATCGACGATAATACCCTGCAAGACCCATAAAACTTCGAATTTCAGGCACAGATTTGGGTCTAGGCCAATTGATTACTGCCTCTATCTTACAGGGATCAACTGAAATTCCATCTCCAGATATAATATGCCCAAGAAATACAACTCGTTGTAACCAAAACTCACATTTCGACAGCTTAGCATACAATTTTTCCTTTCTCAAAGTCTGCAAGACTGTTCGAAGATGTCTCGCATGATCATTCAAATTCTTCGAATAGATTAGAATATCATCAATAAATACAATCACGAAATCATCAAGATATCTTTGGAATACTCGGTTCATTAAACTCATGAACACTGCTGGTGCATTAGTTAGTCCAAATGGCATAACTACAAATTCATAGTGACCGTATCTTGTTCGAAAGGCAGTCTTCGATATGTCTTCATCTCTTACTCGCAATTGATTATATCCCGATCTCAAATCGATCTTTGAATACACTGTCGAACCTTGCAACTGATCAAATAAATCATCTATTCGTGGCAAAGGATATTTATTCTTTATCGTTGCCTTGTTCAATTGCCGGTAATCGATACATAGCCTCATTGATCCATCCTTCTTGCGCACAAATAATACTGGAGCACCCCAAGGAGAAACACTTGGTCTAATGTATCCCTTGGTAAGAAGATCCTCCAGCTGATCTTTTAATTCTTTCAACTCAATTGGTGCCATTCGATATGGTGCTTTCGATATTGGTTGTGTTCCTGGCATCAATTCAATGCTGAAGTCTACCTCTCGATATGGAGGTAACCATCCTTCTTGCGCACAAATAATACTGGAGCACCCCAAGGAGAAACACTTGGTCTAATGTATCCCTTGGTAAGAAGATCCTCCAGCTGATCTTTTAATTCTTTCAACTCAATTGGTGCCATTCGATATGGTGCTTTCGATATTGGTTGTGTTCCTGGCATCAATTCAATGCTGAAGTCTACCTCTCGATATGGAGGTAATCCT
>KQ988443.1:165794-182809 GCA_001598015.1 Dorcoceras hygrometricum | reverse complement strand
AACTCGCAGACCACTGGTATATCAACCAGATTCGGGCTACTTTTCTTTGTATCTATTGCATAAATCAGGAATCCCTCTGCTCCTTTCTGCAATAGATTATTCATTGTAATAGCAGAGACCAAAGGAATTCTGGCTCGTGATCCCTTACCATAGAATTTCCATTCATCAGCGTGCTCTGGTTTGAATCGAACCACCTTCTGAAAACAATCAACTGTTGCTCTATACTTGGTTAACATATCTATGCCCACGATACAATAAAAATCAGATAATCCGAGCACAACACAATCAATTTCAATTGCGTGACCCTCGAACTGTAACACACAATTTCTCACCACTGTGATCGATAACATTCCTTTCCCCAAAGGTGAAGAAACCGATACTATTTCAGTTAAAGGTTCAGCAGACAACTTATGTGATATCACAAATTTCTCAGAGATAAAGGTGTGTGTTGCACCAGTATCAATTACTACATAAGCTGGAAAGTTGCACAAGTAGCAGTTACCTGCAATAACATCATCTGGGGCTGCTTGTGCTTGTTCCTCCGTTAATGCAAACACTCTAGCTTGTTGTTTATGAGGTTGGCTCACTGTCTGGCTTCCTCCTTGTCTACTTTGTTGCGGATGTTGAGGTTGATAAGATTGTACAGAAGAGGCTTGCCTTTCGGGTGCTGGCATTGTTCTTGCTGCTGCTGAATTCTGGAAATTCCCAGAATTACGTTGAGGACATATTCATGCGAAATGTCCTGGCTGATTACAAATATGACAGAGGCCAGACACTCCTCTACATTGTTCTGTGGCATGTCTCCCTCCACACTTGGTACAATAATCGCCAGCTTGTTGTCCAGTTTGAATTTGTTTAAAATCGCTCGAGCTAGAAGAACTACTGGTTCCAGCTCGTTTGAATTGTTTTCCTTTTCCTTTAAAGAAGTTTTTCTTTTTCCCACTGCTGCTGCTTCCAGCATCAAAGCGAGGGGGTGGTGGAATCTGTGAGTTCTCTGCTACTTTGGCTGCTGCTGGCACAAAATTGTGCTCTTCGCTGCCGTAGTAATCCAGCTTCTGCTCCTTTTTCTCGGTTCAACGCATCAGCAAAAGTATTTGGTCTTCCGGTATTTACCAAAGTGAATACATCTGGATTCAATCCATTAATGAATTGATCCGCTTGTGCTTCATCACTCATAGCAACATGTGGCGCAAATTTTATTAAACTTGTGAACTTGGCAACGTAATCCTCTATATTCAACTGCCCTTGTCGCAAGTTCGCAAATTCCGCTCCTTTATCCTTCCTATACGAAACTGGGAAGAACCGTTGATAAAAAGCTGTTCGGAATACTGCCCACGTAATCACAGTACCCTGATTTTCAAGCGCTTTCTTTGTTGCGACCCACCAGCTTTTTCCAATACCATGCAGTTGGTGTATTAAATGACTGGAATCGTTTTAACAACGTCTCCATTGGAGTAGCAGCTGCATTCAAAACCTCAGTAGATGTACTACCCTGTTCTGTCTGCCGATTCGTGGTTCTTCGAGAAGGCATATCTAGGAATCAAACAGACGTGTTTATCATTTCTCATCAAACAATAACAAATCAATCTCAGTCCCTCCTCTGATTAGCATACATTAATGTACTGCTGCTCAAGAGATCGAGTGCTGATTCATACTTCAGTCAATACATGCTGTTAATCACTTCCAACGCATGTATTTCTCGTAGTTCTTCGGTATATTCTTACCATTTATTCACAAAATCATGTGATATAAATTCAAAAGCAGTAAGACATATACCACACAAGCATGCAATCCATGATCTAGGCAATCAGGAAGAACTCGATTTACCCCACTCATCTAATTCAAAGATCTCACTAATGTAGTAACGCTCTGATACCACCTGTTGTGAGGCTTTCTGCTCACAATTAATCCTCTAATCTCAATCAGTGGGTTTATTAATTTGAACTAAACAAGTTTAATAATTCTAATCTGGTTCATACATAAGTTGCAAAAAAAAATAATTTTCAAACCAGCAGAAGCGTAAATCAGCAGAAGCAACAAGGCAAATCTTGTATCGAAAATAGTATTCATTTATACGAATGCTTCATGGTTCATAGCGATTACAAACTAGGTTCACTCGTACACGCTTATGTCTTATATACAAAACCAGACCTGAGCAACCTAAGTTCCACTGTCCAAACATCTAGACTATCTCTAGACTATCAGCTGGTGTTTAGTCTTCCTGCTGCTGATCCAGCGTCTAGGTAGTTAGCTCTCGTTACCCATGGTTGCTCCCCACTAGTTCTTTCTTCCTGTTGTCATGCACACATACAAAACAAAACAACAGTCGGATAAACTCCGGTGAGAATCATCTCAGTATAATCAGCAGGTACACATAATAACAATAAAATGCACAATAGTTTATCAACTGTAAACTGAATGCAATGAAATGAAATGATTCTATTTCTCTTCTTCGATCTCAGAATTGATTCCATATCAGTTTGACGCCATCAAGATTCGTATCCGATCTTGACATGAATATTCATCTATCGAAACCATCTCCGGCTTCGAAAATCAGGCCAACTCAGTCCTGGGCATTAGAATCAATTCAATTCTCTTCAATATGCAAATTCATGCAAATATAAAAGATCCACTACTTGGGATGGATCGACACACTTATAATCTCAAGTTCTACTTCAAGAACAGTTCTACATCAAGAACAGTAATCAAATATGTATGTGATTTCAGCGGAATACTCAAGAAATATCATTCTCGAGTAATCTAGTTCCTGACTCTTCTGTCAGATTATACCTTCGTTCCTCTGTTTTCAAATACTTCAATCAGTGTTCTTAAGCTCTGTTCCTCACTTACGGAGATACTTGCAAGATCAAAGGTCGATAGCTGAAATCAAGATGTTCTCAGTATTTCAAATTCACTCTTATTTATAGACAACGATATCTGTATTTCTTGCAGCATTTCCAACGTATTCAATTCGAGTTCCACGTGTCATGCTGAGTATTCAAACAAGATATACTTCCACCGCTTCAAAAGTGGATAACGATAAACAGATTCCTCAATTGCTGTTGATCGTCCTCATTTGCTGTTCGAATATCATTCTTTTGTTCTTCAGCAGACGCAACAATCAGCTGTAATCGCAACCAGTCGCAAGAACATGAATCCAGTCGCAACATAAATCCAGTCGCAATACTTCAAAACTCAAAACGATGTCGTTATAACTAATCTCAACGGCGTCGTTACGTATCCTCAGCTGGTACTAGTTCGATTAAAAGAAACCAGCAGCTGGTCGCACTCTTATTCCAACGGCTGATTTCGCAACATTAGTCGAAACGACATCGTATCAACATTTCTTGTTTATAATCAAAACGGTGTCGCATTGTTCCCTCGACTGGATAACCAACAGATACAACAATCTATCGAATGATTTCCAATTCCTCGCCTGGTTTCTAAACGACATCGTATCAAGGTTCTTGTTCATAAGTCAAAACGCTGTCGCATTATTCTCTCAGCTGGAACCATTTGCACCTCGACTGGTTTGAGTTTATTACCAAAACGAAGACGTCGCACCTACGTCATCATCAATCAGCCGATATATCAATAACCAGCAGATACACTTCAATGACCAGAAGGTACATAAACCAGCAGATGCGTGAGAAACTCTTGCTGCTGATTCCTTGTGCGTAACAGTAACCAACACGTGGCGCTCTCGCATTAACTCTTGTCTTCGCGCTTTTGTTTCCAGCTGAACCAAATAAATACCGCTTCACGCCTCGGCTGAATTTCAAAATTCCACCAGTCGTGAGCTACAGTAACCTACTGCTGATTTTATCAAATCGCTTCGCCTGGTTACTTCGTCTGGTTCTCACACTTAGCGCGATTTAACGATACACAGTTCCTGAATCACCCAACACTTCCAGAAGAAATCCGAGCTCATAATCAAGCTTCATTAATTCGTAAATGTCGAAATTACTCAACTAATCCTCTTCTTAATGATTTTGGGCATTACAGAGAGGGAGTGAGGAGAGGGGGTGGCGGCCTTTCCTAGGGTTTTGTGAGTTCAAGTGTGTGTCATAATAACCCTAGGACAATAATAAGTACACATGTGATGGGCTTGGATCGGCCCAATGGGCCTGGGTCAGGCCCAGGTCCATATGAACATTCGGTTCATTTCCATCACTGTGGCTTCATCATAACTCCGATCGACGATCTGATCGGACTGATCTATGCAGTTTCCAAAACTGAGTATTATGATGCGAAAACAATTTTTCAGACCACCTAGTCCAAAATTGCAGTTAGCCCCTCAACTATGGGAAATCGCAATTTGACCCATTTTGACTTGTAGGAAGTCGCACTCCCTAAATTCCTCCTCCTATGCTCAACACATTGAGCTCAGTTTCCATGCGGGAATCGTGAAACCAGTACTTGTGTGACCCTCAATGGTTCAGGGATACAGCTAGCTATTGGCTCACAACCATTGTGACTCCGAAATCATAATTTCGGACTTACCCATCGGATCAAGGTAAAGTGCCTAGCAACATCGCCCCATGATCCCCTAGGTATCACTGATAGTGCCTGCAAGAACCAGTTGGTCATGGTTAGCGTACCGTACGGTCCTTTCAACACATATATCCCGATCAGATCAACGACCATTGGTACATCGAGAGTCGCTAGAGATCTATAACTATGCATACATCTCGGAGATCAAATAGTGACATCGCGTGTGTTACTAGGTAAACCCATTTACCTAAAACGCATCTAGTACTCTGGCCAGAGATTTATTACACTATTATCTTCTCAGATAGCATAGGATATCCACGCATAAAAGCGAGCGGTGAATCCTCGACAACGAAGCATCGACTCCTACATGCATCGAGACCTCACCCAATCCCGCCACCTATTGACCCCAATTGAGTCGGTAAACGTGTCAAAGTGAGGCGCCTATCATGTAGAGACTCAATGACGTTTCGAGTAGTGAGGACTAATCAGTACAACCAAGACCTCGAACTTATCCACTCGACAAATGGTAACCACTTGGAAAGTTCGAACGAGGATAGTTCTATAGATCACCAGGTCACTTTCCATCTGCATGCTCAGAACATCACAATGTTCCCTACCAATGAAACATGGTACTTCACATCGCAGATGCTAGTCTCAAGCTCGGGCGGCCTTATCTTCAATTTGACGGCCCAATCGACTAGGAACGAGTTTAGAACACACAGTGAATATTAGATGTGTTTCATGATAGCCATCATATCCACTATCACATCTAACATACACTATGGTGCATTCTAGGTCTTTATCCAACACAATTGTTAACATTATAACATAATGAAAATAAAGAATGCCATAAAAGAAATGCGAATTTCATAAATAAATATAGTTATACAAAGAGTCAATAAGACCCACACACCACAACTTGGCTAGTTGGGCATCTACTCTAACATAACTATCTGTTGAAGAAATGAACAGTAACTATCTGTTGGTCAATGTCGGAGTCAACGCAACTTAAATAAAGAATTTCAGTTGTTAAACAAAACAACAGCTGAACAATATCTCAACAGGTGATGAACAAAACCAACAGCTGAATATGAATTAATACATCAGCTGACAACAAACGAAGTCAACAGCTGGTCATGAACTAAACAACAGCTGAAAACAACTGAACACATACGAAGGCAATAACTGAATCATAAACAAATGCAACAGCTGACAACGAAATATTGCAACAGCTGAGAACCAACAGCCGATGAACAAACTAACAGCTGATGAACAATAAAACATGCAACAGCTGAACATGAAATAGTGCGACTGCTGATCGCAACTACTGAATGCAAACAATGTGACAGCTGAAATCTATACTTAGAATATTTACAACAAAGAAATATCAACCGTGGTATAAGAACCAGATTTCAGACTTAACTGTGTGGAAGAACATGAACCACAACGGTTTCCTTTGTCTGAAGAATTCAAAATATCTCAAGAAATTTCTGGAAGTGATCGAATAAGCTACTTGTAAGCTAATTCAAAAAGAAATATTTGTAAAACTCAGGAAACTATTGGACGAACATCATCAAACCATTTTCTAAAACATTTCTGGATCAAAATACAGTAAAACACAACTTTCATAAAAACAGAGCATGAACTTTTCTGAACTTTTGAAGAACAGCCGAAGCCATCTTCCTTTCTTTAAAATCTCATATAAACATGCAAACAGAACTGAATATATGCTTTCACTGAGTGAGCAAGAAACTGAGTTTACTTGCCTGAATTCTTGAACACAACCACAGTAGAAATCCAGCCAACCACTAACACTCCGATCGTCTCCTTCAAAAAACTTTAAAAGTCTTTTGTTTGGTTTCTTGAGAGAGAGCACCTCTTAAAAGTAATTTGATTTGAAGATAATGATTCATGAAGCAGCTATCATCCTATATATATATCATTTGTAAATGCCTAGAGAAGAAACGCATTTAAATCAATATGTAAAAATCTTCTAATACTCTGTTTTTAAAATAAAATGATGCACATGGAAAACCGAACAATTTTAGTTAAAACAAAAGGATTCTATCGACTTGCTATAATCGGCTAACAGCTGCTGCAATCGCATTCTAACATCTGAAATCTATTCAAGCTGAAGGCTGATTAAAGTATAAAGTCCAATGTCTGAATCTTTAACATAGTGTGACAACTGATATCACGAAAAGTTGAAAATCAACTCAATATACAATGAAAGCTGAATTTACGTAAACATGAAATCTGAAATTTAGTTCTTAAATGATAAAAATCTAAACAATACATATCTGAAATCTGAAAGTCGATTAAATCAAGAGTTAAATAGAATAGTATTGTAATCCCTCAGTATCATAACTTTCTAATTTGTGGCCTCTAAAATCTCTGGGCATTACAATCTACCCCCCTAAAAGAATTTCGTCCTAGAAATTTCTTATTTAAAGAGATCTGGGTAGCTTTTCTACAAATATCAGACTCACTTTCCCACATAATTTCTCTTTCAGTGTGATTTACCCACTGCATCTTATTCATAGGGATAGTTCTATTCCTTAACTTACCGTTTTCTCCTGAAAGAATCTTTACTAGAACTTCTTCATAAGTTAAGTCTAGCGCTACTTAAATAGGTTTCTATCTGAGCATCTAATTCAACTATAAGAGACGCATCGCTGAAATGAAATCGGACGCAACAAAGTGGAACATTATTTGGAAACAAAATAGATCTTCACTGTTCACAACTATTGCAAACAGACGTGACTCTGAAACAGACGTAGTAAATGAAACGATGTCGCTGAAGTAGGAAATAGATATGATGACGTAATAATATCTACTAACATGAATAAACAGATGTAAGAATATCTGTTATCAGTCGTGACTCTAAATAAATGAAACGATGTCGTTTGCACAACAAACAGACATATGAACAGTGCAACTGCTGGTCAAAACGATGGAATGCAACTGGTGATTATGAACAGTGCAACTATTGTCTACGAAACTGATGCAACAGCTGAAATGTAACTACTGAATTTAAATATGAAATTCAATCGCTGACATAGGAAACGAAATCTGAATAAGAACTTGGTGTTGCAACATCAAACGACAGCTACGCTATCAGCTGTTGTCTATAAAACCAGACTTTATACTATTCGACTAACAACTACCGATTACATAGCGTCAAGTTCCGATATTACCATCCACCGGAAGATGAACAATCATAAACATACGGGAATAAAACTTGAACTCCTCACGACGAAGCACTGGGTCTGACGAAACTCTTGCCTAACAATTCCTGGAACTGATCTTTTAATCCTTTCATTTTTCTTAGGGGCAATCTATACAGAGGCTTAAAAATTGGAACAACTTCTGGTACCAAATCAATAGTAAACTCTAACTCAAAGGGATCTAAACACAGTACTCTACTTATATCATTCCTAGGTTAACTATCAATTTCTTAACAAACCTATCTGATACAAAAAAAAAATAAGTTGTACCAGAATCTAACAATGCTATTGTCAACATATTGGCAACAAAATCTTACCCATCGCTGCCAAGGTATCTGCTGGAGTTTTTTCAGTTGTCATTATATAAGCTCTACTAGTGATAAGTGGTCGCTTCTGGGAACAATCCCTAGACATGTGGCCTAGTTTTCCACATGTATAACACACCTTCTGGCCAAAAAGACACTGGCATGTATGGTTTTTCATACAAATTGGACATGGAGGCCTAATCCCTGAATTAGTGACAGTAGAGATAGGCTGAACAACTAATGGTCCTTTTTCTTGAGACTCCTGCTGGTTATTATTCGGTTTCTTATTTTGCCTACGGAACAATCCCTAGACATGTGGCCTAGTTTTCCACATGTATAACACACCTTCTGGCCAAAAAGACACTGGCATGTATGGTTTTTCATACAAATTGGACATGGAGGCCTAATCCCTGAATTAGTGACAGTAGAGATAGGCTGAACAACTAATGGTCCTTTTTCTTGAGACTCCTGCTGGTTATTATTCGGTTTCTTATTTTGCCTACGGTCCTTCTGTTGAAAAGCTTGTCTTTTCAACTGTCTCTCTTCTTCAATTGCTTTCCAGTCTTGTTCTGCCCGTAGGGCCTTATTCACAGCTGATCTATAATCTACGGGTTCTGCCAAACTAACATCATGCCTAATCATCGGCTTGAACCCATCAACGAAATTTTGTAGCTTAATATCTGCATTTGTCCCAATCTAAGGAACGAAATAACAACTTCTCTCAAACTTACGGATATAATCCCGCATAGACATCTCTCCCTGCTTAAGAGTTAAAAACTCACTCCGCAACTGTTGTCTTACATCCACCGTAAAGTATTGTTCATAGAACACTCTCTTAAATTCTTCCCAAGTAAGAATTTCCAAGTCTATTGCTAACTTGGCTCCTTCCCACCATATCATGGCATCTCCTCTCAGCATGTAAATTGCACACCGAGGCCTTTCTAGTTCGGTCAGTTGCAGATAGTAAAAAATGACCTCTATGGATACTCAAAATAGTGCGATACTCAAAATAAATATCCCAGTTTTCGAAATCAACAACACAACAAATGTCTACACGCCATTACAATACAGTATAGCATACAAGCACAAGTATCAGACTCCAACCACTGGATACAACAACGAAGCACAGGGCATCCCCTGGCTAACAGTACTGATACATAAATATATGCTATACGCTACTAGGATACTCTAACCACTTCCTGGGGCACCGCCAGCTGGGTTAAAACCACGACCAGCTATAAAACCTGGGTTCCCTGAAAACAACACAAGCAAGGAAAACAACAAAGCCCTAGAGGGACATGGGGTCAAACCCCAGTACGGAGAGCAACTGAAATAGCTAAAGAAATGAATAATATAAAATGCAGATGTTATGCATGAGAGACCGGATAACAGCTGAAGGCTACAACCAACAAGGGAGCCGAGGAACTCAAACATAGCTCCACAAGATAAGCAACGAATCAGTGGCCACAAGGTGTGTTCAAAGTGTGGTAATGAGCCACTCGCCTTGACACTACACCCGAATACCAGATGCATCAAACAACTCAACCTGTCGTTGCCTCGCCCATGAACTGTGGTAGTTAATCACTCGGCGCATGGTGGCTAACAATCCCAGCAGGGAGATGAGAGTGCGGTATTGCCGCTCGCCCTCGCATCCTGGTAAGAAACAACAGCAATATACAAGATACGAAGCTGCAAAATACAATACACGAGGGATCTGAAACAATGCGTGTATGCACATCAACAAAACAGCTAGCATAAACACAAATACTCAGCAAGTAATACACAGCCACGGTCACCGAAACATCCCAGCAGCTTCACATAATATCTCACGCAACTTCCCAGCTATCACAAGCTCAAGATCCGTACCTTAATACTGCTCAACAATTACTACAAGCGAAGGTCCCGAGAAAACCAGATTGCAACCTGTCGAAGCACACAGGGCATAAATCACAGGGACGCTAATACACAGAAAGCACGTTGGGAGTTACACACACTCAACCAGCTATCATCATACACAACAACTCAACAGGAAGCTCAATTATAGGCTAGGAACAAGATCTCATCGAATTAACGAAGTTCTACCTGAACTACGAAAGGCACGATCGGGCAGCAACTTCGCGTTCCTGTACTAGCCAACCACAGCCTCCAAAAGTGCTATAAAATGGAAGATCTTCTTGAGAGGAGTCCAACGCTACCTCAAACGTATCAAACAATGGCCGGAAACGACGGAAAATCGCCGGAGAAACTCACGGTGAACAGTACTAGGGTTCGAAGAACAGAGGTCGACAATCGAGAGAATATTTCGCTAAGTATGGGATCTGGTTCTTGAAATCGAAGACCAAGTCTTCCTTAAATACACGCGTAAAAGCTGGTTAAGAAGTCCACCGACAAAACCAGCTGACGTATAACAACCCAACGACTGGTCCTCAAATCCAAAAGCTGGATTGTCTAACACCCAAAAGCTGGTACCAGACGTTGCATCAAAACGCTGCGTTCCAACTTACGTAAACGACGTCACACAGACCCAACAGCTGGTCGCTAACCACTCGTCTGGATTCCTTAGCGCTAACCAAAAACAACGACGCACAACCTACGTCATCCAGACGCTAGCTCTCGCGCAAAATAACCAGACGCAAGCTACAGTAGAGTTGACCATCGTTGACATCTGCACTCAGCTGGACAACCAGACGACACACATGCGAACAAATCTCTCGCAGCTGGTACCAGACGCAACACCCCAAAACGGCGTCGTATCCAACTTATCAAAACGCTATCGTTTTGCCCTCAACAAACAAGATAAAGCAGCAGCTGGATACAAACACGCTACCAGACTTCACTAAAACACAATGCATCCAGATTCCATAAAAACGACGGCGTATCGAATTCTCGTGCTACCAATTAAACGTTGCGACTGGATTTCACCACCAACCAGATTTCTCCCCAAAATTCAGAAATTACGAAAATTTCCAGAATTGTTCTATGTGAAATCTGACCCGAAAATGCAATCCAAAGCCTCAAACAGAAATCTGAATCACCAGAAATCCTTAAAAACCGATTAATCCAAACAATTAATCTTAATTAACTTTTCAGGTCTCACAGGTTTGGTCAACTAAGCGCTCTAACAGCTGAGCCATGGTATTGAGAACGGGGTTCATTCCGTCAGATTCGCTATCTCCTTATGTAAAACTTCATCTTCCTCTACCTCTTCTTGACATATCTGTAAGGGTAGCCCAAATCCACCACAATTCTATATGAGAGATTACTTTATGCTAAAACATGAATTAAAACTCACAAATTTATAAGAGGCTGGAGAGATCTGCTCAGACTGGAAGTGTGTTTATCTCAAGGACCATGCTCTGAGACCAACTGTAACGATCGGACTTTTCTCAATAGAAATTTAGAAATTTGGGGTTCGAATTGAAAGACTCAAAAATTTCAATATGTAAAACTTCATCTTCCTCTACCTCTTCTTGACATATCTGTAAGGGTAGCCCAAATCCACCACAATTCTATATGAGAGATTACTTTATGCTAAAACATGAATTAAAACTCACAAATTTATAAGAGGCTGGAGAGATCTGCTCAGACTGGAAGTGTGTTTATCTCAAGGACCATGCTCTGAGACCAACTGTAACGATCGGACTTTTCTCAATAGAAATTTAGAAATTTGGGGTTCGAATTGAAAGACTAAAAAATTTCAATCTTAACAAACATAAAAGTCGTTACTAAAATTCTGGACTAAATTGCGAATAAACACAATTCATTGCTGCTGAAATGCGAAACAAACGAAACAATGACGTGAGTGGAAGTAATACCAAAATCTGATAAACACTTTTGATAACCAATGAATAAAATCAGCTGCAAGGGTGTACAAAACATGGAACTAAATCATCGGCAGATCGTAATAACATACGCGGAACTGATACAACAGCTGATAGAAATTTGAAATAAGTATAAATAGAAGTCTGAACGGATTTCTATTGTTCAACTGAACTAGGAATCTGTTATAATACAAAAACACTACAACTTAAGTTTCTGTACAACAAAACAAAGTCTGAAAAGAACAATGAAATCTGATGTCCACGATAAACACATCCTTCCTTTCTGATCATCTCCCTCCAGCTCCTTACTGCTCATTACGTGCACACAATGAAAACTAGTGAGCCAATGGCTCAGCAGGTAAAATCTGGAATAACAAAATCATTCAATAGAAGCTGATACTGTAACTGGAATCTGAAATCTGATAGAAACTGAAAGCATAAAATATATATGAGTTCCGAAAACATTTTCTTTAAACATACTCTAAAGCTGTGACTAAAATCACACTTGCGCTCTTCTTTCTATTTTCTGAAATTATGACAACATTTTAAACATTGTGGTCCAATTCGTTTGATCAAACTCCTGATATCAGTATCTCAGCACTATGGCTCATGGTGAAGGGGCGTACAGACCCGTCGATCTGTAAACCTGATCTTCCTCTGGTTGAAAGGGCACACGGTTCGTCAGCCGCGCACTCACCCTTCTTCTGGGGACCCTCTTTGTTGTCATAACATAAAATATTTTCTACAACATCGTTCTGCGCTTTCTTTTCTTTCTTAAAATCTGTTTTCTTTCTCTCTTGTACGAATTACTGGTTTTTCATTTGTCTAATGATGTTCTGGAACTCAAGGGATTTCTTTGTAAAACTTGCGAAAATGAAAACTTAATAAAAGCTTTCAAATCTAATCAATTGAATCAAATAATTCTTTCGAATTGAAGCGGAAATGAATAAGGAATCAAATTCTGGAATTTCGTTATTTGTTGAAGAAATGAACAGTAACTATATGTTGAAGAAATGAACAGTAATTATCTGTTGAAGAAATGAACAGTAACTATCTGTTGAAGAAATGAACAGTAACTATCTGTTGAAGAAATGAACAGTAACTATCAGTTGGTCAATGTCGGAGTCAACGCAACTTAAATAAAGAATTTCAGTTGTTGAACAAACCAACAGCTGAACAATATCTCAACAGCTGATGAACAAAACCAATAGCTGAATATGAATTAATACATCAGCTGACAACAAACTAAGTCAACAGCTGGTCATAGAACTAAACAACAGTTGAACACATATGAAGGCAACAGCTGAATCATAAACAAATGCAACAGCTGACAACGAAATAATGCAACAGCTGAAAAACAACAGTTTAGAACCAACAACTGATGAACAAACTAACAGCTAATGAAGAATAAAACATGCAACAGCTGAACATGTAATAGTGCGACTGTTGATCGCAACTACTGAACGCAAACAATGCGACAGGTAAAATCTATACTTAGAATATTTTCAACAAAGAAATATCAGTCGTGGTATAAGAACCAGATTTCAGACTTAACTGTGTGGAAGAACATGAACCACAACGATTTCCTTTGTCTTAAGAATTCAAAATATCTCAAGAAATTTCTGGAAGTGATCGAATAAGCCACTTGTAAGCTACTTCGAAGAGAAATCTTTGGAAAACTCAGGAAACTATTGGACGAACATCATCAAACCATTTTCTAAAACATTTCTAGATCAAAATACAGTAAAAACGCAACTTTCATAAAAATAGAGCATGAAATTTTCTGAACTTTTGAAGAACAGCCGAAGCCATATTCCTTTATTTAAAATCTCATATAAACATGCTGTGGAAGAACATGAACCACAACGATTTCCTTTGTCTTAAGAATTCAAAATATCTCAAGAAATTTCTGGAAGTGATCGAATAAGCCACTTGTAAGCTACTTCGAAGAGAAATCTTTGGAAAACTCAGGAAACTATTGGACGAACATCATCAAACCATTTTCTAAAACATTTCTAGATCAAAATACAGTAAAAACGCAACTTTCATAAAAATAGAGCATGAAATTTTCTGAACTTTTGAAGAACAGCCGAAGCCATATTCCTTTATTTAAAATCTCATATAAACATGCAAACAGAACTGAATATATGCTTTCACTGAGTGAGAAAGAAACTGAGTTTACTTGCCTGAATTCTTGAACACAACCGCAGTAGAATTCTAGCCAACCACTAACACTCTGATCGTCTCCTTCGAAAAACTTTAAAAGTATTTTGTTTGGTTTCTTGAGAGAGAGCACCTCTTAAAAGTAATTTGATTTGAAGATAATGATGCATGAAGCAGCTAAAATCCTATATATATATGATTTGTAAATGCCTAGAGAAGAAACACATTTAAATCAATATGCCAAAATCTTCTAAAAGCGTACTCTGTTTTAAAAATAAAATGATGCACATGGAAACCGAACGATTTTAGTTAAAACAAAAGGATTCGATCGACTTGATATAATCGGCTAAACATATGCTGCAATCGCATTCTACCATCTGAAATTTATTCAAGCCGAAGGCTGATTAAAGTATAAAGTCCAATGTCTGAATCTTTAACATAGTGTTACAACTGATATCACGAAAAGCTGAAAATCAACTCAATATACAATGAAAGCTGAATTTACGTAAACATGAAATTTGGAATTTAGCTCTTAAATGATAAAAAGCTAAACAAAACATATCTGAAATCTGAAACTCGATTAAATCAATAGTTAAATAGAATAGCATTGTAATCCCTCAGTCAAATAACTTTCTAATTTGTGGCCTCTAAAATCTCTGGGCATTACAAGAAGACTTATTGTTAATCCTGGGAACTAAGCTTGTTGGTTGTGTTTGTTGAGCTAATTGGCCTTTGGGTCTCTACTGATTGGTATTTAAATGTCTGGATGACCTCCGGTCTCTAATATGAATGGACTGAAGTTTCTGTCTCCGTTTTTCTTCAATTTCTTTCCAATATTTCTCACTCACAGGGCCTTGTCGACTGCTGCCCTGAAATCCTTAGGCTCAGCTAATCTAACATTGTGCTTAAGGGTTGGTCACAATCAATCAACAAAATGGTGAAGCTTTTCTTCAGTATCTCTCCCAATCAGGGGAATAGAGTAACAACCCCTCTCAAATTTTCGGATGTAATCCCGCACAAACATGTTCCATTTATTCAAGTTTAAAAACTCCTTCTTTAGTTCAGATCGCACGTCTGTGGTCAAATACTGGTCATAGAATACTTTCTTGAATTCTTCCTACGTGAGCATATCCAAGTATACAGTCAGTTTCGCTCCTTCCCACCAAATCATTGCATCCCCTCTCAGCATTAATGGCACTCCTGGGTCTATCCTGCTCTGATAGTTGTAGATACTAGAAGATAACTTCGAAAGATTTGATCCAGCTCTCAGCTACCGTGGATCAGTTGTACCAATAAACTCCTGCGGTCTTTGATGCCTAAACCGCTCTTGTGGTTCCTCCAATCTAGACATCCTACCAGAGGATTGAACACTACCTTGGCTTGATTGGTAGTGGTGACGGAGGATTGAACACTACCTTGACTTGATTGGTAGTGGTGAGAGAGTTTAACTGAGCCCAGATATAATTGAACAAATAGTTGAAGCCATCAGAAGAGTACATGATTGGATGAGGACGACCGCAAAAGAGCTATTATGATGATCGCCGTCATGAGCAGTATTTTGAAGTAGGAGATCACGTATTACTTAAAGTAGAACCCATGAAGGGAGTGATGAGGTTTGAAACAAAGGGCAATCTGAGTCCTAATATATCGGTCCCTTTGAAATCGTTGAAGGATTGGGGACGTAAGCTTATCGGTTAGTACTACCTCCTCAACTACCTGTTGCACACAACGTATTTCACATATCTGCTCTGATGAAGTACATTCCATGTCCCTTGCACGCACTGAACTACGAGCCCATACAACTCGCGCCTGATCTGAGTTACGAAGAAAAGTTAGTGAGGATTCTTCTTAGAGAAGACAGAAGACTGAGGAATCGAAGCATTCCAATGGTCAAAGTTCAATGGGATAATCACTCAGAATTGGAAGCAACATGGGAGACTGAAGCAGATACACATAGTCGATACCAAGAGCTGTTTTGGTGAGTCGATTTCGAGGACATATTTTATTTGAGAAGGTTAGAGTTGTAATGCTCGGAATATCCATAATACACGAGTTATTTAATTTTTCTTGAAGGGTTAAATTGCTACTTTTGCGTACAGAATTTCAAATTTCGTCTAAGATGGTTTCTTTGATTTTAAGCTTTGGCAGTTCCTGACTGTTAGGCCCGGTGCACAATACAGATATTTACCAGGCAATAAACAATAGCGGAAGCATTTAAAAGTGGCTAAAAGTTTTCGCTTTGGCCTGACTTATAAAACATAATTTAAAAATACAACGATATTCAAAATATTAGTTTTATAACAACCGAAAAACCAACAACAACAGATACAATAACAAATACAAGAATATTATGACTCCCTATCAGGATACATCCCAAATCAGCAATAAACATCACATCCTCACAGGGTATTCCCTGGAGACATCTCTACTTCCTAATATAAATAATATATATAATTGGGACACTCTATCCACCTCCCGGGGGCACCATCACCTGGACCATCTACGCGACCAGCTGAGAAACCTGGATAACGCGAAGAAACACAGGCAAACAAAACAATCTAGCCCCAGAGGGACAGGGTTCAAACCCTAGTACGGAGAGCAACATAAAACAGCATGCAGATAGAGCAAGATATAAATGTTATGCGATGCTTGAGAATAGGGAGCTCAAAGAATCCAAGAGAACTGTAAACCGCTGGTCAATAGAACAGGAATGGTCACCGGATGTGTGAGAGAATGGGAGTTACCCATGTTAGAGTAGATGCCCAACTAGCCAACTTGTGGCGTGTGGGTTTTATTGACTCTTGTACATGACAATCTTTATTTATGAAATTCGCATTTATTTATGGCATTATTTATTTTTCATTATGTTATAATGTTAACAATTGTGTTGGATAAAGACCTAGAATGCACCATAGTGTATGTTAGATGTGATAGTGGATATGATGGCTATCATGAAACACATCTAATAGTCACTGTGAATTCTGAACTCGTTCCTAGTCGATTGG
>KQ988443.1:86996-152399 GCA_001598015.1 Dorcoceras hygrometricum | reverse complement strand
GCAATCAACGCTCAAGATGGAAAGAATCAATGGCTGAAATAGAGTCGTGCAATCTGTCTCAATTCAAGGGAACAGGATTTGTACTATTCTGGGAAATAGTACAATATACAGAGGATGTTTGCACGCATATGGAAAGAAGACAAATTAGCCATATCAAGCGCTGAACAGTTTTGGAATCTATCTAACGGCCATATTTCAAACAGAGCTTATATATTCGAGGAGCGCCATTGAAGAAGCTCTCGAGACATTGGAGCGACTACAGACGCAGTTTGACAAAAATACATTTGAATTTCACAGAGCACCAACAGAGGGAAAATAGAAAGAAAGACGAAGCAATCGACGCCATTAGAGAGGAGCATTCACGAGAGTCGATTGCTAAGTTTTAATTAGCTTGTATAGAGAAGTTTTCCCAGTGTGTGAGAACAGAGAGTTGAGAGTTTCATTGTATCATTCTCACACACCGAGATTTATTCACATCTATTTGTGAATGAATCTCGAAATCATCTCACAACAGGTTCCAGTACAAGCACGATGATGTAAAACACATGTGTATGTAGTCAGTCACACAGTTGAGGCTGGTGTGCAATTGTTGAGACTAGGAGTCCATACAAGTGCTGCTTTTGTGGGTGGGTCTGTACACGAGTTGTAAGATCAAATCTTCTAGTGGATCCTTCCGAGGTGGAAGAAGGGGAGATGTAGGACATTGAGGTCCGAACTTCCAGAAACAAATATTGTGTATCGTGTTCTTTATTCTTTCAGCATTGCATATTTACTTTAGCACGCATACACGCATAACAGTTCAGCACTTAGCATCGCACAGTTAGCACACAAGCACTTGCAAGTCTCGAACAGATTTATGTTGTACATAAATCTGTTTGAGTTGTTTTAAAATATAGGATTCAGTTCTGGTATTTTCCGCATGATTTTTAAATCATACCAGATCTGTCTCCGGTGCTCTTCTTCATGTGATTTTAAATGTTCAAGAACATCGAGCTATTGCAGCTCCAGTGTATTAGCAGCGCGCAAAACCTTTTTAATGTCCTTTAAATGCGCTGCTGCTGTTCTTTAGATCCTATTTTTTGGACCAACAGAAATACTTCTTTACCCAGAAAGAATTGAATATGAGGCAGAGGCAATGGTTGGAGCTGGTTAAAGATTACCATTGTACTATTAGTTATCACCCAGGAAAAGCAAATGTAGTAGCTGATGCGTTAAGCAGGAAATCAGTAGGACTTGCGCAGCTGATTGTCCAGAAGCCGTTAGCAGCTGATATTGCAAGATTTGGACTCGAGATAGTGTCCAGCAGCAGTAGTAATTTGATTTTAGCAGACCTCTCAGTAAGATCAAATTTGTTAAACCAAATTCGAGAAGGTCAGCTGCAAGATGAACAATTGAAGAAATGGGTTAAACAAGACAAAGAAAGAGACAGTAATCTCTATTTTTCAGAAGATGGAATTGTTAGGTATTTGGGCAGAATCTGGGTACCTCAAGTAGATGATTTAAGAGCTGATCTTTTGAAAGAATCTCATACAGCTCCATATTCAGTACATCCAGGAAGTACGAAAATGTACAAGGACCTCCAGCAGTTGTATTGGTGTCCAGGAATGAAAAGGGATGTTGCTAGATTTGTAGCTGAATGTTTGACGTGTTAGCTGGTGAAGGCTGAACATCAGCGAACAGCTGGATTGTTGAAACCACTGCCTATTTCAGAATGGAAGTGGGAATGTATAGCGATGGATTTTGTAACTGGATTACCAAGGACTGCTCAAGGATATAACTCCATCTGGGTTATAATTGATAGACTCCCTAAGTCTGCTCATTTCTTACCAGTCAAAACAACATATGAGGTGAGCAGATACGCAGAATTATATGTTAAGGAAATAGTGAGGCTACATGGAGTTCCAGTTTCTATTGTATCAGACAGAGATCCTAAATTTACATCAACTTTTTGGAAAAGTTTGCATAAAGCTATGGGTACAAAACTGACATTCAGTACTGCGTTTCACCCCCAGACTGATGGACAATCAGAAAGGGTGATTCAGATTTTAGAAGATTTGCTCAGAGCTTGTATTGTGGATTTTTCAGAAAGTTGGGATTCGAAATTGCCACTGGTAGAATTTGCCTACAATAACAGTTTCCAAGCTTCGATTCAAATGGCTCCATATGAAGCTCTGTATGGCAGAAAGTGTAGAACACCACTTCATTGGGATGAAGTTGGTGAAAGAGCTGGTTTAGGACCAGATGTTGTGGAGCAAACAGCAGCCGCTGTTAGAAAAATAAGAGAAAGAATGAAGGCTGCTCAAAGTCGGCAGAAAAGTTATGCAGATAATCTAAGAAGGGAACTAAATTTTGAGATAGGTGATCACGTATTTTTGAGAATAGATCCAATGAAAGGAGTTATGTGTTTTGGAACGAAAGTAAAATTGATTCCAAGGTATATTGGACCATATGAGATTTTGGAGAAGATAGGAACTTTAGCCTATCAATTAGCACTGCCACCACAGCTGTCAACAGTGCACAACGTTTTCCATATATTAGCTTTGAGGAAATATATTCCTAATCCTTCGCATGTGCTAAGTCATGAACCAATCCAATTAGCACCAGATTTAAGTTATGAAGAAAGACCAGAAAGAATTCTCCTCCGAGAAATTAGAAGATTAAGAAACCGTAGTATTCCTATGGTTAAGATACAATGGTCCAACCATACGGAGCGAGAAGCAACGTGGGAAACAGAAGTTGATATGCTTTCCCTTTACCCACATTTACTTGGTACGTAATTTCGATGATGAAATTTCAATAAGGAGTGTATATTTGTAACGCCCCAAAATCCATAGGACCACATTTATGCATTTTATTAATCTCTTGGGCCAAAATGACAATTTTAAATGTTATGTATTTGCTGATTTATTGATTTCAGAACTTAAGATGCGTTGCGGCTGATTCCAGCAGATCACTCCAAAGAGTGATGCACGAGCTGGTTTTGAATCGATTGAAAAATATTTTTAAGGAGGACAAATGATTTCTTTTTGGAAAAGGTTTGGTGTTTTACAAATTAAAATGAGAGGAAGGGAATTTTACTAAATTTTATAAGTGTGTCATGCTTGATTTCACAAGTAGCATGCCACTAATCCCTTTCATATAAAAAACCCTGTTTGCAAAGTTAAGATCTTTATCATTTGCAAAGATAATCTTGAGGTGTTCTTCAAAAATATTTCCAGAAAAAGTTCGTGCGTTGCTTAAAAGAGAATATTTCTGCAGGAATCAGTTGCTGTTGCAAAGCTTTGTTTAAGGCAAGTAAAAGCTGATTTTGACTCACCATTTGAAGCATATATTGATGTTTCTGAGTCTTTTTGCTTGTATGTGTTACAGTATGTTTAAATTTCATGTTTGAAATGATTTAGACATAAAAAGGAAAGAAAGATGGGGTTCAAAATGATGTTTTAAAAGTACTGAGGATTCGAGTTTATTCCCATAATGTTTATGAATGTTCTTCCTTACAGTAATTATAATATCAGAATTTGATAACAATGTAATCAGTAGTTGCTAGTTGAATCATTATAAAGTATGGTTTGATAGGCAACGGCTGATATCATAGTTGTTGTTTTGATGTTATAATATAAAGCCAAATTTCAGCAGCTGTGTTGTTTTCATAAATTCCTGTAGATGCACTGTTCACCAGCATATGCATTTTCGTTGATTAAATTCAGCAGTTGCGTTTTTTTCGTAAAACCATCAGAGGTACTTTTCATTGCAGCTGGTATTAGTCTTGCGACTGGTACTGTTCATTGCAGCTGGTAATAGTATTGTGACTGGTACTGTTCATCGCGTCTTGATTTCTATTCCTTGCGGCTGTTTATTGTGCCAACGACATCGTTTTATACCTATTCCTTGCGACTGGTCTCATGAATGTTAGCGCTCTTTCTTACGGCTGGTTGATGCGCTAACGACGTCGTTTCCTTAAGTTACAAAATGTAAGCAGATAGTCTTTTGTCATCATATCTGTTTTCTACTTCAACAACATCGTTTCAATAAATACAATTGTTCCTAGTAAAAGATCTTGCAGCTGGTTCCTATCTTGCAGCTAGTTCCTATTCTTTGCGACTGGTCTCATTTCAATTTTATGTTTCCTAAAGTCGAATTCGATACTCAGTAAAGTTTTAAAATGGGAAGCGAGAGTTTTAAATGATGGAACCCGATGATGTTTAAGAAATTTCAAAGAAAGAAAGGATGTTAATGGAACCAAGGTTTATTTTAAGATTATGGCATAGGTAGTTGACGGTCACCAAGGGAGAAGGTTGAGCAGTTGTATAGATGTCGACTGCCCTTTCATATGAGCTATATGCTAAAACTGATATCGAAAGTAATTTTGATCAAAGTGCAACATGGACCATGAGGAGCTTATATGCCATAAATCTAAAGAAAAGATATTGATGATGAGATCTGGGCTATTAACCCCTGTCTCCACGTTTAAAGAAAGAAATGTTTATGAAACGTTTTGTATTGATCAGATGTCTACCTGTGTATTTAAACTTGTTATTATTCAGGTTTTACTTGCTGAGCCTTTAGGCTCACTAGCTTTTAAAATGGTGCAGGTGCGACAGCTGAAGAACGAACAGAAGGTGAAACTTGAAATCAGCTGTTGGGTGGTGTGTGTTTGTCAAAGGCCAGCATTTTCCGTGTCATAGTTGATGATTATTTTGTTTAGAATGTACTGTATTAGATCAGTGGCAACTGTTGTATATTTACATAGAATAATAGCTGTTGTAAATTGCAATTGCAAATGAATGAAAACTGTTTTCCGCAAATGTCTTCAATAGTTGGCGCGCAAATAAGTATCTGCTAGTCTTTGAGTTGTCTTGTGTTTCGATTTCTTTTAAGTTATAAGAAATATAGTTTATAACAAATTATCCTTTAGCCCTTCTTTTATTTCGAACATTTTTATTTACCCCAATTCGTGATTCCCGTGGGAAAGGGCGTCACAATAGGACTCAACTATCAGCTTGCACCCGATATGATCCAGCTCACAACTACGCAGCAAGCTTCTAAGCTGAACCACTCACACTATAAGTTCTCCAAAAAACACCAATCAGCTTGCACTCCTAAGATCATCACAGGCCATTGAAACAGCTAGCACCCGTTCTGGTCTAAACTGGAACCCAAAGCAGCTTCCTGCATCATCATCTTAGCATGATATAATATCAGCTTGCATCCGAGCTGATCCACCTCAACCAATACTCTCTAAGCTGATTAATCTTGATTAGTTATCCACTAATCTGACTGAGTGAGCCACTAATCATCTTGGCTAATCAAAGTCCTCACATCCTCACCACCTTAAGAGATTTCGTCCTCGAAATCAAAAGCAACAGTCTGCACAACCAAAATAGATCACAACACAGAATGAAACCAACATGACACCAACAACACACACGGGAGAAATCAGTACTCAAAAGAAGAAGAGGCTACTCTTGCCACCTCTAGGTTGCCACTGCTCAAGTAACTTCTACTCTACCACACCAACTCGACTGCACCAAAACCCAAGGTATGGTCTTATTCCTCAATTGTTTCTCCTTTCTATCCAGAACTCTCACTGGATATTCAATACATATTAGGGTCTGGTACAACTCAACTGCATCAGTCCTCAACACAAAGGAAGGATCTGGCTCGTATTTCCATGACTTAGACATCATGCATCGGCAACAACTCATCCAGCATCCGCAATCTGCACGTCAAAGATCCAATCTGTTCGAATACTCACATACAGACTGATGAATCTAAGAGCTAACCTACCGTTCATTCTCAAGATCATCACAATCAAGAAGGAGAAACTCGCAAGTAACACACGAGCAACAACCTGAAATTCCAAAGATCCACACCTTATAAGCACAATCTGGCATGGAGATCTAGCTCCCTTCGCTCTTGATCGAATCAGATCCTCTTGTTCTTTCAATTGCTGCAAATATTCTGGTGAAGACCACTGATTTTCCTCAACTTCTTCCAGTCGATAAAGCGATCAGCACTTTTTACTGTGCAAAAACCTCAAAGGATGTCTTCCGAACATCATTTGGTAGCTAAAACGACACGAAAACTCTACCAAGACAGGGAATTCTTGTCAAACACCATAAAAATCCATCGCTACTGCTTGCAGCATCCTTCAAGAATCTGCATGGTCCTCTCAGATTGGCCATCTGGTTGGGTGGTAAGTTTCTATCATAGCCAATCGAGACTCCAAAGTTGTCTGCAAGCTCTTCAAACATCGGGAAGTACACCAGGAATCCTTGTCGAACCCTATCGACATCGGCACACCATGAAATCTCGCTACGTGGTTGACATACCACCTCGTCCTCTTCTTGAATGAAAATCTGTCACACCAAATGGACAATATTCAAGCATGCTCTAAGCTGAATCCAGCACATCTTAGCTTACACAACTATATAGTCAACTCGTACCGGCACGGGAAAACAATCAGCACGGACTCTAAGCTTCTACTCAGCTCAAAAAATCCAGCTCGACTCAAAGCTGAAAGCTCAACTCAACGCGAACCACAATGACACGCTACCTAATCAGAGATAGCGCTAGGCAAATCACAAGTGCATTCATGGCATCTCACGCGACTCGTGTCCGAAGATCCCGTCTATGCTGATCCATATTACTTTGACTCCATGGCCTAAATCACTGCACAGATCAGCTTAACACCAACGTCTGAAAGATAACTCATATCCGTTTCTCCAAGTATAATTTCCTATCCACTGGGTAGCAGCAGCGGACTTGCTATCGTCGAACACTCCTCAATACATCGGGCTCCAAACGGTAACTAGCTCTAGAGATTAGGGCATTCTCTGACACAAACTCAAAGCTTAAATCATTCTCTCGTTCCGGAAAATCCAATAACCTCATCTGGGAATACTTCAAGGGACAATCAAACATTGTGGACGTCACAAACAACCCGAATCAGCATTATCTCACGGGACAATCCAAACCACGCCGACAAGAGTATCAAAAGACACCACATCACACTGAAAAGGTGGGGTAGACTCAACCCACACTCAAACACAATAGGGAAGAAACACACGTGTGTGATTTTCTCATGCCAACACAAAAAAAACGCACGGTAATACAGAAGTGAAAAAAATACCTCAATCACTCCTCCAACAAATCGTCAAATTGCGGCCTAGATATCACGTTCACATGAGCCCGCTGAGGTTGAGAAGGCCCTTTGAACCTAGACACTTCAGGTGGCTGAAAACTTGAAAACTGGGGCTGAACAGGGGGATGCACTCTCCATGAAGCATCACCAGAAGGAACTTACTGCGACAGGTTAGAACGTTGTCATCTTGCAGGACACATCCTCGCAAAGTGTCCAAATTACCCATATATATGGCAAGCTCCTTGCACTCCACGACTCTACGAAGTCGGATGATTGCCACAACATTGATCACAAACCATTTCCCCACCCAAATTGTCTGAAACAGAAGAACTCGAACCGGTTCTTTTGAAGTATTTCCCTCTTGACCTAAACCTATGACGGTTCAAAGATATCGGTGCCTGAGAAGGCTGGGTAGGAGGTGTCCTAGATGGCACAGGAGAAACACCCTATCCAGCTGTCGGTTGAACCCGAGCTTGCTATTCCAGAGACTCTCCTCAATGTCTATCGCTCGTTTCACAGTATCTGCATAGGTGGAAAGGGAACCTGCTAACACCAAAGGATAAATTTCCTCTCTCAAAACTTCCAAAAACCTGTTCCACTTTTCCCTATCTCGGCCAGAAACATGGGGGACATAGTCGAGAAGGGAAGAAAACTATCTCGCATTCTCGGACACCTTCAGATTCCCTTGCACCAAGTTATCTAACTTGCGCTCCTTCGTGTTGTAGTACGACTCGGGGATATCTCCCGATGAAAGGCGGCACAGAAACTCTCCCACAAGATCGTAGTACCCAATTCTGCATCACTAGGGAAGCACCTCTCCACGAGCGCTGTGCAAGTTCTCTCAATTGGAAAGTTGCCAAAATAAGTCTCCCTCTCATCATACTACACACGGTCAAACAAAACCGCCATGTGCTCAAGCCATCCCTCGGCTGCAAGACAACCTTTAGCACCATTGAAGGTAGGAGGATTCATCCTCTGTAACCTAGCTAGAACTAGCTCCGTGTCATCTACTCGTTTGAGTCAAATGCTCCACCTCAACCTATGTCTGCCTCACACGACGGTGCAAAGTAACACCCGGCTGAGCAACATCCTCCTCACTATCCCAAACTCTCGGATCATCTACAACCTGCCTACCAACTCTACCTCTACCTCTCCTCGACGGCATCTAAGAGTTATACAATGCTAAGCATGAACAAAGCAGGTAATCATGTAGTGCCCCAAAATCCATAAAACCAGTTAGTGTTTTTATTGTAAGGGCTGTTTTGATATTATTGCTTCCAGCTCTCGTCTGAGCTACTTTCGCCTAAGCTGATTTTATTTCAAGTTTAGAAGCACGATCCAGAAGCTTTTCGGAAGAATGATCCCAAGCACAAACCCGAGCTGTCGGTGAGCTTTAAAAAGGACTTTAAATCAATTGTTGAGTTCAGCTTTCAAAATTATATAGTAGTAAATATTAATTTGAAAGAAGTAATAAGGGGTTTTTTTGATATAACCTTGAGGTTTTGTCAGGTCCCGTGCTAATCAACAATGATTTACAGCACAAATAAGAACATAATCGCAGAAGCATAAAAATAGGGCTTAAAATTTTTTAAATGTTGTGCCTGAACAATAAAACATTTCTTCAAAATATTCATACTCAAAATAGTATTTATCTCAAAATCAAACAACTAAGCAACTCAAATAACAGATCCCCAAATACATAAAAACTCAGGGCATCGCCTGGTTTATTACATAATCAAATACAACTGGGCATCTAACGAAATGGAGATCGACCAGCCGTGTAATGCCCAGATATTTTAGAGGCCACAAACTAGAAAGATTTGAGATTGAGGGATTACAATGATATTCTATTAAAATCTGTTTCTATCGAGTTTCAGAATTCAGATATATATTGTTTAGGTTTTTATCATTTAAGAGATAAATTTCAGAGGTTAGAATGCGATTGCAGCAGCTGTTTAGCCAAATATAGCAAGTCGATCGAATTCTTTTTGTTTTAACTAAAATCGTTCGGTTTCCATGTGCATCATATTATTTTAAAACAGAGCACGTTTTTTTAAGGCTTCGACATATTGAATTGAATGCGTTTCTTCATTAGGCATTTACAAATCATATATATAGGATGTTAGCTGCTTCATGCATCATTATCTTCAAATCAAATTACCTTCAAAGCGGTGCTCTCTCTTAAGAAACAAAACAAAAGACTTTTAAAGTTTTTCGAAGGAGAAGATCGTAGTGTTAGTAGTTGGCTGGATCTCAACTGCGATTGTGTTCAAGAATTCAGGCAAGTAAACTCTGTTTCTTGCTCACTCAGTGAAAGCATATATTCAATTCTGTTTGCATGATTATATGTGATTTTAAAGAAAGGAAGATGGCTTCGGCTGTTCTTCAAAACCAAAAGTTCATGCTCTGTTTTTATGAAGGTTGCGTTTTAATGTATTTTGATCCAAAGAGATGTTTTAGAAAATGGTTTGGTGATGTTCATCCAGTAAATTCTTGAGTTTTTTTTCAGAAATTCCATCGAAGTAGCTTACAAGTAGCTTATTCGATCATTTCCAGAAATTTCTTTAGATATTTTGAATTCTTCAGACAAAGGAAAACCATCGTCATTCACCTGGTTAAGTCTTAAATCTGGTTCTTATACCACGAATGATGTTTCTTTGTTGAAAAATATTATAAGTATAGATTTCAGCTGTCGCATTGTTTGAGTTCAGTAGTTGCGACCAGCAGTCGCACTATTTCAGGTTCAGCTGTTGCATATTTTATGGTTCATCAGCTGATAGTTTGTTCATCAGTTGATAGTATGCCATCAGTTGACAGTTTTTTCATCAGTTGATAGTTTGTTCATTAGCTGGTAGTTAGTTCATCAGCTATTGGTATTCAGCAGTTGCGTTTGTAAAAATTCAGCAGACGCATTTCCTAGTAAATTTTCCAGCAGTTGCACTTCTTTGTTGAAAATCAGCAGCTGCATTGTTCTCGTAAACCAACAGTTGCATTTCCTTTGTTAGAATTCAGCAGTTGCGTTGTCTTCGTAACATTCAGCAGATGCACTGTTCACCAGCAGATGCATTCCATTTTGATATTTCAGCAGTTGCTTTATTGTTTTTAAGTACAGTTCATTGCGACTGGTTGTTAATATTTTTCCTGCGACTGGTCGATATGTTAACGACGCCGTTTTGTTTAAAATAATACCTTGCGACTGGTTCTTGTCTTGCGACTGGTTCCTATTCGTTGCGACTGGTACTGTTCATTCAGCTGGTATTAGTCTTGCGACTGGTACTGTTCATTTCAGCTGGTTACTGTTCATTCTTAGTTTTCATCAACAGATAACGAAATTCCAGAATTTGATTTCTTATTCATTTCCGCTTCAATTCAAAAGGTTTATTCGATCCAATTGATTAGATTTGAGAGCTTTTATTCAGTTTTCATCTTCGCAAGTTTTACAGAGAAATCCCTTGAAGTTCCAGAATATCATTAGACAAAATAAAAACCAGTAATTCGTGCAAGAGAGAAAGAAAACAGATTTTAGAAAGAAAAGAAAGAGCAGAACGATGTTTTAGAAAATATTTTAAGTTATGACAGCAAAGAGGGTCCCCAGAAGAAGGGTGAGTGCGTGGCTGACGAACCGTGTGCCCTTTCAACAGAAGAAGGATCAGGTGTATAGGTCGACGGATCTGTATATCCCTTCACCATGAGCCATAGTGCTAGAAACTGATATCAGGAGTTTGATCAAACGAATTGGACCAAAATATTTAAAGTGTTGTCATAATTTCAGAAGAGCGCAATTGTGATTTCAATCACAGCTCCAGAGAATGTTTAAAGAAAATGTTTCCAGAATTTGATTATGTTTTATGCTTTCTGTTTCTATCATATTTCTCAGATATATATATTATTGCTCTTGTTCATTCCAAAGCGTATTCAGAGTTCAGTATGTATTCAGCTTCCAGATTCTAGTTTCAGTTTCTATTGCATGATTTTGTTATTCCAGATTTTACCTGCTGAGCCTTCGGCTCACTAGTTTTCATTGAGTGCAGGTAATGAGCAGTAGGGAGCTGGATGGAGAGTGGCTGGTTGGACAGTGTTGTTTATCGTGGACATCTTCCGTTGTTCTTTTCAGATTTTGATGTACAGGACTTTAGTTATGGTTTTGTATGTTAACAGATTTCTAGTTCCTCATTTTTGTAGAAATCTTTATGAACTTTTGGTGTAAAGATATATGCAAGTTCACTCGTATTTTTATCAGCTGGTATATCAGTTCCGCGTGTGTTATTTTATCAGCCGAGGATTTAGTTCCATGTTTTGTATACCCTTACAGCTGATTTCCATCACTTGTTATGAAAAGTGTTTATCAGTTTTTAATTCTACTTCCGCTCACGTCATTGTTTCCTTTGTTCCGCATTTCAGCAGAAATGAATTGTGTTTATTCGCAATTTAGTCCAGAATTTTAGTAACGACTTATTTTATGTTTATTAAGATTGAAAATTTTGGGTCTTTCAATTCAAACCCCAAATTTCTAAATTTCTTTTGAGAAAAGTCCGGTCGTTACAGTTGGTATCAGAGCATGGTCCTTGAGATAAACACACTTCCAGTCTGAACAGATCTCTCCAACCGCTTCTAAATTTTTGAGTTTTACATTCATGTTTTAGCATAAAGTAATCTCTCATATAGAATTGTGGTGGATTTGGGCTACCCTTACAGATATGACAAGAAGAGGTAGAGGAAAAAGAAGTTTTACAGAAGCAGATAGTGAGTCTGATGGAATGAACCCCGTCCTCAATACCATGGCTCAGCTGTTAGAACGCTTAGTTGACCAAAACATTAATGGGAATGGTCAAACCTTTTCTTTTCAGCTTTTGTTTTGTTGTACAGACTATTACAACAGATTCCTAGTTCAGTTGAACAATAGAAATCCGTTCAGACTTCTATTTGTATTTATTTTGAATTTCGATCAGCTGAGGATTTAGTTCCGTGTTTGTATACCCTTGCAGCTGATTTTCTTCATTTGTTATGAAAAGTGTTTTCAGAATTTGGTATTACTTCCGCTCACTTCATTGTTTCCTTTGTTCCGCATTTCAGCATCAATGAATTGTGTTTATTCGCAATTTAGTCCAGAATTTTAGTAACGACTTTTATGTTTATTAAGATTGAAATTTTTGGGTCTTTCAATTCAAACCCCAAATTTCTAAATTTCTTTTGAGAAAACTCCGGTCGTTACAGTTGGTATCAGATCATGGTCCTTGAGATAAACACACTTCCAGTCTGAACAGCTCTCTCCAACCGCTTCTAAATCTGCGAGTTTTAAATTCATGTTTTAGCATAAAGTAATCTCTCATATAGAATTGTGGTGGATTTGGGCTACCCTTACAGATATGTCAAGAAGAGGTAGAGGAAGAAGAAGTTTTACAGAAGCAGATAGTGAGTCTGATGGAATGAACCTCGTCCTCAATACCATGGCTCAGCTGTTAGAGCGCTTAGTTGACCAAAACATTAATGGGAATGGTCAAACCCTAGGAAGAATAGTTAGTCGTGAAAATCCACAGGAGAGGTTTAGAAGACAGAGACCTCAGGAATTTTCTGGTACTACCGATCCTCTTATAGCAGAGAGTTGGATCAAATCCATAGAGGTGATTTTTGACTATTTGCAACTGACTGAACAAGAAAGGCCTCGGTGTGCGATTTACATGCTGAGAGGAGATGCCATGATATGGTGGGAAGGAGCCAATTTAACAGTAGACTTGGAAATTCTTACTTGGGAAGAGTTTAAGAGAGTATTTTATGAACAATACTTTACGGTGGATGTAAGACAACAGTTGAGGAGTGAGTTTTTAACTCTTAAGCAGGGAGAGATGTCTATGCGGGATTATATCCGTAAGTTTGAGAGAGGTTGTTATTTTGTTCCTTTATTTGGGACAAATGCAGATATTAAGCTACAACATTTTGTTGATGGGTTGAAGCCGATGATTAGGCATGATGTTAGATTGGCAGAACCCGTAGATTATAGATCAGCTGTGAATAAGGCCCTATGGGCAGAACAAGATTGGAAAGTAATTGAAGAAGAGAGACAATTGAAAAGACAAGCCTTTCAACAAAAGGTCCATAGGCAAAATAAGAAACCAAATAATAACCAGCAGGAGTCTCAAGAAAAAGGACCATTAGTTGTACAGCCTATTTCTGCTGTCCCTAATTCAGGAATTAGGCCTCCATGTCCAACCTGTAAGAAAAACCATTCAGGCCAGTGTCTTTTTGGCCAGAGAGTGTGTTATACTTGTGGCAAGCCAGGCCATATGTCTAAGGAGTGTTCCCAGAAGTGACCACTTATCACTAGTAGAGCTTACATAATGACAGCTGAAGAAACCCCAGTAGATACCTCGGCGGCGATGGGTAAGATTTAGTTGCCAATATGTTTACATTAGCATTGTTAGATTCTGGTCAACTTGTATTTTGTATCAGATAGGTTTGTTAAGAAATTGATATCTAACTTAGAAGAAATAGAAGTAGAGTACTGTGTTTAGATCCCTTTGAGTTAGAGTTTTCTATTGAATTGATACCAGAAGCTGTTTCAATTTTTAAGCCTTTGTATAGATTGCCCTTAAGAAAAATGAAAGGATTAAACGATTAGTTCCAGGATTTGTTAGGCAACAGTTTCGTCAGAACCAGTACTCCGCCCTGAGAAGTTCGAGTTTTATTTCCCGTATGTTTAGGATTGTTCATCTTCCGGTGAATGGTAATATCGGAACTTGACTCTATGTAATCGGTAGTTGTTAGTCGAATCGGTATAAAGTCTGGTTTGATAGACAACAGCTGATAGCGTAGCTGTCGTTTGAAGTTGCAGCACCAAAGTTCATTTTTCAGCTATTGCATTCCATTGTCATGACCAGAAGCTGCACAGTTCATTTCCAGCAGTTGCATTATGTCGATTGTATCCAGCAGTTGTACTATTCATGTTATTTCGCAACGGCATCGTTTTAATTAATACGTTTGTTGTTAGTAAAAGACCTTGCAGCTGGTTCCTATTTATCCCAGCTGGTTTCTTTCAGCAATACTCTTGAACAGTAGAAAAATAGAATGCGATTGCAGCAGCTGTTTAGCCAAGTATAGCAAGTCGATCGAATCCTTTTGTTTTAACTAAAATCGTTCGGTTTCCATGTGCATCATATTATTTTAAAACAGAGCACGTTTTTTTAAGGCTTCGACATATTGAATTGAATGCGTTTCTTCTTTAGGCATTTACAAATCATATATATAGGATGTTAGCTGCTTCATGCATCATTATCTTCAAATCAAATTACCTTCAAAGCGGTGCTCTCTCTTAAGAAACCAAACAAAAGACTTTTAAAGTTTTTCGAAGGAGAAGATCGGAGTGTTAGTAGTTGGCTGGATCTCTACTGCGATTGTGTTCAAGAATTCAGGCAAGTAAACTCTGTTTCTTGCTCACTCAGTGAAAGCATATATTCAATTCTGTTTGCATGATTATATGTCATTTTAAAGAAAGGAAGATGGCTTCGGCTGTTCTTCACAACCAGAAAGTTCATGCTCTGTTTTTATGAAGGTTGCGTTTTACTGTATTTTGATCCAAAGAGATGTTTTAGAAAATGGTTTGGTGATGTTCATCCAGTAAATTCTTGAGTTTTTTTCAGAAATTCCATCGATCTGGTTCTTATACCACGACTGATGTTTCTTTGTTGAAAAATATTCTAAGTATAGATTTCAGCTGTCGCATTGTTTGAGTTCAGTAGTTGTGACCAGCAGTCGCACTATTTCAGGTTCAGCTGTTTCATATTTTATGGTTCATCAGCTGATAGTTTGTTCATCAGTTGATAGTTTGCCATCAGTTGACAGTTTGTTCATCAGTTGATAGTTTGTTCATTAGCTGGTAGTTAGTTCATCAGCTATTGGTATTCAGCAGTTGCGTTTGTAAAAATTCAGCAGACGCATTTCCTAGTAAATTTTCCAGCAGTTGCACTTCTTTGTTGAAAATCAGCAGCTGCATTGTTCTCGTAAACCAGCAGTTGCATTTCCTTTGTTAGAATTCAGCAGTTGCGTTGTCTTCGTAACATTCAGCAGATGCACTGTTCACCAGCAGATGCATTCCATTTTGATATTTCAGCAGTTGCTTTATTGTTTTTAAGTACAGTTCATTGCGACTGGTTGTTAATATTTTTCCTGCGGCTGGTCCATATGTTAACGACGCCGTTTTGTTTAAAATAATACCTTGCGACTGGTTCTTGTCTTGCGACTGGTTCCTATTCGTTGCGACTGGTACTGTTCATTCAACTGGTATTAGTCTTGCGACTGGTACTGTTCATTTAAGCTGGTTACTGTTCATTCTTCATTTTCTTCAACAGATAACGAAATTCAAGAATTTGATTTTGTATTCATTTACGCTTCAATTCAAAAGGTTTATTAGATCCAATTGATTAGATTTGAGAGCTTTTATTCAGTTTTCATCTTCACAAGTTTTACAGAGAAATCCCTTGAAGTTCCAGAACATCATTAGACAAAAGAAAAACCAGTAATTCGTGCAAGAGAGAAAGAAAACAGATTTTAGAAAGAAAAGAAAGAGCAGAACGATGTTTTAGAAAATATTTAAGTTATGACAGTAAAGAGGGTCCCAGAAGAAGGGTGAGTGCGCGGCTGACGAACCTTGTGCCCTTTCAACAGAAGAAGGATCAGGTGTATAGGTCGACGGATCTGTATATCCCTTCACCATGAGCCATAGTGCTAGAAACAGATATCAGGTGTGTATGAACTTTTGGTGTAAAGATATATGCAAGTTCACTCGTATTTTTATCAGCTGGTATATCAGTTCCGCGTGTGTTATTTTATCAGCCGAGGATTTAGTTCCATGTTTTGTATACCCTTCCAGCTGATTTCCTTCACTTGTTATGAGCAGTAGGGAGCTGGATGGAGAGTGGCTGGTTGGACAGTGTTGTTTATCGTGGACATCTTCCGTTGTTCTTTTCAGATTTGATGTACAGGACTTTAGTTATGGTTTTGTATGTTAACAGATTTCTAGTTCCTCATTTTTGTAGAAATCTGTATGAACTTTTGGTGTAAAGATATATGCAAGTTCACTCGTATTTTTATCAGCTGGTATATCAGTTCCGCGTGTGTTATTTTATCAGCCGAGGATTTAGTTCCATGTTTTGTATACCCTTCCAGCTGATTTCCTTCACTTGTTATGAAAAGTGTTTATCAGATTTTAATTCTACTTTCGCTCACGTCATTGTTTCATTTGTTCCGCATTTCAGCAGCAATGAATTGTGTTTATTCGCAATTTAGTCCAGAATTTTAGTAATGACTTTTATGTTTATTAAGATTGAAATTTTTGGGTCTTTCAATTCGAACCCCAAATTTCTAAATTTCTTTTGAGAAAAGTCCGGTCGTTACAAGCTGGCACTCCGCTCTGTCCAGCCTGGTTACCTGAAGAACCTGCAATGGGCAACACTGACCCAAGAAACCCAAAAGCAGGAAAAGATACAAGGTCAAACCTCAATACGAAGAGCACTAGGACAACAACAATCATAAACATGCAGTATCTCAAAACATGAAATGCATGAGGGCTGTCAAAGAATCGGTCATCTAGGCCAACGAGTCAGCTGGAAATATCCAGGCGGGCCTCTATACCACGCACAGCCAATCAGCCGAGGAAATCATTGGTCCGTAATATTCAGGTCTGGCCACTCAATTAACCATCACAGCTCGGTGGTATTCAGACACGACAAATCAGTCGGTCACCACTCCGATGATAGCATTGTGCCTTTTAGGCATGACACATCTGCCGGTCGGTCACAATGTGGCTCAATTCGGTAATAAATCAAACAGGCTCAAGATGTATGCATGAATGCCAATAAATTCAAATATGATTTAAGCATGCATATCACGTGAACAGAACATATAAATCAAACAATGAGCCACATCTGTTCATGTAAAGCACAGAATTCACAGAACACAAATCATGCCTCAAAATACTACACGCTTATGCCCAAAGCTGTTAACAGAAGATCCATTCGTACCTCAGATCCTAGCAAATACCTCAACCAGATCTCACCAGGGCACGACAACCTCAGCCTGCTCAAATCTGCTTCCTCGCTGGTCTCAGCAAACACAACAGTAACTTCCTGGGAACTCAAATCTGTCAAGGCATCTTATAATTCAGCTCAAATCTGAACCCCTATAACTTACTGCCTACGGTCAGAACTCAAATCTGGTTCTACCTCTCAACGCAGGCTCTAAAAACTAGAACTAAGCTAGAAAAGGTAAGAAATCACTTACCAAGAAGCTCAAACGAACTGAAGAACTCTCGGGTCAACTACGTGAAAATCTTGGAATACTGAAAATCCTTCACGCTTCTCCTACGCGTCGATCTACAACTCCAGACTGGTATCAATCGAAAGAGCTAAGCAAGGCGAGCTCAGCGCCACGAGTCGTGCTCCAAACAACGACGGGAATCGACGAAAATCTAACGAAGAAGGCTTCGAATGAACATAACTATCGAGGGTTTAACTAGGGAAAACGATAAGGAATATCGGGTTCGAAATATGCTAAGTGTCGATCAACACTTGTATTTAAAATCCCCCGTAAAAGTCTACAGTAAAAGTCAACCACCGACACCATCAGATCCGAGCATCAAATCCTAGCGCTAAGGCACAAGTCCTCGAATCTGAATTCAGCACTAACTCAAATCTGCCTCGCTAACGCTAACGCTAGCAACTAAACAAAACGGCATCGCACTGGATAAACATATCACAGCACTCAGATCTGCTCACGCTCACTCAGATCCGAACAATACTGAGCCGCACCGGTCTAAACCACAAAATCCGAACCGGTCAACACAAAGTGTTGACTATCACGTGGCATCTCCTCGATGACTTTCGCATCTGCTACCCGATCCTACTCGCCAGCACTATGTCTGAAAATACGAAACGAAGACGCATCATTTCCCATGCCAGAATCGACAACTAAAATCGGAATTCTTCTGGAACCAGCTCCCGATAGCAACCAACAACTCACAACTGATCAGCTCTATGTCAAATCTGAAAAATCACCAACCAGATTTGAGCAAAAGTCCTCAAGTTTGAAATTCGATAATCACGCCTATCGTGACTAATACTTAACAAAATCCGATTAATCACTAATTACCGAATATCAATCCTCACATTCTTCCCACCTTAAGAGATTTCGTCCTCGAAATCAAAGGCAAACACCGGGCAGAATCAACAGAACACCAGAAGTAACCAACTTAACTCAACACAAGCTACAAAACAACCTCAAACACGAAGCAAAAACCAGAAATTTCCTGAAATTCTCATTGTCAAAGTTCAAACTGATGAGGCTACTCTTGTCACATCTTCTCTTACACTTCTGAGGTAGCTTCCTCTCGGCCATGCTTGCGCCATTGGACCATCACCAATGGAATTACCTTATTCCTCAACTGGTTCTCCTTTCTATCCAGAATCTTTACTGGATACTCAACATAACACAAGGTCTGGTCCAGCTCCACTTCATCGGTCTCCTTTCTATCCAGAATCTTTACTGGATACTCAACATAACACAAGGTCTGGTCCAGCTCCACTTCATCGGTTCTCGACACATGGGACGGATCTGGCTCATATTTCCTCAGCATTGACACATGAAAAACATCATGTATTGCTGCTAACTCATCAGAAAGTTTCAATCTATAAGCCAACTGTCCGATCCTCTCAACAATCTCGAAGGGACCAACAAATCTGGGAGCTAGTTTACCCTTGAATCTGAATCTCATCACGCTCTTGAAAGGAGAAATCTTGAGAAATACTAGATTCAAACTCCAACGGTCTGCGCCTCTTATTAGCATACCTAGAGAAGAGATCTTGTGCAGCTTTCATTCTGCTTCGAATCAATGAAATATGATCTCTCTATGCTGCACAAACTCAGGGTTCGAAAGCTGTTTCTCACCAACTTCTTCCCAACATATCGGAGATCTACACTTGCGGCCATACAACGCTTCAAATGCTGCCATCCCGATAGTCACTTGGTAGCTGTTGTTATAAGAAAACTCAACCAAGGATTAAGAATCCTTCCAGCCACCATTGAAATCCATCACAATTTCTCGCATCATATCTTCTAAAGTCTGAATGGTTCTCTTGGATTGGCCATATGTTTGAGGGTGATAAGTTGTACTCATAGCCAATCTCGAACCCTGAGATGCTTGCAAACTCTTCCAGAATCGGTATGTAAATCTTGGATCTCTATCAGACACTATCAAAACAGGCACTCCATGCAACCTAACCACATGGTCGATGTACAGTCTGTCCATTTTCTTCATCGAACACCTCACATCATAGGGAATGAAATGGGCTGACTTCGAGAGTCCATCAATCACCACCCAAATCGCATCGCTTCCCTTACTTGATCGAGGTAAATGAGTCACAAAATCCATGGCGATGTGCTCCCAATTCTATTGAGGCACTTCTAAACTTTGCAACAATCCACCAGGTCTCATTCTTTCGGCCTTGACCTGCTGACAGTTCAAACATCGAGCAACAAAACCAGAAATGCCGCTCTTCATGCCTTCCCACCAGTAGTGAGACTTCACAGCATGGTACATCTTTCTCTCGCCCGGATGCACACTATAACGACTGCAATGGCTTCATTCATAATAGTCTCTTTCAAATCAACCAGGTTAGTAACCACCAATCTTCCTCGAAATCTCAAACACCCATCAGAAGCAACAGTAAAATCATCAGACTGACCATTCTGGGCTTTAATCTTCAACTCGTGAATAGAAGGGTCAGTCCTCTGCGCCTCCCTGATGCCAATCACAATCTGTGGCTATACCTGAATAGAAGAAACTATGAAGTACTGATCACTCGGTTGGAATCGCCAACCAGAAGTCCCTAACTGCTCGTGGATTCTAGAGATACTCAAAGATGTTAGCATCGCAGGCTGGTCTTTACTGCTCAAAGCATCGACTACCAAGTTCATCCGCCCAGGCTGATACTGAATCTCACAATCAAAATCCTCGAGCAACTCCATCCAACGACGCTGCCTCATGTTCAGATCTGATTGTGTGAAGATATACTTCCAACTCTTGTGGTCGGTGTACACCACAAACTCCTCACCATACAGATAGTGACCCTAGATCTTCAAGGCAAAACCTATCGCTGCCAATTCTAAATCATGAACGGGGTATCTCGTCTCATGGGGCTTCAACTGTCTACTTTCATACGCAATCACACACCCGTTCTGCAAAAGAACACACCCTAAACCACTCAGAGATGCATCGGAGCAAACAACGTAACCTCCAGATCCAGATGGTAAAGACAACACAGGAGCAGTAGTCAACTTCTCCTTAAGGGTCTGAAAACTCGACTCGCATTCATCCGTCCGAAAAAACTTCTTGTCTTTCCGAGTCAACTTCGTCATCGGCCTTTCTATCGAAGAGAACATCTCAATAACACGCCTGTAATAGCCGGCCAAATCCAAGAAACTAAGGATCTCAGAAACATTCTCAGGTCTCTCCTAGTTAATAACTGCTTTGACCTTACTAGGATCCACAGAATTCTTGAGCAGAAATGACATGACTCAGAAAAGATTACTCTATCCAGCCAAAATTCACACATGCTAAACTTGGCATACAACTGCTTGTCTCTCAACTTCTACAATACCAATCTCAGGTGCTCCTTATGCTCTTTGAAAATCCTCGAATATACTAAGATGTCATCTATGAAGACAATCACGAACGATCGATATACTCGCTAAAGACGCGATTCATCAAATCCATGAAAATAGCAGGGGCATTCGTCAACCCAAACGGCATCACAAGAAACTCATAATGCCGGTATCTACTCCGGAAAGCTGCCTTTGCTACATCAACGTCTCTAATTCGCAACTGGTGATAGCCAGAGCGCAAGTCAATCTTCAAGTGTACGGCCGATCCTTGCAACTGATCAAACAAGTCATCAATCCTCGGCAAATTATACTTGTTCTTCACCGTCGTTTTATTCAACTGCCGAAAATCCACACACATCCTCATAGATCCATCCTTTTTCTTCAAAAACAAAATCGGAGCTCCCCAAGGCGACATACTCAGTCGGATGAAGCCTTTCTCCGAAATATCTCTCAACCGATCCTTGAGTTCTTTCAACTCAGCTGGCGCCAAAAGATACGGAGCTACAGAAATCTGGGCTATCCTTGGCACCAACTCTATGCTGAATCGATCTCACGTCTCGGAGGGAACCCAGGAATCTCATCTGAAAACACGTCTGGGAACTCTCTGACAATTGTAATATCACTCAACACAAAACACGACTCTTGGGAAACATCGAGCGCATAGATCATAAATCTAGCGTTACCCAGCGACAACAGGCTAAACATTTCCATGGCCGACACCAATGGAATCTTCGAGAGCGAATCAGCACCATAGAAATCCCACTTCTATCCCAACTCAGGGCGAAATCTCACCACACCATGGAAACAATCAACAATAGCCTTATAACTAGACAACACATCCATCCCCCCCCCCCCAAGATACAGTCAAAATCCCTCATCTCCAGGGAGACAAATTCATCACTATCACATTCTGATCAAACCAAATCACACAGTCCACCACACTCTCACGGGACATCAACCAAGTACTAGCAGGAGTAGACACAGATACAACATCACACAGTGGGGTAACTCTCAACCCACACTCATGCACAAACCATGCAGAAACAAAGGAGTGTGATGCTCCTATATCAAATAAAACTCTCGCAGGAAAATCAAAGATAGAGCATGTACCTGCGATAACTCCACTAGGTATCTCATCAGCCTGCTCCCTCAACAAAGCATTCACCTGGGCCTGTTGCGGTCCCGAAAACTGAGGTCCCAAAGGTCCTCCAAACCTAGACAATTAACGGGGTTGGAATCCAGATCGTTGGGTCGGGACAGGAGGTTGCGGCCTCTGAAAAGAACCACCAGCCGAACCTTGCTGTGCAGGAACTGAAGATTGTCCCCTCAACAAAGGATACATTCTCAGGAAGTGTCCAGGCTGCCCACAGTTGTGGCAACTCCCCTGAACTCCACGGAACTTCGAAGTCATGCTCTTACCACCGCACTGTCCACAAGACACTCCTCCCGATCCACTGCCACCAGAGCTCACAGAACCAGAGGAACTAGAATTTGACTTTCTCTTAAACTGCTTCCCACGAGCCCTGAACTTCTGACGGATCGATTGCTGAGAGGTCTGAGGAGGTTGATAAGTATGCATCCCTTCAGGCGCAGGAAAATAGCCTAGTCTAACATCGGAACCTGCGTCGGCGAATCCAACAAACTCTCCTCAATATAAACTGCTCGATCCACCGCCTCAGCATACGTCGATGGGGCTCCAGCCAACAACAACTGAAACAAATCTGGCTTCAATCCCATAATAAACTTGTTCCTCTTCGTTCGCTCCTGGCTAGCAACGTGAGGGACATACGCTAGAAGATAAGAAAACTGTCTGGCATACTCAGCAACCTTCAAAGTGCCTTGCTTTCAGATTGTTGAACTCTCTCTCTCTCGATTATTGAAGTATGACTCCGGGGTATACTCCTGTCGGAACGCTACACAGAAGAACTCCCAAGAAACAAAGACTCCAGTCTCTCTCATCACTCTGGAAGTACCCTTCCATCAATGTTGAGCATGCTCCCTCAACTGCAAAATGGCCAACTTCAGTCTTCGCTCTACGGTGTACTCCAAAGTGTCCAAAAAATCCTCCATGTGCTCCAACCAGCCTTCAGCCGAAAGACCAGCCTCGGCGCCAGTGTTCGTAGGGGGATTTGTCCTCTGAAACCTCGCCAAGACTAGCTCCATATCGCCTATCTGTCTCGTCACATCCTCCACCTCTGCCTGTCTCTCTCTACGACGCAAAGGTATATTCTGCTGAACATCCTCTTCGCTCTCCGAGGCCCTAGACTCCTCAGCGGTACGTCTAGCAGTCCTACCTCTACACCTCCTCGGCGGCATCTCTAAAAGACACTCTGGGTAAATACTAGCAACAGATAATCACAGAGGCATGCAAAATAATCACATAAGCCACAGAGTCAATCAAAATCAAACTCTAAAATCTGTGCCTAGACTCGAGTGTTATAGAAAGAAAACGAGCTTATCCCAGTTTAAGCTCTGATACCAAAATGTCAGGCCCCGTGCTAATCAACAAATATTTACAGCACAAATAAGCACATAATCGCGGAAGCATAAAAATAGGGCTTAAAAATTTTTAAATGTTGTGCCTGAACAATAAAACATTTCTTCAAAATATTCATACTCAAAATAGTATTTATCTCAAAATCCAACAACTAAGCAACTCAAATAACAGATCCCCAAATACATAAAAACTCAGGGCATCGCCTGGTTTATTACATAATCAAATACAACTGGGCATCTAACGAAATGGATATCGACCAGCTGGCACTCCGCTCTGTCCAGCCTGGTTACCTGAAGAACCTGCAATGGGCAACACTGACCCAAGCAACCCAAAAACAGGAAAAGAATACAAGGTCAAACCCTAGTACGAAGAGCACTAAGACAACAACAATTCATAAACATGCGGTATCTCAAAACATGAAATCCATGAGGGCTGTCGAAGAATCGGTCATCTAGGACATCGAGTTAGCTGGAAATATCCAGGCGAGACTCTATACCATGCACAACCATCGGTCCGTGATATTCAGGTCTGGCTACTCAATTAACCATCACAGCTCGGTGGTATTCAGACACGACAAATCAGTCTGTCACCACTCCGATGATAGCATTGTGCCTTTCAGGCGCGGCAGATCTGCCGGCCGGTCACAATGTGGCTCAATTCGGTAATAAATCAAGTCTCAGGCTCAAGATGTATGCATGAATGCCAATAAATTCAAATCTGATTTAAGCAATGCATATCACGTGAACTTAACCTATAAATCAAACAGTGAGCCAAATCTGTTCACGTAAAGCACAGAATTCACAGAACACAAATCATGCCTCAAAATACTACACACTTATGCCCAATGCTGTTAACAGAAGCTCCATTCGTAAATCAGATCCTAGCAAATACCTCAACCAGATCTCACCAAGGCACGGCAACCTCAGTCTGCTCAAATCTGCTTCCTCGCTGGTCTCAGCAAACACAGTAGGAACTGCCTGGGAACTCAAATATGTCAAGGCATCTTATAATTCAGCTCAAATCTGAACTCCTAAAACTTACTGCCTGCAGTCAAAACTCAAATCTAGTTCGACCTCTCAACGCAGGCTCTAACAACTATAACTAAGCTAGAAACGGTAATAAATCACTTACCAAGAAGCTCAAACTAACTGAAGAACTCTCGGGTCAACTATGCGAAAATCTTGGAACACTGAAAATACTTCGCTTTCCTTCTACGCATCGATCTACAACTCCAGACTGGTATCAATCGAAAGAGCTAAGCAAGGCGAGCTCAGCGACACCAGTCGTGCTCCAAACAACGGCGGGAATAGATGGAAATCTAATGAAGAAGGCTTCGAGTGAACAGTAACTGTTGGTCCGAAAATAGGATCAAAAAGATAGCCAGCGCTGATTTGACAAACAGTAAAAATTTTGCGCTGCTATAAACGAGCTGCAATAGCTCAAGGTTCTTGAACATATAAAATACAAAGAGCACCGGAGACAGATCTGGTATGAAATTAAAATCATGCGGAAACACCAGAACTGAATCCTTAGTATTTTACAACGATTCAAACAGATTTATGTGCAACATAAATCTGTTCGACTGTGCAAATGTGCTAACTGTGTATGCCTTCAAATATGTTATGCGATGCTAAAGTAAAGCAGGTGCTGAATGAATAACAGAGTACAATACACAAGCGATTTGTTTCTGGAAGTTCGGACCTCAATGTCCTACATCTCCCCTTCTTCCACCTCGGAAGGTTCCACTAGAAGACTTTGATGGTTACAGCACATCTACAAACACCCACCCACACAAGCAGCACTTGTATGGACCCCTAGCCCCCACAAAGGCCTTCAACAGATATGCTGACGTCATCACTACTGATACCAGCTCTTGCGCTCCTGCTGATTTTTTATTTCTTTCAAACAGCAATGCTGACGTCATCGTTTCTGCTCGTAGCTACTTCCAGTAGACATGCTGACGTCATCATTGCTGAATCCAGATTTCTCTTCGCTTCAAATCCATCAGCTGATTTCTCGATTTCTTTCAATCAGCAATGCTGACGTCATCTTTGCTGCTCACAGCTTTCTCCAGTAGATATGCTGACGTCATCATTGCTGAATCCAGATTTCTCTTCGCTTCAAATCCATCAGCTGATTTCTCGATTTCTTTCAATCAGCAATGCTGACGTCATCGTTGCTGCTCGTAGCTACTTCCAGTAGACATGCTGACGTCATCATTGCTGAATCCAGATTTCTCTTCGCTTCAAATCCATCAGGTGATTTCTCGATTTCTTTCAATCAGCAATGCTGACGTCATCGTTGCTGCTCGTAGCTACTTCCAGTAGACATGCTGACGTCATCATTGCTGAATCCAGATTTCTCTTCGCTTCAAATCCATCAGGTGATTTCTCGATTTCTTTCAATCAGCAATGCTGACGTCATCGTTGCTGCTCGTAGCTACTTCCAGTAGACATGCTGACGTCATCATTGCTGAATCCAGATTTCTCTTCGCTTCAAATCCATCAGCTGATTTCTCGATTTCTTTCAATCAGCAATGCTGACGTCATCGTTGCTGCTCGTAGCTACTTCCAGTAGACATGCTGACGTCATCATTGCTGAATCCAGATTTCTCTTCGCTTCAAATCCATCAGCTGATTTCTCGATTTCTTTCAATCAGAAATGCTGACGTCATCGTTGCTGCTCGTGGCTTTCTCCAGTAGATATGCTGACGTCATCATTGCTGAATCAAGATTTCTCTTCGCTTCAAATCCATCAGCTGATTTCTCGATTTCTTTCAATCAGCAATGCTGACGTCATCTTTGGTGCTCACAGCTTTCTCCAGTAGATATGCTGACGCAATCATTGCTGATACCAGATCTTGCGCTACTGATTCCAGACATCTACTGTTCATCTTCTTTCTTCGACATTTCTTCCAGCAGACTTCATAGATTCTGTTCCAGATCACATTTTCGCATGAGGCCTGTGCTATTCCCTCCGAAACGGTCCAACGAGCAAGACTCGCAGTGAGCTCCTCCGTTTTTGGCCAAATTCCTTCGTTTAGGCCTCCGAAAATACGATTTACTCTTTTCAGCCCTTGGCCTGCTACGGTATCAGCTTCAGCTTCTTCTGTTGTAAATCCAGCTAACATCTGCACACTTAGTAGAGACATTAGTAACACAATAAATAGGTTTTGTGTAATTCAAAATACATTCTGGATCTGTTATCCGGATCCATCAGTAACTATCGAGGGTTTCACTAGGGAATACGATAAGGAATATCGGGTTCGAAATATGCTAAGTGTCGATCAACAGTTGTATTTAAAATCCCTCGTCAAAGTCTACAGTAAAAGTCAACCACCGACACAATCAGATCCGAGCATCAGATCCTAGCGCTAAGGAACAAGTCCTCGAATCTGAATTCAGCACTAACTCAAATCTGCCTCGCTAACGCAAACGCTAGCAACTAACAAAACGGCGTCGCACTGGCTAAACAGATCCCAGCACTCAGATCTGCTCACGCTCACTTAGATCCGAACAATACTGAACCGCACCGATCTAAACCACAAAACCCGAACCGGTCAACGCAAAGCATTTACTATCATGTGGCATCTCCTCGATGACTCTCGCATCTGCTACCAGATCCTACTCGCCAGCACTAAGTCTAAAAATACGAAACGACGATGCATCACTTCCCATGCCAGACTTGACTACTCAAATCTGAATTCTACTGGAACCAATTCCCGATAGCAACCAACAACTCACAGCTGATCAGCTCTACGTCAAATCTGAAAAATCACCAACCAGATTTGACCAAAAATCCTCAAGTCTGAAATTCGATAATCACGTCTACCGTGAATAATCCTTAACCAAATACGATTAATCACTAATTACCAAATCTCAATCCTCACAGGTTTGGTAGATTAACCATGCCTCTCTCTTTTGAGTTGGTAACAGACCATGCTTTTATTTGTACGGTAAAACCTATTACAAATATTCTTCAACAAAAAGCCATTTTTGGACTTAAATGAACTCATTTTCACGCAAGAATCTTAGTTCTAAATTTCTTGGGAGCTTGAAATTATGTGCTTGCGGAGCATCTGTCGTGATCTTTTTTTCAACCGTGGTTCACATTTAAGGAAAGTGAATCTGATTCTTTACTGCATCTTGGAAACATATATCGTTTCATATTTGCCTTCTGTTGATTGCTTGCCTGTTATTGTGTCAGTTTCAGTTATGTTCTACGTAAAGGTTTGAAAGCTTGAATGTTGTGAGGTTCGCAGTACGTCGTTTAATTTCTGAAACTTACCAGTATGTTTTTCTGTAAGAATGAGGTTGTATTTCAAAAACACCGAGTTGTACAGATTCGAGACCAAGTTTGAACTAGGAAATCTTCTTCGTCCTAAGGTGATGTAGCATCCTGGATATGATTCGAACTGATAGGCGATGCTAGTCTGATCGGAGCTTTGTTCCGGACGGATAAGTTGAGCTGGTCTATTTAGAAATTGTCCGTGCTGCTGCAGTAATATTCACATTTTTTTACTGAGCTATTTTGGCCTATTCTTCTAGCCTGTCCTTTCTATGTGTTCCTAAGCTGTTCTGGAATATTATTCTGGCCTGAGCTGTACCGTTCGATTCTAGGCGGATTTGGATTCTCAATGCTGAAACTACTAGTCCAAACTACCAATGCCGATAATACTGTCCCAAAGCTGAATCAACTTCCCAAAGCTTAACTGACCTGAGCTGACTACCTAGTCGTGATCTGATCCAGTTCGCGTCCGTGCTGAACTGTTTTTTTGTTTAAATTCAGTTCTTCGCTTGAATTGTGCAGACTTCACGAAATCTATTCCAGTATCAGTATCTGATAAGTTGTTATTCAGTATTGAAGACCCCTGTTATATCCTTGACACTCTGTTCTCCAAACATCCACCCGAGCTGGTTCTAGTAACCATCTGATCCTACCCAACTGTACGCTCAGTGCAGTTTTAATGGTTAAATCAGTTTTAAAGAAGTGAACTCTCTAGTTTAAATGATCTTATTCAGATTAGAAGCTTTGTTTTAAAATGTTTCATCAGTTTAAAGGAAGTAATTTTCAGTTTTAAAGGATTTATGGCATAGATAATATACGGTCAAACCAGGAAGGGTGAGCGTGTTGACAGGTGAACCAACGTGCCCCTTCAACAGAAAATTTGGGATTTATTACCGCAGTTCCTGAATTCAGATGTTAGTTTGATCAAGAGCCTTGGACTTAAGGAGATCTTCTAGGCCATAAGTCGCAAATAAACTAAGAAATAAAGAGATCTGGGTTGCCTTCCCGGATCTGATTTTAAGAGAAATATTTAAGCTTGAGTCGACTTCCTTTAAATTATGTTTTGTAGCTTATGCATGTTATTCCTGCACTTTGTGATCTTTTTATCATCCGTTTTTAATTGTTGAGCCCCTAGGGCTCATTAGTGTTCTTGGTGCAGGTGAGATAGGTCACGGGCAAAAGGGAGGTGCGAGCTGCACCAAATTGGGGGGGTGTTTGTTTGTCGAAGGCCAGCGTTTCCGTGTCTCTTTTTGATTTCCAAACTATATTAAGATCTATTACAACATTAGAGGATTCAAATAGAATTCAAGAAGTTGTAATATATTGTTTGTATAATCAAATGAAAATTTGAACACTAAAGCTTTTTTTATTGGTTTGCTTTTTCTGCCATCTGTTGTATCTTCAAGCTTGGAAGGAATACAACTTCCATATTTATGCGTTTAGCCCTTTTATTCTACAACTTGATTTTGTTCACTCAAATCGGTTGACCCCCTCGGGTCTAGGAGTCACAAATAATATAGTCAAGCACGTGCAGGAGGACATTCACTGTGCCTAGACTCGAGTGTGATAGAAAAGAATCGATTTTATCCCAGTTTAAGCTTTGGTACCAAAATGTCAGGCCAGATTATCATAAACAAATAATAATCACGAAAGTAAATCAAAAATACGGAAGCTTAAATGGTAATTAAAATTTTCTTTGGCCTGAACAGAAAATACAACTTCAAAATACTAGCATACTCATAATATAGACTTTGATTCGAAAGACCATAATTTAAAACTCAACCTCCACAAAAGAAATTATATACAAAAGAAATTATATAGATACGAACAATCGAATCAGACATAGAAAAATTACATAGGGAATACCCTAACAATGACTCGATATGATCTATGTATACATAACAGGGAACTCAACGCCTATGGGGCTCCACCAGCTGATTCATCTCTCGGAGCAGCTGATATACGTTAAAATCCTTCAATGGCCAAACACACGATCAAAGAAATCGCATGGTAATACGAATAAGGTCAACCAGTATGAAGAGCGATATAATACAACAATCAAATACATATTTAACATATCATGTTTTTGAATGCATGAGGGGTACCAAGAATCATCGGTAATCAAGGCACAGCAACTCAGCTGGCAATCCACATCTCAATAAATCATCGGAAACCAAATCACAATGGCTCAGCAGGAAATCACGACTCCGTGAAAGCATTGGATTCCAAGGCACGATGATCAGCTGGCAATAAACAATCATAGTGGCCACAACACGTGTGAGTGCAAGGGAGCTACCCACTCGGCTCACACAGTAGCTTAATCAACAAGCTCAACCCAACTGGTGTCTTTCAGCTCTCAGAGTGGTTGGAGCTACCCACTGATCCTCATGGCGACACAAAATCTCGTAGCTGGGAGTCAAGGATATGGGAGCCAGTCGACACTTCATTTTATTTTCAAAACAGCAAACTGGTATTATCAACACCAATCGATTCTCAAGGAAATCAGGCTCAATATGATATGTATGTATGCAATGCCAACAAACTCACGCAACAACATACAAGAATAGTATGAGAACGGTACAAAAACACAAGAACAGATCATTTCAGGCTTTATCATACTACACACTACTACGCAAATCAGCTCACAGTCACAGTCACGACAGTAAACAATCAGCACGGCGACTCAGCTCACGCATATTAACTACGACATCTCAGCACGTAAACAGCTCAGACACAACATGCATAACAAAGTTCAGCGCACACATTAAAGGTTACAGCACACATCATACACTCGACAAGGCTACAACAGCTCAGCCCACAGCCACTACGTTAACATGTTTATCTCAAATCTATAAATACAATCTCAGATTCGTATCTTGTGCAAATATTGCCCAATAACTCTACCAAGCTAAAGACTGGAAGCAGGATGCACTCACTGCTCCACTCAGGTCTCAGAAAATATCCCAGGGCCAGCAGCTCACGAAAAAACCACAAGAGAGGTACTATCTTCGAAAATATCTAAGAAGTCAGCTCTGTTTAAGTTCACATAGCTCACGTCCGAAGCTCTCAACTTAGAACAACTATGATTAACAACAGAGCACTATACAACTCAAAGGCAAACTCTAAGAACAGATACTAACACAAAATACAGTTACCTAAACCAAAGCTCAACACAGCCGGAAATAGAGACATGCAGCTCACGACGCTTCTCTGTGATTTCCTCAGTACGGCCTCCACTCGACTCCAAACCGGTACAGATTTGTTGGGCATGAAGAGGGGTCTCCAATCGAGGTACCCTCACTCAAAACTGATCGTCCAATCTCCAGCAATCTGGAAAATACTAAGTTAGGGAACAGTGGCGACGAGGGTTTGGAAAATATCTGTCAGGAGCTTCCAGAAGAAGATAAGGAGATGTGTTGTCTAAATGACTAAGTGTTGGTCAAAGAGAGGTTATATATAATCAGCTCATACCTCATTAGTGTATTCAGCCGGGGCGTACAGCTCAGCACGCACATACAATCCAGATCTCGCATCCAACAGCTCGCGCACTGTACAGACCACGCTCTCAACAGATCACGTTCACAAGATAGCTCGCGCTCACCAAACAGAACACGCTCTCGCTACAGGTCAGCTCTCATCTGTATAGATTTCGCACACTCTTCAGCTCTCGCGTACGATATAGCTTACGAACTACACTCAGCTCTCGTACATACAGATCACGCGCTCTCCAACACAAGAGTGAAGTGTTGGCGCAGTGGCGGATCCGGATCCCGTTCCCGGGGGCGCAGCGGAAGTTTCAAAAATTGCCCCGGAAATGTTCAATACATAAAAAATAAGGCATAAAACCATACATAAGATGTTTTAATGAAGGTTACCTTGCTGGCGTCTAGGCGCCTGGCTCCGACCAGAATCACAAGGAAACTTGTACTTCAAGGTACGCGGCGGTAGATCTCCTAATCCGGTCCATGACTGGATACAGGACTCCTTCGTCAGTCTGCACTAGAAGAGCTGAAGAATTGAAACGAACGGAATCTCCTCATCGACGTGATCGGAACAAGTCCAATCACGTGAGCACCGGCGGCGGGCGCCGGCACGACGGACGGCGGGCGACGCGTGGTGGTCGGCGGCCGTGGGAGAGGGAGTGAGGAGAGGGGCGGCTATTTCTAGGGTTTAGAGTTAAAGTGTGTCTCATAATAACCCTAGGACAATAATAAGTAGACATGTGATGGGCTTGGACCGGCCCAATGGGCCTGGGTCAGGCGCAGGTCCATATGAACATTCGGTTCATTTCCATCACCGTGGCTTCATCATAACTCCGATCTACGTTCTGATCGGACCGATCTACACAGTTTCCAAAACTGAGTATTATGATGTGAAAACTATTTCTAGGGTTTAGAGTTAAAGTGTGTCTCATAATAACCCTAGGACAATAATAAGTAGACATGTGATGGGCTTGGACCGGCCCAATGGGCCTGGGTCAGGCGCAGGTCCATATGAACATTCGGTTCATTTCCATCACCGTGGCTTCATCATAACTCCGATCTACGTTCTGATCGGACCGATCTACACAGTTTCCAAAACTGAGTATTATGATGTGAAAACAATTTTTCAGACCACCTAGTCCAAAATTGCAGTTTAGCCCTTCAACTTTAGGGAAATCGGAATTTGACCCCTGTTGACTTTTGGGAAGTCGCACTCCCTAAATTCCTCCTCCTATGCTCAACACATTGAGCTCAGTTTCCGTGTGGGAATCCTGAAGCCAGTACTTGTGTGACCCTCAATGGTTCAGGGATACAGCTAGCCTTGGGCTCACAACCATTGTGACTCCGAAATCACAATTTCGGATTGACCCATCGGATCATGGTACGCCTAGAAACATCGCCCCATGACCCCATAGGTATCACTGATAGTGCCTGCAAGAACCAGTTGGTCATGATTAGCGTACAGTACGATCCTTCCAACACATATATCCCGATCAGATCAATGACCATTGGTAAATCGAGAGTCGCTAGAGATCCGATAACTATGCATACATCTTGGAGATCAAATAGTGACATCACGTGTGTTACTAGGTAAACCCATTTACCTAAAACACATCTAGTACTCTGGCCAAAGATTTATCACACTATTGCCTCCTCAGATAGCATAGGATATCCACGCATAAAAGCGAGCGGTGAATCCTCGACAACGAAGCATCGACTCTACATGCATCGGGACCTCACCCAATCCCGCCACCTAATGACCCCAACTGAGTCGGTAAACGGGTCAAACTGAGGCACCTATCATGTAGTGTCTCAATGACGTTTTGAGTAGTGAGGAATAATCAGTACAACCAAGACCTCGGACTTATCCACTCGATAAATGGTAACCACTTGGAAAGTCCGAACGAGGGTAGTTCGATAGATCACCAGGTCACTATCCATCTGCATGCTCAGAACATCACAATGTTTCTTACCAATGAAACATGGTACTTCGCATCGCAGATGCTAGTGTCAAGCTCGGGCGACCTTATCCTCATTTTGACGGCCCAATCGACTAGGAACGTGTTCAGAATACACAGTGACTATTAGATGTGTTTCATGATAGCCATCATATCCACTATCACATCTAACATACACTATTGTGCATTCTATGTCTTTATCCAACACAATTGTTAACATTATAACATAATGAAAATAAAGAATGCCACAAAATAAATGCGAATTTCATAAATAAAGATCGTTATACAAAGAGTCAATGAAACTCACACGCCACAAGTTGGCTAGTTGGGCATCTACCCTAACAATCTTCCACTTGCCCTAAATCCAACTACTCATCAGACGCAGTTCCATTGTTTCGCGATGTTTTTCAAACAACGGTCCTGGCAAGGGCTTCGTAAGTGGATCAGCGATGTTGTCTGCAGAGGCTTATCCAAACGGCCTCCTTAGCAGCAGCTGATGCTGCAATGTACTCAGCCTCAGTGGTTGAATCCGTGATGGTGTCTTGCTTGGAACTCTTCCAAGAGACAGCACCACCATTGAGCATGAATACAAAATCAGAGGTTGATTTCGAATCATCCACGTCACACTGGAAGCTAGAATCAGTGTAGCCTTCCAGTTTCAGTTCACCACCCCCGTAGACCATGAACATATTCTTAGTCCTTCTTAAGTACTTAAGAATATCTTTCACGGCTTTCCAATGCATTTGGCCAGGGTTGGCCTGGTAGCGGCTCGTGACACTCAGAGCATATGAGACATCCGGTCTAGTGGAGATCATGCCATACATAATACTACTTATCGCCGAGGCATATGGCACACGTATCATACTCTCTATCTCCTCATCAGTCTTTGGACACATATACTAAGATAGAGTGACCCCGTGGCACATAGGTAGGTGTCCTCTCTTGGACTCTACCATAGAGAACCGCTTAAGTATGGTATCGATGTAGGTAGCTTGGGTGAGTCCGAGCATCCTTTTCGATCTATCCCGATAGATATATATTCCAAGAATATAGGATGCTTCACCCATGTCCTTCATCGAGAATCTACTAGACAACCATACTTTAGTTGACTGCAACATTCATACATCATTCCCAATGAGTAGAATGTCATCAACATAAAGTACAAGGAATGTCACATCATTCTTAACTACTTTCTTATACACACATGGCTCCTCGGGATTCTTGATGAAACCAAATTCCTTAATTGTTTCATCGAATCTCAGGTTCCAACTCCTCGATGCTTGTTTGAGACCGTAGATCAATCTCTGAAGTTTGCATACTTTATGCTCACTTCCTACAGATGTGAAACCCTCAGGCTGCGTCATATAGATCTCTTCCTTAATGTTTCCATTAAGGAACGCAGTTTTCACATCCATTTGCCATATCTCATAGTCGTACCATGCGGCTATGGCAAGTAGGATTATAATTGACTTGAACATCGTGACTGGTGAAAAGGTTTCATCATAGTCAACACCTTGCCTTTGAGTGTAACCTTTCGCGACTAGTCGTGCCTTGTAGGTCAGTACCTTACCATCACGCCCAAGTTTTCTCTTGTATATCCATGTACACCCAATAGGAACTATTCCCTCGGGAGGATCAACAAGAGTCCAGACTTGGTTTGAATGCATCGAGTCAAACTCAGATTGCATTGCTTCAAGCCACAAATTAGAATCAGCATCGGAAATTGCCTCCTTGAAAGTTCTTGGATCACATCCAATAACTTGATCATTTTGATCATCTTCAAGGAGGAAACCATATCTTTCAGGAGCCCTAGGAATCCTTTCAGATCTCCTAGGTGCGACCATTTCTGGTACTGGCTCTTGAGGTGCGGGAGATTCACTTGGTACTTCAGATGGTTCTTGAACCTCTTCGAGTTCTACTATCTTTCCTTTTCTATCAAGTAGAAACTCCCTTTCCAGAAAGGTAGCATTTCTAGAAACAAACACTTCTGTTTCATTGGGATAGTAGAAGTAGTATCCAATGGAATTCTTTGGATACCCAATGAAGTAACATAAGATGGATCTAGTATCCAGCTTATCTCCCACTGTCCGCTTCACGTAAGCAGGACATCCCCAAATCCTTATGTATGAGTATTTGGGTGGCTTGCCCATCCATATCTCATATGGAGTCTTATCCACCGTCTTGGTGTGGACATTGTTCAACAACATCACCGCCGTTCCGAGCGCATAACCCCAAAACGAGGTAGGAAGTTCAGTGAAGCTCATCATAGATCGAACCATGTCCATCAAGGTTCGATTACGACGCTCCGCTACACCATTGAGTTGTGGTGTGGACGGAGGGGTACACTGTGAGAGAATCCCATTCTCTTTAAGATAATCTTGAAATTCAGCACTCAAGTATTCTCCACCTCGATCGGATCGAAGTTCTTTAATACTTTTCCCTAACTGATTTTCTACTTCAGCCTTGAATTCTTTGAACCTTTCAAAGGATTCAGACTTGTGCTTCATTAAGTACAAGTACTCATACCTAGAGTGATCATCGGTAAAGGTGATGAAGTATGTGTGACCGTACTTAGTACCAATGCTAAGCGGGCCACACACATCAGTATGGATCAAATCCAAAAGGCCTTGAGCACGTTCAGGCTTGCCCTTGAAGGGTTGTTTAGTCATTTTTCCCTTAAGACAAGATTCACAAGTCGGTAGGGAGTTAATATCTGACGTATCAAACATGTCACTCCTAACCAACTTGTTCATCCTACTTAAGGAAATATGACCTAGCCTAGCGTGCCAAAGTTGTGCTGGGTGTATAAATCGTTTTCGCGCTCCCCAATTTCATTTAAACATTCATTCTTGTATATATTGAAAATCGAATTAGCAAAAAGACAAGAATATCCATCACTATCAAACATAGAAACAGAAATAATGTTCTTTATTAACTCGGGAACAAACAAAACGTTTCTCAGTAACAACTTAAAATTCGAAGACAGAAATAAATAAATATCTCCTATAGCTACTGCAGCAACCCTTGCTCCATTGCCCAGCCTCAAGTGGGTCTCACCCTCTCTAAGATGTCGGCTTCTTGTCATCACCTGCAAATCATTGCAGATATGAGATCCACATCCGGTATCAAGTACACAAGAAGTCGAACTAAGAGACATATTTATTTCAATGTAGAACATACCCTTTGCAGTTCGCAACTGCTCAAGGTAATCCTTGTAGTTCCTCCTCCAATGCCCAGGATTGTGGCAGTGGTGGCAAACATCCTCAGTCTTGTTTGGCTTTGAAGCCTTTGCCTTTGGCTTCTTGGTGGGATTTTCCTCTTTCGAAGGGTCAGAACGTTTCTTACCCTTGCGTTTGGGCCCCTTCTTCGCAGAGGAAGAAGAGCCCATAAGTAGGACGGGTTTGTCCTTCTTTATGGTCTCCTCGAACACTAAAAGAATGTTTACGACCTCTTCAAGGGTGGCTTCCAGCTTGTTCATGTTAAAGTTGACCACAAAGGGGTCGAATACAGCAGGAAGTGAGAGGAGAAGCAGATCCACTAACAGCTCATGTGGAAGCGTGATATCAGGGCCCACTAATTTTTCAATGAGCCCAGTCATACGAACCCCATGCTCGCGGACCGAAGTCCCATCGCGCATGCGGCTCATCATAAGCTCCTTGACAGTAGTGAACCTCTCATTCCGAGAGTTCTCCCCATACAGCTCCTTGAGATGAAGGTGTATGTCAGCAGCATACACGGTCTTCTCAAAGCGCCGCTGCATTTCGTTTGACATCGATGCCATCATATAGCACCGTGTCTTAAGCTCGTCATCCCACCATTTATTCAGCTTGGTCAGCTCCTCAGGGCTGATATCGGCACGGGCTTCCTTTGGAGGGCTCTTGTCTAACGTGTAGAGAAGCTTCTCCGAAGCCAATACAATATTGAGGTTTCGAAGCCAGTCTTGGTAGTTCAGACCAGTGAACTTGTTGCTATCCAGTATAGCAGCAAGTGGATTTTTGATCGAAGACATTGTAAAGCAGTTTATACTGAAAAGAAAAACAGACATGCATTACTAACTATATATGAAAAGCGCTAAGACATAAAACAAGGTCATTTAGTTTTATGAATTACCCTCCCACTATTTTAACGATTTCACCACCCTCTAATGAAATCGAGAAAGAAAGTTTCCTTAGTGGGTACACAAAGTCCAATCAAGCGACCATGGTCCCGAATAATATCAGCCAACCATGACCCGCAAAAGGTAGAGCCCAATTTCACCAGGTGCAACCTCCATGCATTTACCTCACGTCCAGTAAGGGCCCAATAATATGACGCCGATTACTATCACATGTCAAGATGACCCATCAATGTCGAGTTGTGAAGGACGGTCCCCAATAATATGAGCCAACGTTAAAGGGAGTTCCAACCAACTCACAACGAGTGTCAATGACGTGTACAGCTTTCCGGCATACATAAACCCCTCAATAATATGAGCCAGGCCATGTATACGGGTAGCATCGACGTACACTCATTGTTGATGGAAGGTAAGAAAATTTAAACAAATTTAAATTCCCTTAGTTTATCGAATAAACTTTTAATCTTGATATTAATTTTAAATCATATTTAAAATGAGGGATTTTAATTTTGAAAATTCGGTCTCATTAATTTTAAATCACAATTTAAAGTGCGGATTCAACAAACATATATCGCACATATAAAATTTGGGATGATCGATAGCGAGAGCTATGCGGTCCGTGGTTGCCAATCACGGACCTAGGTCCAGTCCTAGGTGGAATGCAGTATGCAATGCAATCCTATTACAATTGCTTCCAGTTTTACAAAATTTTCGGTCTTCAATATCTTTGATCATCATCTCCACCATCTTCAAAAGTCCTCCCACTAAATCTAATATTTACATTTAAATATCCATAACACATTGGGATACAATTTCAAAGGGGTGGGAACGGGCCATAAATCAGGCCCACTTTGTAAACGATATCAACAATATTACAATCAAAAATCGCAAAACCTAGCATCCTAACACATTGGGCAAGGCTCTCGATCATCCCAAACATGCAATCAATTCAAATAATTGACATAAATTAAATAATCAAATCAAATTTGATAATTTCCTAACAAAATCACATTTTAATTATAAAATCACATTTTATAAATAAAATCACATTTTGTCAATTTTAATTGCATCATATTGGGCTTAAAAAATTTTAGGTCCAAAATCTCAAAATTTTCAAAAATTAATTTTGGTCCGACCAAAATGGCCCAATATCAAATATTGGCCCGAAAACTTCTCGGGCTTCCCGGGACAGGCCGGACACAAAACCTAGAAGACAAATCAGCCGGCACAACACCGCCTCGGGTTCACCGGACGGCGGACACACGGCGGAGCCGGCCGCTTGCACAGCGTGCGGCACACTGCCGCACGCTTCACGCACGTCCCCACTCCCAACGGTTGCGCACGGGGGTGGCCACCTGCACGCACACAGCGCGCAGGTGTGCGGCAGGTTCCGCGCGCCACCTTGCGCGACAATCGCGCACGGTGGCTGGCCATCGGCACTGTAGCTGCACGCAGCTACAGTGCCGCCATGCGCACGCAACAATGCCGTCGTGCGCACGCTACAGTGCCGCCGTTCGCACGCTACAGTGCCGCCGTGGTTTTTTTTTTTCGAAAAATTGTGATTTGATGCAACAAGGAACAAATTATGTATTGATAGATCCGAGCCTTGGCTCTGATACCACTGTTGGCGCAGTGGCGGATCCGGATCCCGTTCCCGGGGGCGCAGCGGAAGTTTCAAAATTGCCCCGAAAAGGTTCAATACATAACAAACAAGGCATAAAACCATACATAGGATGATTTAATGAAGGTTAACTTGCTGGCGTCTAGGCGCCTGGCTCCGACCAGAATCATAAGGAAACTGGCACTTCAAGGTAGGCGGCGATAGATCTCCTAATCCGGTCCACGACTGGATACAGGACTCCTTCGTCAGTCTGCACTAGAAGAGCTGACGAATTTGACACGAACATAATCTCCTCATCGACGTGAGATACAGGACTCCTTCGTCAGTCTGCACTAGAAGAGCTGACGAATTTGACACGAACATAATCTCCTCATCGACGTGATTGGAACAAGTCCAATCACGTGAGCACCGGCGGCGGGAGGCGGCACGGCGGACGGCGGGCGACGCGTGGTGGTCGGCGGCCGTGGGAGAGGGAGTGAGGAGAGGGGCGGCTATTTCTAGGGTTTAGAGTTCAAGTGTGTCTCATAATAACCCTAGGACAATAATAAGTAGACATGTGATGGGCTTGGACCGGCCCAATGGGCCTGGGTCAGGCCGAGGTCCATATGAATATTCGTTTCATTTTCATCACCGTGGCTTCATCATAACTTCGATCGACGATCTGATTGGACCGATCTACACAGTTTCCAAAACTGAGTATTATGATGCGAAAACAATTTTTCATACCACCTAGTCCAAAATTGCAGTTTAGCCCTTCAACTTTAGGGAAATCGCAATTTGACCCATGTTGACTTTTAGGAAGTCGCACTCCCTAAATTCCTCCTACTATGCTCAACACATTGAGCTCAGTTTCCGTGCGGGAATCCTGAAGCCAGTACTTGGTGGGCCTTGACATCACGCTTCCACATGAGCTGTCAGTGGATCTGCTTCTCCTCTCACTCCCTGCTCATTCGACCACTTTGTGGTCAACTTTAACATGAACAAGCTGGAAGCCACCCTTGAAGAGGTGGTGAACATGCTTGTAGTGTTCGAGGGAACCATAAAGAAGGACAAGCCCGTCCTCCTTATGGGCTTTTATTCCTCTGCGAAGAAGTGGCCCAACGTAAGGGTAAGAAACGTTCTGCCCCTGTGAAGGAGGAAAAGCACACCAAGAAGCCCAAGGCAAGGACTTCAAAGCCAAATAAATCTGAGGATGTTTGCCACCACTGTCACAAGCCTGGACACTGGAGTAGGAACTGTAAGGAGTACCTCGAGCAGTTGCGAACTTCAAAAGGTATTTTCTACATTGAAATAAATATGTATCATAGTTCGACTTCTTGGGTACTTGATACCGGATGTGGATCTCGTATCTGCAATAATTTGCAGATGATGGAAAGAAGCCGACGTCTTAGAGAGGGTGAGACCCACTTGAGGCTGGGCAATGGAGCAAGGGTTGCTGCAGTAGCTATAGGAGATGTTTATTTATTTCTGTCTTCGAATTTTAAGTTGTTATTGAGAAACGTTTTGTTTGTTCCCGAGTTAATAAAGAACATTATTTCGGTTTCTATGCTTGATAGTGATGGATATTCTTGTCTTTTTGCTAATTCGATTTGCAATATATACAAGAATGAATGTTTGATTGGAATTGAGGAACGCAAAAACGATTTACACACCTTAAAATTAAAAGAAGTTCCAACTCGCGATGTGGAAACACATACAACAACAATTAAAAGGAAAAACGATAGCTTGAACCCGGCACAACTTTGGCATGCTAGGCTAGGTCATATTTCCCTAAGTAGGATGAACAAATTGGTTAGGAGTGACATGTTTGAGATGTCGGACATTAACTTTCTATGCTTGATAGTGATGGATATTCTTGCTTTTTGCTAATTCGATTTGCAATATATACAAGAATGAATGTTTGATTGGAATTGAGGAACGCAAAAACGATTTACACACCTTAAATTAAAAGAAGTTCCAACTCGCGATGTGGAAACACATACAACAACAATTAAAAGGAAAAACGATAGCTTGAACCCGGCACAACTTTGGCATGCTAGGCTAGGTCATATTTCCCTAAGTAGGATGAACAAATTGGTTAGGAGTGACATGTTTGAGATGTCGGACATTAACTCCCTACCGACTTGTGAGTCTTGTCTCAAGGTAAAAATGACTAAACAACCCTTCAAGGGCAAGCCTGAACGTGCTCAAGGCCTTTTGGATTTAATCCATACTGATGTGTGTGGCCCACTTAGAATTGGTACTAAGTACGGTGACACATACTTCATCACCTTTACCGATGATCACTCTAGGTATGGGTACTTGTACTTAATGAAGCACAAGTCTGAATCCTTTGAAAGGTTCAAAGAATTCAAGGCTGAAGTAGAAAATCAATTAGGGAAAAGTATTAAAGCACTTCAATCCGATCGAGGTGGAGAATAATTGAGTGCTGAATTTCAAGACTATCTTTAAGAGAATGGGATTCTCTCACAGTGGACCCCTCCGGCCATACCACAACTCAATGGTGTAGCGGAGCGTCGTAATCGAACCTTGATGGACATGGTTCGATCTATGATGAGCTTCACTGAGCTTCCTACCTCGTTTTGGGGTTTTGCACTCGAAACGGCGATAATTTTGTTGAACAATGTCCACACCAAGGCGATGGATAAGACTCCATATGAGATATGGATGGGCAAGCCACCCAAATACTCATACATGAGGATTTGGGTATGTCCTACTTACGTGAAGCGGACAGTGGAATACTCATACATGAGGATTCTTTAATTTCATTATGTTATGATGTTAACAATTGTGTTGTATAAAGACCTAGAATGCACCATAGTGTATGTTAGATGTGATAGTGGATATGATTGCTATAATGAAACACATCTAATAGTCACTGTGTATTCTGAATTCGTTCCTAGTCGATTGGGCAGTCAAAATGAGGATAAGGCCGCCCGAGCTCGAGACTAGCATCTGCGATGTGAAGTACCATGTTTCATTGGTAGGGAACATTGTGATGTTCTGAGCATGCAGATGGATAGTGACCTGGTGATCTATCGAACTACCCTCGTTCGGACATTCCAAGTGGTTACCATTTATAGAGTGGATAAGTCCGAGGTCTTGGTTGTACTGATTAGTCCTCACTGCTCGAAATTTCATTGAGACTCTACATGATAGCTGCCTCACTTTGACCCGTTTACCGACTCAGTTGGGGTTATTAGGTGGCAGGATTGGGTGAGGACCCGATGCATGTAGGAGCCGATGCTTCGTTGTCGAGGATTCACCGCTCGCTTTTATGCGTTGATATCCTATGCTATCTGAGGAGATAATAGTGTGATAAATCTCTGGCCAAAGTACTGGATGTGTTTTAGGTAAATGGGTTTACCTAGTAACACACACGATGTCACTATTTGATCTCCGAGATGTATGCATAGTTATTAGATCTCTAGCGACTCTCGATGTACCAATGGTCGTTGATCTAATCGGGATATATGTGTTGAAAGGACCATACTGTACGCTAACCACGACCAACTGGTTCTTGCAGGCACTATTAGTGATACCTAGGGGATCATGGGGCGATGTTGCTAGGCGCTTTAACATGATCCGATGGGTCAGTCCGAAATTGTGATTTCGGAGTCACAATGGTTGTGGGCCCACGACTAGCTGTATCCCGGAACCATTGAGGGTCACACTAGTACTGGATTCACGATTCCCGCACGGAAACCGAGCTCAATATGTTGAGCAGAGGAGGAGGAATTTAGGGAGTGCGACTGCCTAAAAGTCAACATGGGTCAAATTGCGATTTCCCAAAGTTGTAGGGCTAAACTGCAATTTCGGACTAGGTGATCTGAAAAATTGTTTTCGCATCATAATACTCAGTTTCGGAAACTATGTAGATCGATCCGATCTGATCGTCGATCGAAGTTATGAAGCCACGGTGATGGAAATGAACCAAATGTTCATATGGACCTTGGCCTGACCCAGGCCCATTGGGCCGGTCCAAGCCCATCACTAGTCTACATATGCATGGCCTAGGGTTGATGTATGACACACTACAAAACAAAAAACCCTAGCCTCCAACCGCCGCTCACCCCTCTCCTCCATGCCTCTCTCGGCTGCCACCGCCTTGCCGCCGCACCGCCGCCGCTTGCCGTGATCGCACTTGTTCCGATCACCTTGTCGTGGAGATTCCATTCGTGTCAAATTCGTCAGCTCTTCTAGTGCAGACTGACGAAGGAGTCCTATTTCCAGTCGTGGACCGGATTAGGAGATCTACCACCGCCTACCTTGAAGTGCCAGTTTCCCAGTGAATCTGGTCGGAGCCAGACGCCTAGACGCCAGCAAGGTAACGCTCTAAAACATCCTATGTATGTTTTATTGCATTATATTTGTTATGTAGTGAACGTTTCTGGGGCAAATTTTGAAACTTCCACTGCGCACCCCGGAACGGGATCGGGATCCGCCACTGCGCCAACAATCCACGCATAAAAGCGAGCTGTGAATCCTCGACAACGAAGCATCGACTCCTACATGCAACGGGACCTCACCCAATCCTGCCACCTAATGACCCCAACTGAGTCGGTAAACGGGTCAAAGTGAGGCACCTATCATGTAGAGTCTCAATGACGTTTCGAGTAGTAAGGACTAATCAGTACAACCAAGACCTCGGACTTATCCACTCGATAAATGGTAATCACTTGGAAAGTCCGAACGAGGGTAGTTCGATAGATCACCAGGTCACTATCCATCTGCATGCTCAGAACATCACAATGTTCACTACCAATGAAACATGGTACTTCGCATCGCAGATGCTAGTCTGAAGCTCGGGCGGTCTTATCCTCATTTTGACGGCCCAATCCACTAGGAACGAGTTCAGAATACACAGTGACTATTAGATGTATTTCATGATAGCCATCATATCCACTATCACATCTAACATACACTATGGTGCATTCTAGGTCTTTATCCAACACAATTGTTAACATTATAACATAATGAAAATAAAGAATGCCATAAAATAAATGCGAATTTCATAAATAAATATCGTTATACAAAGAGTCAATAAAACCCACACACCACAAGTTGGCTAGTTGGACATCTACTCTAACATGAAGACCAGCTGTCACCCAAATCTATCCGCACAAACAGCTTGCGCCCCCTCAGGTCAGATCGCACCCTATCAATACAGCTCAGGATGCTCCATCCAGCATATGAAAACCAAAACATCCCTTAGTCGAACTCATCTTACGCTCATACATGAATCCCAGAGCTGTTTGCCTCTACGTTGTTGTCCCAAAATTGCTCGTAGCAAAAAACTAATCAAGCACAACGAAGTAGTTCAGCTCAGAACTGTTCAAATCTTAGATCAGCACAGAGATTCAGCTCAGCTTACGATCTCCTAAACAGTAAGCGCAACAAAAGGTCAGCTTACACTGCTCAGCTCACGCCGACCAGCTCATGTAGTGTACTCTTTTCTCAGCTACAATTATGTAGATCGGCTTAGAGTACTCAACTCAGAAAGGTTAGCTTGTGATGCTCTATTCAGATTTTGCTGTGTCAACCATACCACGAAGCTTCCAGATCAACTCACGCACCCAGGTCTCAAGGTATGTACTCATACCAGCTTCCGATGGTCAACCCAGCTCTCAAGGGTCAACTCAGCTTGCGACATAGTGTAACACTCAAAGCTGAATCCAGCTTACACTACTTCCTAAACCGATATCAGCTCAGACCAGTGCACTGGACTGGTTCGTGCTACAACAGCATCATCTCGCGAACTCAATACAACTAACCACAACACAGGACTCACCTGTCAGCTTGCACCCAATCTGATACAGCTCACAACTACACAGCAAGCTTATATGCTGAACCTCTAATACTATAGGACCAGCGCACTCCGAACTGATACAATTTTCTAGAAAACAACAATCATCTTGCACTCCTAAGATCAGCACAGACCACTGAAAAAGCTCGCACCTGTGATGGTCTAAACTGAAACCAAAAGTAGTTTCTTGCATCATCAGCTTAGCACGACATAAGATCATCTTGCATCTGATCTGATCCACCTCAACCGATACTCTCTAAGCTGATTAATCTCGATTAGTTAACCACTAATCTGAATGATTAAGCCACTAATCTGAGATTAAGCCACTAATCATCTTGTCTAATCACAGTCCTCATAGTTGGTGTCAAGGACTGCCCCGATTTCTAGAGCTCCATATAGCTTGGTTCCTGTAGAGTTGTCAGGCCTCGTGCTCAATCAGAGTAAAACCACATAAACACAATAGCGGAAGCATTAAAATAGTGGCTAAAATTTTCGCTTTTGGCCTTATTTAGAAAACATAAGTTAAAATACACGGATATTGAAAATAACTGGTTTTACATCGCTGAAAACCCAATAAAATAACAAACTACGATACAACATAGCGTGACTCTCAGTCATTAAAAAGATGAGTCTCTCGCTCAACATAGATGCAATATAGTATAACAAAAATATCATATGTATCTACTACATATAATTGGGATCCACCTCCCGGGGCATTACCAGCTGGATCAACTCCATGACCAGCGGAGAAACCATGGTAACCTAAAAACACACACAGGCAAACAAGACAACCAGCCCCAGAGGGACATCGGGGTCAAACCCCAATACGGAGAGCAACTGAAAAACGTAAGTTAAAATAGCAATAGATAAAATGCGAATGCTATGCATGAGAACAAGGCTACAACCGAATGCAGGGAGCCAAATGATCTCAAGAACTACTCAACAACTGAATCCAATCAACTGGAAGATAGTGGCCACGAGGTATGTGAGCATGTGGGAGCTATCCACTCGTCTCAACACACGGTACCAGATGCAGAACACATCGCTCAACCTGCAGTTGCCCAACTCATGAGATGTGGGAGCTACCCACTCCGCTCATAGTGGCTAACAGATCCCAACAGGTAGATGAGGGACACGGGAGTTACCCGCTCGGCCTCCAAACAAGCATCCTGGCACACACAGATCAAGACAGCAAGGCACGGCTAACAAGATCTGAGCTCAACATGAATAATATGTGTATGCAATGAAACAGCTTGCAATAAACAACACAACAGAAGCAACCAATGACAGCACAGAAGCATACACAACAGAAAGAATAATATCCATGCCAAATCCAACGCTGTAAAACAAGCTCACATCCGTACCTTAGTTCTGAGCTATAATTACCACAAAAAGCAGTCCCGAGCAACCAGATCTGAAACCTGTTAAGTCAAACAACAACCCTAACTCAGGGACTCAAGATCAGAGATACGAACTGGGAGCTACAACCTCGACCTGCTCTGTCCTACCCTTCAAGCTCAATAAACAGCTCTAAACAAAGCACAAGGGAGGAACTAACACTTACCCAACGAGTTACTTGAATAGCAGAACTCAAATAGCCGAAATGTTAACAGACTACACAAGGGAAGCTTCTCCTGCGATCCTCTTCCAGCTCTCCAAAGACTTTGAAAGAGGTATAGAACGAAGCGCCTTAACAAGAGGAGTCCAGCGCTACCACTCTTGCGTCCGTCGGAGCTGTCTACCGCCTGCAATCGGAGAAAAAAATAAGCTTCGTTGAACAGTAGCTAGGTTATCGCGACAGGATAAGGTTACATGAAATATCTAAGTGTCGGGAAAGAATATCGCGAAACCAGTCAAAGTCCTCAATATACAACTTATGTTCCCCAAAACTGATGAACAGTAGCCATCGACAAAACCTGCTCAAAGTTGTTCCCAACTCAGATCTGAGTAACACTCCTGATCTGGACCATACATTAAACAGATTGGAACTTATCCAAATGATGTCACACCAAGGACCGCTCTCTCACTAGGACACGTCATCCCGCTAACCACATCTGAATCGCTAAACGACATCGCATCACATCCCTCAAGGCGTCATCCAAACATCGCCGCATCGCAATCTAGATCTGAAAGACCAGATCCAACACAAGCGTTTACCAGTCATACCTGAAATCCTTGGACCGCACCGGTCTACACCAAAACACGAACCGGACCGGTCCACGCATTACTAAACGCTTGCGCAACTCAAACCTTAATCCTCTTCAAACAGCGTCGCTTCGATACCTGCGAAAGATAAACAACTAGCGCTCCCAAAACAACGCGCGACTACCATATTTCACGACCGAATCTGAATACGATCACCCAGCACTGACTAGCACTAAAATCTGATCATTTCCCCGCAGAATACTCCAACAATCAAGAGTTGTTTCCAATACTTAAACGGACCCGATTACTTAACCTAGCATACCAGCTCAAAGCTGACTCTTCCCAGATCTGTTCATGCCAAATCTGGTCTATGCTAAACCCGATTAATTAACTAAATTAATCCAATAATATTTCGGGTCTCACATCTCTCCACCACTGAAAATAAGATTTCATCATCGAAATCAAACAATAACTCCAGATCTGAACCGGAACTCAAAGGAACACTCCAAAACTGGATAACCACGCTATGAACAAAACAACCAGTAACCTCTAACACTCAACAGGAGGCTACTAACCAAGAGTTCAAGATAACTTGAACAATCTAACAAACCAAATAGCTACTGGAGTCAAATGCAACATCTACTCAAATAGATGAGGCCATTCATGCTGCATTTTCTCTTCTAACTCCCACGTAGCTTCTTCTCTACCATGTTTGCTCCACTGGACCATCACCAAGGGAATGGTCTTGTTCCTTAGCTGCTTCTCCTTTCTGTCCAAGATCTGCAAGGGATATTCCACATAGCTTAACGTCCGATCCAGCTCCACCTCATCAGTTATCAACACATGAAAAGGATCTGGCTCATATTTCCTCAACATAGACACGTGAAACACATCATGCAATGAGGACAGATCTGGTGGAAATAACAAATGGTAAGCCAAAGGGCCAATCCTTTCAACAATCTCATAAGGTCCAACATAACGAGGAGCCAATTCTCCCTTGAGACCATATCTCATAACACTTCGAAAAGGAGAAACTTTCAGAAAAGCCAGACCTCCAACCTGAAATTCTAAAGGCCTACACCTTCTGTTCGCATAGCTCTCTTGGCGATCTTGTGCAGCTTTCATACGCTGTCGAATCATATCTACTTGATCTCTCATCTGCTGCACAAATTCTGGAGAAGACAGCTGCTTCTCCCCCACATCTTCCCAACATGTAGACAATCTGCACTTCCTACCATACAAAGCTTCAAACGGTGCCATACCAGTCGTGACCTGGTAGCTGTTATTATAAGAAAACTCAACCAAGGACAACGAATCTTGCCAGCTACCACTAAAATCCATCACAACAGCACTCAACATATCCTCTAAAATCTGGATAGTCCTCTCAGATTGGCCATCAGTTTGGGGATGATATGCTGTACTCATTGCCAATCTGGTACCCATATCACCACAAAATCTATGTACAGCTTCTCCATATTCTTCAAAGAATACGTCATATTATAGGGAATGAAGTGAGCAGACTTTGAAAATCTATCAATAACAACCCACACAGCATCACAACCTCTGCTGGAACGAGGCAAATGCGTTACAAAATCCATAGCTATGTGCTCCCAATTCCATTGGGGCACCTCTAAGCTCTGCAATAAACCACAAGGTCTCATCCGCTCTGCCTTTACTTGCTGACAGTTCAAGCAACGCGCTACAAAATCAGCAACATCACTCTTCAGACCTGCCCACCAAAAGTGCGGCTTCAAGGCATGGTATATCTTCCTTGCACCAAGATGGACACTATGTCTACTACAGTGTGATTCTCTCAAGATCTCCTCCTTAAAATCAATCAGATTTGGCACTACAAATCTACCACGAAACCTCAAACAACCATCAGACGAGACAGTTTAATCCTCTAACTGTCCAGCTCTAACCTTCAGCTTCAACTCATGGATAGATGGATCTATTCTTTGAGCTACTCTAATATTCGCAACAATTTGTGGATCAACTTGAAAAGAAGACACCACAACATAATCCTCACCTGGGTAAAATCGCCATCCAGTAGTTCTTAGATGCTCATGAACCTTCGAAATCTACAAGAAACCCAGCATCACCACTTGATCCATCCTGCTCAATGCATCAGCAACTACAATCACTTTCCTAGGCCGATATTGGATCTCACAATCAAAATCCTTAAGCAGATCCATTCATCTCGCTATCTCATGTTCAAATATGACTGAGAAAACAAATACTGAAGGCTTTTGTGGTCTGTGTACACCACAAACTGCTCGCCATACAAGTAGTGGCGCTAAATCTTCAAGGCAAAGACCACTGCTGCAAACTCCAAATCATGAACTGGGTATCAAGTCTCATGCGGTTTTAATTGATGAGAAGCATACGCAATGACTTGACCATTCTGCATCAACACACAACCCAATCCATTCAACGAAGAATTCGAACAAACTACAATACCACCTGAACTAGACGGCAAAGCTAACACAGGCGCAACAGTTAGCTTCTCCTTGAGCAACAGAAAAGTGTTCTCACACTGCTCATTCTAAACAAATCTCTTGTCTTTCTGGGTCAACTGCATCATAAGCCTAGCTATACTAGATACCTTCGGTCTGCATCAACACACAACCCAATCCATTCAACGAAGAATTCGAACAAACTACAATACCACCTGAACTAGACGGCAAAGCTAACACAGGCGCAACAGTTAGCTTCTCCTTGAGCAACAGAAAAGTGTTCTCACACTGCTCATTCTAAACAAATCTCTTGTCTTTCTGGGTCAACTGCATCATAAGCCTAGCTATACTAGATACCTTCGGTAAAGCGCTGGTAATAGCTAGCCAAACCCAAGAAACTACGAATCTCTGAAACATTCTTGGGATGCTCCCAGTTAACAGCAACCTCTACTTTACTGGGATCCACATAAATACCTTCAGCTAAAACGACATGATCCAGAAATACAATCCTATCCAATCAAAACTCGCACTAGGAAAACTTATCATACAGCTGCGAGTCTCGAAGTGTCTGGAGAACCAGCCTCAAATGCTCTTTATGTTGCATCGGAGTCTTCTAGTACACCAAAATATCATCGATAAACACAATCACAAACTGATCGATGAATTCTCGAAAGACTCGATTCATCAAATCCATGAAAACTGCAGGGGCATTAGTCAAACCAAAAGGCATAACCAGAAACTCATAATGCCCATATCTCATACGAAAAGCAGTTTTCACAACATCTTGCTCACGAATATGCAACTGATGGTACCCCGAACGCAGATCGATCTTCGAGTACACCGCCGAACCCTGAAGTTGATCGAACAAGTCATCGATCCTCGGCAAAGGGTACTTATTCTTCACTGTCGCCTTATTCAGTTTCCGGAAGTCTATACACATTCTCATGGATCCATCCTTCTTCTTCACAAGAAAGATAGGAGCTCCCCACAGAGACATACTCGGCCTAATGAAACCCTTCTCCAACAAGGCTCTAAGCAGTACCTTCAACTCGCTCAACTCGGTGGGTGCTAAACGATACGAGGCTCGTGAGATCGGAGCTGTACCAGGTACGAACTCAATGCTAAAGTCGATCTCCCTTCTCGGAGGAAAACCAGGAATCTTCTCAAACACATCGGGGAAATCACGAGCGGCCGAGATATCACCGAGCTCCACACACGAAGAAAAAGATGCATCCAAAGCATAGATCATAAAACCTACGCTCTCCAACGACAACAGGCTAAACATCTCCATCGCAGAGACTAAAAGAATCTTTGATCGGGAATCGTGGCCATATAAGTCCCACTTCTCGCCAGACTGGGGCCTAAAAGGCACAACGCCATGGAAACAATCCACAATGGCCCTATAGATATACAACACATCCATCCCAACAATGCAATCAAAATCCCACATCACTAGACTGATCATATTCGCTAACAACACGTTCTCACCAAACCTAAGAATGCAATTCAACACAATTTTTGGGAGTATAGGCTCGCGCCGGTAGGAGTCGCAACAGACACAGTATCACACAAGGAAGTGGCATGCAACCCATGCTCAACCACAACTGCTACAACAATAAACGAATGTGATGCTCATGTATAGAACAATACAAGCGCAAGAAAATGAAAAACATAGCAAGTACTTGCGATCACTCCTCCTGGCGTGTCCTCCGCTTGCGCCCTCGTCATGGCATTCACCTGGACATGCTGGGGTCCTGAGAAATGAGGCTGGGAAGACTGTTCGAAACGCGATGGACCAGGCTGCTGAAACGGCCTAAATTGCGTCTCCCCTATCCTCTGCTACGGAGCAGGAAAAGAACGACCTCGAGACGACCCACCAGAACGAACCTGGGATGGGGATGCGACGTGCTGAGATCCCACCAATGGACACACTCTCGCAAAATTTCCATACTATCCACAATTGTTACACGCACCCTACACGCCAAAAAACTGCGCCGTAGGATGCTTTCCTCCACACTGGCCACAAAACTCGGCCCTGGAACTACCGCTGCTAGAACTGCCCGAACCAGAAGAACTAGAACCCGACTTCTTCTTGAACTGATGACCCCGAGGTCTAAACCTGTGGCGTCTAGACTGTTTGGCTATCTGCTGCTGGGGTGGCTGGGATGGCTGCAAAGACTGGTAAGGATGCACTCCTGGAACCATGGGATGGTTACCTTGCACCACTTGAGGTCTAACACGAGACCTACGGTTCTGCAGTCCCTCCTCAATATCTATAGCCCTGTCCACCACCTCTGCATAACTTTCCGGTGAACTTTCCAGCACCAAAGAATGCAGTTCCTCATTCAGCCCATCCAAGAATTTGTTCCTCTTTGCCCTCTTGCAGCCAGAAACTTACGGAACATACACAAGAAGAGAAGAAAATTTCCGGGCATACTCTCCAACAGACAAAGTCCCCTGCACCTGGTTATCAAACTCACGCTCCCTGGCGTTAACAAAGGATTCCGGAACGTACTCCTGACGAAAGGCAGTACAAAAGCTGTTCCACGTGATCCCTACACCAGTCTCCTCGAGAGTCCTCGAAGCGCCTCTCCACCAACGCTCGGCATTCCTCCGCAGCTGGAACGTAGCCAAACTCAACCTACGCTCGTCATCGTACCTCACACGATCAAATAGGCGGTAATGTGTTGCAACCAGGACTCCGCATCTGAACTAGGCTCATCACCATTAAACGTCTGAGGATTCATCAGCTGAAACCTCGCCATCATAAGTTCCATGTCGTCCACACGGGATGTCAGCTCATCTACCTCAACCTCAACCGGACTAGCACTTCTACGACGAGGAATACTACACTGCATCTCATCGTTCTGACCCTCGGACTCTTTCGGAATCTGCCCTCTACCTCTACCCCTTACATCTAGGCGGCATCTAAGAAGGCACTAAACAATAAGATCACACAGCAACAAGTATATCACATTGGAAATAATTCACATAGTCATGCACATGCAACAAGCAACACTGTGCCTAGACTCAAGTGTCATCAACAGAAATTGAGCTTATCCCAGCTTAAGCTCTGATACCAAAAATGTCAGGCCTCATGCTCAATCAGAGTAAGACCACATAAACACAATAGCGGAAGCATTAAAATAGTGGCTAAAATTTTCGCTTGTGGCCTAAGTTAGAAAACATAAGTTAAAATACACGGATATTCAAAATACTAGTTTTACATCGATGAAAACCCAATACAATAACAAACAACGATACAACATAGCATGAATCTCAATCAACAAAAAGATGAGTCTCTAGCTCAACATAGATACAATAATGTAAGAAAAATATCATATGTATCTACTACATATAACTGGGACACGCTATCCACCTTTCGGGGCATTACCAACTGGATCAACTCCACTACCAGCGGAGACCATGGTAACCTGAAAACACACACAGAACAAGACAACCAGCCCCAGAGGGACATCGGGGTCAAACCCCAGTACGGAGAGCAACTTAAAAACAACAGTTAAAATAGCAATAGATAAAATGCGAATGCTATAAATGAAAACAAGGAAACAACCGAAGGCAGGGAGCCAAAAGATCTCAAGAACTGCTCAAAAACTGAATCCAATCAACTGGAAGATAGTGGCCATGAGGTGTGTGAGCATATGGGAGCTACCCACTCGTCTCAACACACAGCAGGGAGATGAGGGACACGGGAGTTACCCGCTCGGCCTCCAAACAAGCATCCTGGTACACACAGATCAAGACAAAAAGGCACAGCTAACAAGATCTGAGCTCAACATGAATAATGTGTGTATGCAATGAAACAGCTTGCAATAAACAACACAACAGAAGCAAGCAATGACAGCACAGAAGCATACACAGCAGCAAGCATAATATCCATGCCAAATCCAATGCTGTAAAACAAGCTCACATCTGTAACTTAGTTCTGAGCTATAATTACCACAAAAATCAGTCCCAAGCAATCAGATCTGAATCCTGCTAAGTCAAACAACAACACTAACTCAGGGACTCAAGCTCAGAGCTACGAACTGGGAGCTACAACCTCGACCTGCTCTGTCCTACCCTTTTAGCTCAATAAACAGCTCTAAAGAAAGCATAAGGGAGGAACTAACACTTACCCAACGAGCTACTTGAACAGCAGAACTCAAATCGCCGAAATTCTAACAGACTACACAACGGAAGCTTCTCGGGTGATCCTCTTCCAGCTCTCCAAAGACTTCAAAAGAGGTATAGAATGAAGCGCCTTAACACGAGGAGTCCAGCTCTACCACTCTTGCGTCCAACAGAGCTTTCTAGCACCGGCACTCGGAGAAAAGAATAATATTCGGTGAACAGTAGCTAGGGTATCGCGACAGGATAAAGTTATGGGAAATATTCTAAGTGTCGAGAAAGAATATCACGAAACCAGTCAAATTCCTCTATATATAAAACTTAAGTTCCCCAAATCTGGTGAACAGTAGCCACCTACAAAACCTGCTCAAAGCTGTTCCCAACTCAGATCTGAGTAACACTCCAGATCTGGACCGTACGTTAAACAGATTCGGAACTTATCCAAACGACTTTGCACCAAGGATTGCTCGCTCACTAGGAAACGTCATCCCGCTAACCACATCTGAATCGCTAAACGACATCACATCGCATCCCTCAAGGCGTCATCAAAACGTCGCCGCATCGCAACCTAGATCTGAAAGACCAGATCTCACACAAGAGTTGACCAGTCATACCTGAAATCCCTGGACCGCATCAGTATACACCAAAACGCGAACCGAACTGGTCCACGCATTACTAAACGCTTGCGCAACTCAAACCTAAATCCTCTTCAAACGGCATCGCTTCGATCCTACGAAAGATAACCAACTAGCCCGCCCATAACAACGCGCGACTACCAGATTTCACCACCTAATTTGAATACGATCACCCAGCACTGACCAGCACTCAAATCTGATCATTTCCCTACAGAATACTCCAACAATCCAGATCTGTTTCCAATACTTAAACGGACCCGATTACTTAACCAATCATACCAGCTCAAAGCTAACTCTTCCCAGATCTGTTCACGCCAAATCTAGTCTATGCTAAACCCGATTAATTATCTCAATTAATCCAATAATATTTCGGGTCTCACAAAAGTTGTAGGAACTCAAGGACCAATTGCGTGATCTTTTGGAGAAGGGTTTCATTAGGCCAAGTGTTTGTCTTGTGGTGCTTCGATTATTTTTGTGAAGAAGAAAAATGAATCGATGAGGATGCGCATTGATTTTCGGCAATTGAACAAAGAAACAATGTGTGAGGATTGAGAATTTGATATACTGATTAATCGGATTTGGTTTGGGATTAGTCACGTGAATTGTGATTTTTCAGATTTTAGACCCTAGATCTTTTGTAAAATCTTATTTGAGAATTTCAGATTTCTCGAATAATTGTTCAGATTTTAGTTCGGGTTTTATCGAGTGAAATCCGTTGGTAAATTTGAGTTGAATTGACGACTTGGCGAGAGAAATCTGTTTTCCCGAACGCTTGCGTGTGTTGCCACGAACAAGCATTGATACGCTGTCGTTTTGGTGAAGTCTGATAGTTGAGTTGGGCGCTAGAAGCTATACGCCGTCGTTTCACGATTTCAGATGTCTCGCTTGAAGATGGGATCTGGTTGGCGGTGTAAGCAGACGTCAACGTGGGTCAACGCTATTGGAGAGTAGCGAGTGATCTGATAGCGCTAGCGTGTGACATGACCAGATGTCATGTTGGTCAATTGCGGAGTTGACTACTGGTGCATTAGCATGTACAGATGAGAGATCTATTTCAGTGGTGTTGAACGCTGGCATAGGTGCGTGCGTAGAGATCTGATTCAGCGATGAGCGTTAGTTATGTTTCAGATGTCTCAGGTGCGACGTCGTTTCGTTAAGTAGTGCGTCGTCGTTTTGGCTAGTGAACGCTTAGCATGTTTTGACTTTTGCGAACGGAGGGATCTGTTGTGTTTTAATGTTGGAGCATTAAGATGTCACCGATGTGATCTGATAGCGCTAGCGTGTGACATGACCAGATGTCATGTTGGTCAATTGCGGAGTTGACTACTGGTGCATTAGCATGTACAGATGAGAGATCTATTTCAGTGGTGTTGAACGCTGGCATAGGTGCGTGCGTAGAGATCTGATTCAGCGATGAGCGTTAGTTATGTTTCAGATGTCTCAGGTGCGACGTCGTTTCGTTAAGTAGTGCGTCGTCGTTTTGGCTAGTGAACGCTTAGCATGTTTTGACTTTTGCGAACGGAGGGATCTGTTGTGTTTTAATGTTGGAGCATTAAGATGTCACCGATACGCTGTCGTTTTGACTTGTTGTGCGAGAGTTAGTGTTAACGCTGGAATCTGATGGATGTGAGCGCTGATTTGAGAAATCCGTTCGGCGCTATGTTTTGATGCAGGAATTTGTTTTAGTCGGGATTTGTCTCGTTCAGTAGCTATTGAATTGATGAATTTAAAGATAAGTGTTGAGCCACACTTAGAACATTTTCAACCTGATATTTCTTATTCTCTTCTCTGTTGAAACCCTCGACCTACACCGTTCATTCGAACATTTCTCCCGTCGATTCCCGTCGTTTCCAGCCTTTGTGTTGGACGTTTTAGGTGGCGCTGAACTCCTATTGTTTAGCTCTTTCGATTTCTACCCACTTAGAGCTCTGGATTAGTGTTGGAGAGGAAGCACGAAACAACTGGAGGTGCGACGCTTTTCGTGAAATCTAACCTGGTTTCCTTTTGTTCTTCCGACCTTGTAGGTGAGAATTTACTACCGTTATAAACTTTGTTATAGCTGTCAGAACTTTATTTAGAGGTCAAATCAATTGTGAGTCTTCATCCGTAGAGGTAAGCAGAATTGATTTAGTATTGAGCTGTTTTATGCGATGCGTTAGCAGATTCCAGCTTCCAGGAAGAGTTCTGCCGCGGTTGAGGAAGCCAGGAGAGATCTGAATTGCGCCATTTGGGGATTTCCGTGCTCTGTTCTTAATCTCTGAGGTATAATTAAGCTGTGGAAGGTACGAATTGAGCAGCTCTAACAGCTTTGAGCATGGACATGGCTATAATTCGTGACATGAAATCTGATTGAATTTATGTTATGTATTTACGTGAAGCATGCTTGATTGATTGTATGTGCTGTTTTGCGTAAACTGTGCATGTAGAAATCAGATATGAATTTCTTGGAATTCATGCATACATCTTGAGCCTGATCTACAGATTGATTGATGACCTGATTGATAGACACGTTGTGACTGGCCGACAGATGTGTCGTGGTTGAAAAGTCCAACGCTATAATCGGAGTGGTGACTACCGGATTCGAGTGTCTACCATCGAGCTGTGATGGGCTGACGGGCTCTGAAGATCACGGACCGATGATTTCCCCAGTTGATACACCGTGCGGGTATAGAGGCTGATTATGATAATTTGCCAGTTGATACACTGGTCTAGCTATCCGATCCTTGATAGACCTCATGCATTTCAGAGCATTGATTTTAGTATGTTGCATGATTAGCTGTTTTGATAGCCCTTCGTACTGAGGCTTGACCTCGTATTTATTCTCCTTCTTTTGTGTTGTTTGGGTTTGTGTTACTGTCAGGCCCCGTGCTACTAAATAGAGAATATAGCACAATTAAGCACATCATCACGGAAGCGTAAAATCGGGCTTAAAAATTTTTCGAAATAAAAAGGGCCTGAACTCAAAACATACGTTCAAAATATCAACACTCAAAATATGAGTTAACTCAAACTCATACACAACAGGTAACAATCCCCGGTTTAATACATAATAAAATAGGTTGGGACTCAAGTGAACGGGGATCGACGAGCTGGCACTCCACTCGGTCCAGCTTGGTTACCTGAAGATCCTGCAAATGGGTAACACAGACCCAAACAACACAAAAGCAGGAAAGAAATACAAGGTCAAGCCTCAGTACGAAGAGCCATCAAAACAGCTAATCATGCAACATGCGATAAATCAAGTCATTAAATGGATGAGGCTATCAAGGAAATCGGGATTCAAGACCAGCATATCGACTGGAAAATAAACTCAAGCGAGCCTCTATACCACGCACAGCCAATCAGCCGGTGGAAATCATCGGTCCGTGATCATCGGGGCCCGTCAGCGCATCACAGCTCGGTGGTAGACACTCGAATCCGGCAGTCACCACTCCGATGATAGCGTTGGACTTTTTGGGCACGACACATCTGTCGGCCAGTCACAACGTGGCTCTCAATCAGGTCATCAATCAATCTGTCAATCGGGCTCAAGATGTATACATGAATGTCATTCAATAATCAATTCTCAATGCATACAACATCAATACGTGGAAACAAAATATATATAACTCAAGCAATTCATCAAACTGTTTCACGTAATTCACAGAATCAACCCAGCAGATTCATAACATGAAATACAGCCATGTCCACGCTCAAAGCTGTAAGGCTGCTCAATTCGTACCTCAATCCTTAAAATCTACCTCACAGATTCGAGACAGGGCACGGCAACCACACGGCCAAAGCAACCAGATTTCTACTGGCTCACAAACACGGCAGAGACTTCCTGGAAGCTGAAATCTGTTACAAAGCCTCGTAAATCAGAATAATTCTGTTTCAAATCTGAACTTCTAAGCATTACAGCCTACGGTCAGAACTCTGTTCTAGTTCTACAAGTCTACCGAAGCTTAAAACAACAAGAAACGCTTACCCAGAAGCTTAAACTAGCAGGAGAACTACAGACTTCATGGCACGAAGACACAGCAACTTCTCTAAGCATTACAGCCTACGGTCAGAACTCAGTTCTAGTTCTACAAGTCTACCGAAGCTTAAAACAACAAGAAACGCTTACCCAGAAGCTTAAACTAGCAGGAGAACTACAGACTTCATGGCACGAAGACACAGCAACTTCGCACTTCTTCTCCAACGGCGATTCAGAGTCTCAAATGGGTAGCGATCAAAAGAGCTAAATAAGGGGAGTTCATGTGAGGATTGAGAAGTTAGATTAGTGATTAATTGATTTGATTTGGGATTAATCACGTGTGTTTTGAGGAATTTGCGAAAGTATTGAAGTTCCTGCTGATTTCGAATGTTGCGTTGAATTTTGGAGAATATATCGTAGCAAATTTTGGTGCAAAGCTGTTAATAGCACGCTACTGTAGCGGAGTCAACGCTGGTCAAAGTTACTGTAGCCCCTGCTGGTGGAATTGGAATCAGCAGATATGGTGACATCAGCGTGACGCATGAAGATCTGCTGGCTTTGGTGCGAATTGAAGTTTCTGCTGGCAGACATCGCGCGTAGCGTGAGATTGAGCGAGGAAGTGACGCGTGTTAGTCAACATTTGGAATGTTGACTATTGAGCTTTTGGGTGAGCAATTCTTGTGGTTTGAGCTTGGTTTTAAGTAGCTTAAGTCTGCATAGAAGTGTAGAGTTTGGATTAGCTTCTGGCAGTAGGTTTAGCGTGATTATGATTAAGAATTTAGCTAAGATATTAGCTATGTTGTAACAGATTTCAGCTTCCAGGAAGTGTCCTGCTGCGGGATTTGAGCCAGGAGGATCTGTTAGGTAATTCGAAGGAGGAAAGGTACGAATTGAGTAGCTCTTAGCAGCTTGAGCGTGAACATGTCTGTTCTTAGATGTTGTGAACTGCTGCTATATGATTTACGTGAGCTTAGATGATGAAATTGACTGTGTTCTGTTTTGGTTTCACGTATTGTAAACTGTATGCATTGAGCATTGAAATCGAATGACATTCATTGTATACATCTTGAGCCTGAATTGACAGATTGATTTGATTACCTGATTGGGTGCCACGTTGTGACTGGCCGACTGTTGAGTCGTGTCCGAAAAGTCCAACGCTATCGTTGGAGCGGTGACTACCGGATGCGAGTGTCTACCGCCGAGCTGTGATGGGCTGACGGGCCCCGATGATCACGGACCGATGATTTCCACCGGCTGATTGGCTGTGTGTGGTATAGGGGCTTGATTTGAGTTGCCAGTTGATAGACTGGTCTAGCTATCCGATTTCTTGATAGCCCTCATGCATTCATAGCATTGATTTATAGCATGTTGCATGTTTACCTGCTTTGATAGCTCTTCGTACTGAGGCTTGACCTCGTATTTGTTTCCTGCTTTGTCTTGCTGGGTCTGCGTGCCCATTTGCAGGAGCTTTAGGTAATCAAGCTGGGCAGAGTGGAAGTTCTGCTGGTCGATCCCCGTCATCCCTGAGTCCCAGTTTACTATGATATGTATTGAACCGGGGGTATGTAGCTCTTCGTACTGAGGCTTGACCTCGTATTTGTTTCCTGCTTTGTCTTGCTGGGTCTGCGTGCCCATTTGCAGGAGCTTTAGGTAATCAAGCTGGGCAGAGTGGAAGTTCTGCTGGTCGATCCCCTCATCCCTGAGTCCCAGTTTACTTATGATATGTATTGAACCGGGGGATGCCCCGTGTTTTATTGTATTTGGGGATCTGTATTTTGAATTTAATTATGTGGTTACTTTTGTACGAGTTTGAGTTAACTCATATTTTGAGTATTGAATATTTTGAATGTATGATTTGAAGTTCAGGCCCATATTATTTCGAAAAATTTTTAAGCCCTGATTTTAAGCTTCCGTGTTTATGCGCTTATTATGTGTTAATTGTTAGTAATTAGCACGGGGCCTGACAGTTCAGCTCCACCAAAATCGTCCAAAACAAAGGCTGGAAACGATGGGAATCTAACGGAGAAATGTTCGAATGAACAGTGTCGATCGGGGGTTTGAACAGAGAAGAAGATAAGAAATATCGGGTTGAAACTATTCTAAGTGTTGCTCAACACTTGAATTTAAATCCTCTACTCAATCTCTATCGAACAAAACAAATCCCGACTAAAACAGATCCCTGCGTCGTTATATAGCGCCAAACAGATTCCTCGAACAGCGCTTAAAACCCATCAGATTTCATAGCGCTAGTGCTATCACTCGCGCGCTAAACCAAACGACATCGTACTGCTGACATCTGAATGCTCCAAAGTTAACATGTATCAGATCCCTGCGCTCGAACAATTCAAATCACGCTAAGCGCTCACTAGCCAAAACGACGACGCACCACTGAAAGAAACGACGTCGCACCCGAGACATCTGAAACATAACTAACGCTCATCGCTGAATAAGATCTCTACGCTAGCGCTAACAGATCTCTCTCTACTCTCCAATAGCGTTGACCCGCGTTGACGTCTGCTTACTCCGCCAACCAGATCCCATCTTCAAGAGAGACATCTGAAATCGCGAAACGACGGCGTATAGCTTCTAGCGCCAAACTCAACTATCAGATCTCTCTCTCCCTGGCAGATCTCTCACTCCACCAGACTCCACCAAAACGACAGCGTTTAACTAAAATTTCACGACAACTCACGCAAACGCCCAGGGACTCAGATCTCACCCAAAACGACGGCGTTCACTTCTAAACGCTAGGGAATCAGATTTCATTCACAATTTCACCAATTCAACTCCATTTCTTAAACAGATTTCACCCGAAATAATATTACAACTCGAAGAACAACATCTCAAGGAGAATTCCGAAAATCAGCAACAAGACTTCACCAAAATCTAAAGTCTGAAATCTGAAATTTGAAAATTCGAAATTATAAAATCTCATGACTAATCCTATACAAATCCGACTAATCACTATTTCGAATTCTCAATCCTCACATTCTCCCCACCTTAAGAGATTTCGCCTCGAAATCAAAGGCTAACACAGGGAAGAAAATCAATCAAACATTCAAATCAAACACAAACATCTAAACAAGATCGAATCAAAGCTTAGAAATTACCTGGAATTTACACTATCAGTGCTCAAACAGATGAGGCCAATCTTGTCTCATCTTCTCCTCAACCTCCGAGGTAGCTTCTTCTCGGCCATGCTTACTCCACTGGACCATCACCAACGGAATTATCTTGTTCCTCATATGCTTCTCCTTCCTATCCAGAATCTGCACTGGATATTCTACATAGCTCAAGGCAGAATCCAGCTCAACTTCGTCGGTTATCAACACATGGGACGAATCTGGCTCAAATTTCTTCAACATTGACACATGAAAAACGTCATGTATCGCTGCTAACTCATCAGACAGCTGCAATCTTTAAGCCAACTGTCCAATCCGCTCAACAATCTCAAAGGGACCAACGAATGTAGGAGCTAATTTGCCTTTAAATCTGAATCTCATAACGCTCTTGAAAGGAAACTTTGAGAAATACTCGATCGGCAACCTCAACTCCAAAGGTCCGCATCTTCTGTTAGCATAGCTAGAGAAACGGTCTTGAGCAGCTTTCATTCTTCTCCAAATCAAATCAACCTGATCTTTCATGTGCTGCACAAACTCAGGGGTAGAAAGCTGTTTCTCACCAACTTCTTCCCAACAGATCGGAGATCTGCACTTTCGACCGTACAACGCCTCAAATGGAGCCATCCCGATAGTCACCTGGTAGCTGTTGTTATACGAAAATTCAACCAAGGACAAAGAATCCTGCCAACCACCACTGAAATCCATCACAACTGCACGCAGCATATCCTCTAAAGTCTGAATGGTCCGCTCAGACTGACCATCTGTCTGTGGGTGATAGGCTGTACTCATAGCCAATCTCGAACCCATCGTTGCTTGCAGACTCTTCCAGAAACAAGAAGTGAACCTTGGATCTCTATCAGACACTATCAAAACAGAAACTCCATGCAATCTAACCACATGGTCGATGTACATTTTCACCATTTTCTTCGTCGAACACCTCACATCATAGGGAATAAAATGGGCTGACTTCGAGAGTCGATCAATCACCACCCAAATCGCATCACATCCCCTACTCGATCGAGGTAGATGAGTCACAAAATCCATGGCGATGTGCTCCCAATTCCATTGGGGCACCTCCAAAATCTGTAGCAATCCACCAGGTCTCATTCTCTCAGCCTTGACCTGCTGGCAATTCAGACACCTAGCCACAAAACCAGAGATGTCGCTCTTCATGCCTTCCCACCAGTAGTGAGATTTCAAGGCATGGTACATCTTTCTCTCGCCCGGATGCACACTATACCGGCTACAATGCGCTTCGTTCAGAATGGTCTCCTTCAAATCGATCAAGTTCGGAACCACCAATATTCCTCAAAATCTCAGACACCCATCGGAAGTAACAGAGAAATCATCAGACTGACGACTTCGGGCTTTAATCTTCAACTCATGAATGGATCAGTCCTCTGCGCTTCCCTGATGTCACTCACAATCTACGGTTCTACCTGAATCGAAGAAACCATGAAGTACTGATCACCCGGCTGGAATCGCCAACCAGAAGTACTAAACTGTTCATAGACTTTCGAAACACTCAAAAACGAAAGCATCGCAGGCTGGGTCTTTCTACTCAAAGCATCTTCTACTGAGTTCATCCGCCCAGGCTGATAATGAATCTCACAGTTAAAGTCTTTGAGCAATTCCATCCAACGTCATTGCCTCATATTCAGATCAGACTGCGTAAATATATATTTCAGGCTCTTGTGGTTGGTGTACACCACAAATTCTTCACCATACAGATAATGCCGCTAAATCTTCAAGGCAAACACTATCGCAGCAAACTCCAAATCATGAACATGGTACCTTGTCTCGTGAGGCTTCAACTGTCGAGACGCATAGGCGATCACATACCCGATCTGCATCAGAACACATCCCAAACCCTTGAGAGAAGCATCGGAGCACACAACGAATCCTCCAGATCCAGACGGTAGAGCCAAAATAGGAGCAATAGTCAACTTCTCCTTCAACGTCTGAAAACTGTACTCACATTCGTCAGTCCAAACGGACTTCCGATCCTTCTGAGTCAATTGAGTCATCGGCCTAGATATAGAAGAGAACTTCTCGATAAAACGCCTGTAATAGCCGGCCAATCCCAAGAAGCTGCGGATCTCGGAAACATTTCTAGGTCTCTCCCAGTTAAGAACTGCTTCGACCTTACTCGGATCCACCAAAATCCCTTGCGCGGAAATCACATGACCCAAAAAGACAATTCGATCAAGCCAAAATTCGCACTTGCTGAGCTTGGCGTACAACTGCGAGTCTCCCAATCTCTGAAACACCAATCTGAGATGCTCCTTATGCTCTATCATGCTCCTAGAATACACTAGGATGTCATCTATGAAGACGATAACGAACCGATCGATGTACTCGCTGAAGACGTGATTCATCAAATCCATGAAAACAGATGGGGCATTCGTCAACCCCAACGGCATGAACAGAAACTCATAATGCCCATATCGAGTCCGAAAATCTGTCCTCGCCACGTCAGCGTCTCTAATCCACAACTGGTGATAGCCAGAGCGCAAATCAATCTTCGAGTATATGAACGATCCTTGCAACTGATCGGACAAGTCATCAATCCTCGGCAAAGGATACTTGTTCTTCACCGTCGCCTAATTCAACTGTCGGAAATCCACGAACATCCTCATAGACCCATATTTCTTCTTCACAAAAAGAATCGGATCTCCCCAAGGCGACATACTCGGTCTGATGAAGCCCTTCTCCAAGAGATCTCTCAACTGATCCTTCAGCTCTTTCAACTCTGCTGGCGCCAACCGATACGGAGCTCTAGAGATCGGGGCGGTACCGGGCACCAATTCAATGCTGAAGTTGATCTCACGTCTTGGAGGAATCCTGGAATCTCATCCGGAAACACATCGGGAAACTCTCGGATGATACGAATGTCGCTCAACTCCAATCGTGGCTCTTGGGAAACGTCAAGAGAATAAATCATGAATCCCGCATTATCCAGCGATAGCAGGCTAAACATATCCATGGCGGTCACCAGTGGAATCTTCGAGCGCGAATCAGCACCGTAGAACTCCCACTTCTCACCCGAATCAGGGCGGAATCTCACCACACCATGAAAAAAATCAACAGTAGCCTTATAGCTAGACAATACATCCATTCCCAAGATGCAATCAAAATACTCTGATTCCCAAAACCAACTACAGATTGGACACCAAAACAACTGCTCATCAAATCGAAGCACACAATCCAACACCACTTCGCGGGACCGACTAGACTCACACCCAGGGGTCGACACGGAAACAACATCACACAATGGGGAAGAACTCATCCCATGCTCACAAACAAACATCTCAGAAATAAAAGAGTGTTATGCACCAGTGGCAAATAAAACTCACGCAGGATAATCAAAAATAGAGCATGTACCTGCGATCACTATGGCAGGTGTCTCCTCAGCATGCTCTCTCAACAAAGCGTTCGCCTGGGCCTGCTGTGGAATCTGGAACTGGGGTCTCGAAGGTGCTCCAAACCTAGAAGGCTCACGGGGTTGGAATCCAGACCGCTGGGTAGGGGCAGGAAACTGCGGTCTCTGAGAAGAACCACCAGCTGATCCTTGCTACGAAGGAACTGAAGACTGACCCCTCAACAAATGACATACTCTCTAAAAATGTCCGGGTTGCCCACAGTTATGGCAAAACCCATGAACTCCACGACGCTGCGAAGTCGGATGCCTTCCTCCGCACTGTCCACAAGACATGCTGCCTAAACCACTGTAGAAACCAGAACTCGCTGAACCAGAGGAACTCGAATTCGCCTTCTTCTTAAACTGTTTCCCTCGAGGTCGAAACCTTTGGCAATTTGTCTGCTGCTGTGACCCTTGAGGAGAATGGAAAGATTGCGACGCATCCTGCACAGGCTGATAGGTGCATCCAGTAGTCAGCCGAGTCGGAGCATCCTCCTCCAGCAAACTCTCCTCAATATCCACCGCTCGGTTCACTCCATCGATATAGGTCGCAGGTGAACCAGACAAAACCATCCGGTACAGATCAGGCCTCAAGCCTTTCAGAAATTTGTTCCTCTTCGTCCTCTCCTGGTTGGCTACGTGTGGCACATAGATCAGAAGAGCAGAAAACTATCGGGCATACTCAGCCATTCGCAAGTTACCATGCTTTAGGTTGTCGAACTCTCGCTCGCGACTGTTATAGAAGGACTCCAGGGTATACTTCTGTCGAAACACCTCACAGAAGCTCTCCCAAGTGATCACAGCCCCACTATCACAAAGAATAAAAGAAGTACCTCTCCACCAGCGCTGTGCGTTGTCTCTCAGCTGCAACACCGCCAGCTTCAGTCTCTTCTCGGGAGCGTATTCCAGAGTATCGAACAACTCCTCCATCTGAACTAACCAAGCCTTAGCCATCGCACCACCCTCGGCTGCAGAA
>KQ988443.1:72769-84677 GCA_001598015.1 Dorcoceras hygrometricum | reverse complement strand
TCATGGGGCGATGTTGCTAGACGCTTTACCATGATCCGTTGGGCAGGTCCGGAATTGTGATTCCGGAGCCACAATGGTTGTGGGCCCACGGCTAGCTGTATCCCTGAACCATTGAGGGTCACACAAGTACTAGATTCGAGATTCCCACACGGATACTCAGCTCAATGTGTTGAGCACGAGAAGAGGATTTCAGGAAGTGAGACTTCCTAAAAGTCAACAGGAGTCAAACCGAGGTTTCCCGCTGTTGAGGGGCAAAACGGTCATTTTGCACTGGGGTTCTGAAAAACGGTTTTTCAGATCATATTATTCAGTTTTGGAAACTGAATCGATCGGTCCGATCTGATCGGCGATCGGAGTTACGATGAAGTCTCGGTGGTGGAGATGAACTGAATGTTCATCGTTGGACCCGGGCCCGTTGGGCCGGTCCAAGTCCAACACTTAAGCTTATTTAATTAAGCCTAATCAAGACTTCAACACAACTCATAACAAGCATACCCTAAACCTAGTAGTGGCCGCCTCCTTCCCTCCTCTCTAAAAGCCGCCGCCGCCGCCGCCTCGAGTTGCCGGAATTCGTTCCAACCAATTCGACGAGGAGAATCCATCCACGCAGATCTCGTCACGACTTCTAGTGCAGTGTGACGACGGAGTCTCGTATCCGGTCGTGGACCGGATTGGCGATATCTACCGCAATCTACCGAGAAGAGCCGACGTTATTGTTACTACGGTTGGAGCCAGGCACAAGTGCCAGCAAGGTAGTGTTTTGAACACCCTATGAACGTCGTAGTTTGTTATTGAATTTTTCGTATTGATCGTCTCCCGGCATCTGTTTTCTGTTCTTCCGCTGCCTAGCCGGGGGGCGGATCCGGATCCCCAACAGTGGTTTCAGAGCAAGGTTTTTCGGATCTGATCATACGAATTGCCTTATTGTATCTAATTTCTTATATTTCAGATCGAATCAACGAAAGCTCCGGCATGGCCATCGGCCGCCGCCACGTGCGGCGGCGCCCCTCTTTCTCGCGCCCATGAGCGCGCGCGACTTGCGCGCTGGCCGCGCAAGGGAAACGCACGTTGGCCGATCGAAGGGCGCTGCTGGTCGTGAGATGGGCGGCTCCTGGACACGCACTGGTTGCACGGTTGTGGCCCACTGGGCGGCCGCTGGAGTGGCGCTGATTGCACGATGAAATCGCGGCCGTGCACCTGGAGTGGCGCGACGATGCGCAAGCGTCGCGTGCGGTTATAGACTCTTGTATGAAACAATCTTTATATATGATATTCGCATTTATTTATATGGCGTTCTTTACTTTCATTATGTGTGTAATGATTTACAATTGCGTTGAGTAAAGACCTAGAATGAACTAAAGCGTATGTTAGATGTGATAGTGGGTATGACGGCTATCATGAAACACATATAATAGTCGCTGTGTATTCTGAACATGTTCCTAGTCGATTGGGCCGTCAAAATGAGGATAAGGCCGCCCGAGTTCGAGACTAGTATCTGCGATGCGAAGTACCATGTTTCATTGGTAGGGAACATTGTGATGTTCTGAGCATGCAGATAGATAGTGACCTGGTGATCTATCGAACTACCCTCCTTCGTATTTTCCAAGTGGTTACCATTTGTCGAGTGGATAAGTCCGAGGTCTTGGTTGTACTGATTAGTCCTCACGACTCGAAACGTCATTGAGACTCTACATGATAGGCGTCTCACTTTGACCCGTTTTCCGACTCACTTGGGGTCATAAGGCGTCGGGATTGGGTGAGACCCCGATGCATGTAGGAGTCGATGCATCGTTGTCGAGGATTCACCGCTCGCAGACATGCGTGGATATCCTATGCTATCTGAGGGGATAATAGTGTATAAATCTCTGGCCAGAGTACTAGAAGTGTTTTAGGTAAATGTGTTTACCTAGTTACACTCGCAATGTCACTAATCGATCTCCAACATGTATGCATAGCTATCGGATCTATAGCGACTCTCGATTTACCAATGGTCATTGATCTGATCGGGATATATGGATTGAAAGGACTGTACTGTATGCTAACCACGACCGACTGGTTCTTGCAGGCACTATCAGTGATACCTAGGGGATCATGGGGCGATGTTGCTAGACGCTTTACCATGATCCGTTGGGCAGGTCCGGAATTGTGATTCCGGAGCCACAATGGTTGTGGGCCCACGGCTAGCTGTATCCCTGAACCATTGAGGGTCACACAAGTACTAGATTCGAGATTCCCACACGGATACTCAGCTCAATGTGTTGAGCACGAGAAGAGGATTTCTCACCTAGTCTATTTAATGTAGACTTATGACTTAACCTAATTATTCATTAGACTCCTAACCCTAAACCTAGTGCTAAGTAGCCGCCCCCTCCTCACTCAAAGAGCCGCCGCCGCCGCCGCCTCTTCTTCGCCGGAAAATTGTTTCCGGCCAATTCGACGAGGAGAATCCGTCCGTGCAGATCTCGTCACGCCTTCTAGTGCAGGGTGACGAAGGAGTCTTGTATCCGATCATGGACCGGATTGGCGTTATCTATCGCAGTCTACCGTGAAGTGCCGCTTTCTTTATGAAACCGATCGGAGCCAGGCACAAGTACCAGCAAGGTAGTGTTTTGAACACCCTATGTATGACATAATTGTTTTGTATTACTCGTATTGATCATCTCCCGGCTGTCCATTTTCTGTTCTTCCGCTGCCTCACCGGGGGGCATGATCCGGATCCCCAACAGTGGTATCAGAGCCAGTGTTTTTCGGATCTGATCAATACAAAATTGCCATTATTGTATCTAATTTCTTATATTTCAGACTGAATCAATGAAAACTCCGGCATGGCCATCGGCCGCCGCCACGTGCGGCGGCGCCCCTCTTTCTCGCGCCCATGAGCGCGCGCGACTTGCGCGCTGGCCGCGCAAGGGAAACGCACGTTGGCCGATCGAAGGGCGCTGCTGGTCGTGAGATGGGCGGCTCCTGGACACGCACTGGTTGCACGGTTGTGGCCCACTGGGCGGCCGCTGGAGTGGCGCTGATTGCACGATGAAATCGCGGCCGTGCACCTGGAGTGGCGCGACGATGCGCAAGCGTCGCGTGCGGCTTGCTGCCATGCGATGGTGCAAGCGTCGCACACCGGCCGGACGCTTGGCGCCGTTGGTTGCGCGATGGCGCTGCTGAACGTGCGGTGTTGCGCCGCTCCTGTGCCACCTGCTGCGCGTCTATGGTGCGACGTTGGTCGCGGCGATGCACGCCGCTGGAAGCACGCTGGGCACGCGGGCGCGACGTGATGTTGCGCGGACGCCGCCGCGAGTTTTTTCTTGTGGTGGCGGCGCCGCCGGCCGGCCGCCGCTCCGGCGATGCTCCGGCGATGTCGTGACGGCTGGTCTGATTTCTTCTAGGTTTTGGTTCGGGCCTGTCCCGAGCAGCCCGTGAAGTTTTTGGGCCGGCATGCGATGTCGGGCCCGGTTTTGATCGATTTTGAAATTTTAAGTTTTTTGGGCCTAGAATTGTTTTAAGCCCAATATTGATACAATTAAAATTAGTAAAATATGATTTTAATTATGAAATATGATTTTGTAATAAAATATGATTTCGTTGATTAAAATTTGTTTTATCGGCAAAATACGATTTTATTATAAAATACGATTTCGTAATTAGAATATGATTTTACGATAAATAATTAGATTATTTAAATTATGCATGTTAATTAGATTAATTGCATGATTGGGGTGATCGAGAGCCGTGCCCAATGTGTTAGGTGTATGCAATAGGTTTTATTTGATTTCGGTTTTTATATATTTTGATTATCATTTAAAGTGGGCATGTTTGTGGCCCGTTCCCACCCCTTGGTAAATGTATCCCTTATTTGTCATAGTAAATTTAAATGTAAATTACTAGATTTAGTGGGAGGACATCCGAAGACGGTGGACGATGACGATCAAGATATTGAAGACCGAAGAACTGTAAAACCGGAAAGCTTTGTAATAGGATTGCATTGCATATTGCATTATCCCTAGGATTGGACCCAGGTCCGTGGCTGGCAACCACGGACCGCATAGCTCTCGCGATCGATCATCCCAATGTTACTTTATATATGCTGATATATAGAATAATTGAATCCGCATGTTGCATGTTTTAAATTAGATTTAAATATGCATGAGACCAAAATTTTTCAAAAATAAAATCCCTCATTTTAAATTTGATTTAAAACTCATATCAAGATAAATGTTTATTCGATAAACAAAAGGGTATTTAAAATTGTTTAAATTAACCCTACCTTCCATCAACAATGGGTGTACATCGATGCTACCCGTATACATGGCCAGGCTCATATTATTGAGGGGGTCATGTATGCCGGAAAGCTGTCCACGCCATTGACAACTGTTGTGAGTCGGTTGGAACTCCCTTTAACGTTGGCTCATATTATTGGGGACGTTAAGGGGACCGTCCTTCACGACTCAACATTGATGGGTCAATCTTGACACGTGATAGTAAACGGCGTCATTTTATTGGGCCCTTACTGGACGTGAGGTGAATACATGGAGGTTGCACCGGCTGCAATCGGAAACTACCTTTTGGGGGTCATGGATGGCTGATATTATTCGGGTCCATGATCGCTTGATTGGGCTCCGTGTACCCACTAAAGAAACCTGTTTTCTCGATTTCATTAGAGGGTGGTGAAATCGTTAAAATAGTGGGAGGATAATTCATAAAACTTAACGACCATGTTTTGTGTCTTAGCTTATATCTTATATAGTTAGTGACGTATGTCCGTTTTCCTTCAGTATTACTGCATATAAAATGGTTTCGATGAGAAACCCGCTCGCTGCTATACTGGATAGCAACAAGTTCACCGGTCTGAACTACCAAGACAGGCTCCGCAACCTCAATCTTGTATTGGCTTCGGAGAAACTTCTCTATGCGATAGAGAAGAGTGCTCCGAAGTTTTCCCCTGCCGATATCAGCCCTGAGGAGCTGGTAACGCTTAAACAATGGTGGGACGACGAGGTTAAAGCTTGGTGTTATGTGATGGCATCGATGTCCAACGAAATGCAACGGCGCTTTGAGAAGACAAAGTATGCCTCTGCCATATTTTTTCATCTCAAGGAACTGTACGGGGAGAACTCTCGACATGAGAGGTTCACGGCTGTCAAGGAGCTGATGACGAGCCGCATGCGCGATGGGACTTCGGTCCGCGAGCATGGGGTTCGTATGATTGGGCTCGTTGAAAAGCTGTCGGGCCTTGATATCGCGCTTCCACACGAGCTGTCGGTGGATGTACTTCTCCTCTCACTACCCGCTGCATTTGACCCCTTTGTGGTCAACTTCAACATGAACAAGCTGGAAGCCAACCTTGAAGAGGTGGTGAACATGCTTGTAGTGTTTGAGGGGACTATAAAGAAGGACAAACCCGTCCTCCTTCTGGGTTCTTCTTCCTCTGCGAAGAAGGGGCCCAGACGCAAGAGCAAGAAGCGTTCTGCTCCTGCGAAAGAGGAAAAGTCTGCCAAGAAGGCAAAGGCAAAGGCTTCTAAGCCAAACAAGAGCGTGGACGTTTGCCACCACTGCCACAAGGCTGGGCATTGGAGGAGTAACTGCAAGGAGTACCTCGAGCAGTTGCGAACTGCAAAAGGTATGTTCTATATTGAAATAAATTTGTCTCTAAATTCAACTTCTTGGGTACTTGATACCGGATGTGGATCCCATATCTGCAATGATTTGCAGGTGATGACAAGAAGTCGACGTCTTAGAGAGGGTGAGACCCACTTGAGGATTGACAATGGAGCAAGGGTTGCTGCTATAGCTATAGGAGATGTTCATTTATTTCTGTCTTCAAATTTTAAGTTGTTGTTACGAGACGTTTTATTTGTTCATAAATTGATTAAAAACATTATTTCTATTCCTATGCTTGATAGAGATGGATATTATTGTATGTTTGCTAATTCGATTTGCAATATTTACAAGAATGAATGTTTGATTGGAATTGGGGAACGCGAAAACGATTTATACACCTTAAAATTAAAAGACGTTCCAACTCGCGATGTCGAAGCACACACAACAACGATTAAACGGAAACACGATAACTTGAACCCAGCACAACTTTGGCACGCTAGGCTAGGTCACATTTCCCTAAGTAGGATGAACAAGCTAGTTAGGAGTGACTTGTTTGATCTGTCAGACATCAACTGCATACCGACTTGTGAATCTTGTCTAAAAGGAAAGATGACCAAGCAACCCTTCAAGGGCAAGGGTGAACGTGCCCAAGGCCTATTGAACTTGATCCATACTGATGTGTGCGGCCCGTTTAGTATTGGTACTAAATATGGTCACACATACTTCATCACATTTACCGATGATTACTCTAGGTATGGGTACTTGTACTTGATGAAGTACAAGTCTGAATCTTTTGAAAGGTTCAAGGAATTCAAGGCTGAAGTAGAAAAACAGTTAGGAAAAAGTATTAAGGCACTTCGATCTGATCGAGGTGGTGAATACTTAAGTACTGAGTTTCAAGACTATCTGAAAGAGAATGAGATTCTCTCACAGTGGACCCCTCCTGCCACACCACAGCTCAATGGTGTAGCCAAGCGTCGTAATCGGACCTTGTTGGACATGGTTCGATCTATTATGAGTTTCACTGAGCTTCCGACCTCGTTTTGGGGCTATGCGCTCGAAACAGCGGTCATGTTGTTGAACAATGTCCACACCAAGACAGTGGACAAGACTCCATATGAGATATGGATGGGCAAACCACCCAAGTACTCATTCATGAGGATTTGGGGATGTCCTGCTTACGTGAAGCAGACAGTGGGAGATGAGCTGGATACGAGATCCATCTTATGCTACTTCATTGGGTATCCAAAGAACTCCATTGGATACTACTTCTACTATCCAAGCGAAACAAAAGTGTTTGTTTCCAGGAATGACACCTTTATGGAAAGGGAATTTCTACTTGATAGAAAGGGCAAAATAGTAGAACTCGAAGAGGTTCGAGAACCAATCGAAGTACCAGGTTAGTCTCCCGCACCTACAGAGCCAATACCAGAAATGGTCGCACCTAGGAGATCCGAAAGGGTTCCTAGGGCTCCTGAGAGATATGGTTTTCTCCTTGAAGATGATCACGGTGATCAAGTTGTTGGATCTGATCCAAGAACTTTCAAGGAGGCAATTTCCGATGCTGATTCTAATTTTTGGCTTGAAGCAATGCAGTCTGAGTTTGACTCAATGCATGCTAACCAGAACTCGAAGAGGTTCGAGAACCAATCGAAGTACCAGGTTAGTCTCCCGCACCTACAGAGCCAATACCAGAAATGGTCGCACCTAGGAGATCCGAAAGGGTTCCTAGGGCTCCTGAGAGATATGGTTTTCTCCTTGAAGATGATCACGGTGATCAAGTTGTTGGATCTGATCCAAGAACTTTCAAGGAGGCAATTTCCGATGCTGATTCTAATTTTTGGCTTGAAGCAATGCAGTCTGAGTTTGACTCAATGCATGCTAACCAAGTTTGGACTCTCGTTAACCCTCCCGAAGGAATTGTTCCTATTGGGTGTAAATGGATATACAAGAGGAAACTTGGGCCTGATGGTAAGGTAATGACCTACAAGGCACGACTAGTCGTGAAAGGTTACACTCAAAGGCAATGTGTTGACTATGATGAAACCTTCTCGCCCGTCGCAATGTTCAAGTCAATTAGAATATTGTTAGCCATAGCCGCATGGTACGACTATGAGATATGGAAAATGGATGTGAAAACTGCGTTCCTTAATGGAAACATTAAGGAAGAGATCTATATGACGCAGCCTGAGGGTTTCACATCTGTTGGAAGCGAGCATAAGGTATGCAAGCTTCAGAGATCGATCTACGGTCTCAAACAAGCATCGCGAAGTTGGAACCTGAGATTCGATGAAACAATTAAGGAATTTGGTTTCATCAAGAATCCCGAGGAGCCATGCGTTTAGAAGAAGGTAGTTAAAAGTGCTGTGACGTTCCTCGTACTTTATGTTGATGACATTCTACTCATTGGGAATGATGTAGGAATGCTGCAGTCAACTAAAGTATGGTTGTCTAGTAGATTTTCGATGAAGGACATGGGTGAAGCATCCTATATTCTTGGAATACAGATCTATCGGGATAGACCTAAACGGATGCTCGGACTCACCCAAGCTACCTACATCGATACGATACTTAAGAGGTTCTTTATGGAAGAGTCAAAGAGAGGACACCTACCTATGTGCCACGGGGTCACTCTATCCAAGTCTATGTGTCCAAAGACTGGGGAGGAGATAGAGAGTATGGCACGTGTACCATATGCCTCGGCAATAGGTAGTATTATGTATGGCATGATCTCGACTAGATCGTATTTCTCATATGCTCTGAGTGTCACGAGCCGCTAACAGGCCAACCCCAGCAAATTGCCAGTCACACGCTCAGATCTCACTTCTCAGATCAGAGCACTGCCTCATTACCAAAGCTGAAATCCAGCTACGACCCAAAAATTCAATCCGACATCAGCTATCACAGTAGCAGGTCAGTTCACACAAGCTTAGCTCAGCTACGCTGTTCATTGCTTCCAGAATAGATTGCGTATACCCTGCACCACTCTAAGCCGAGTGTCCATTCGGTTTCTCATCGAATCTACACACTGCAAGAGAAGAACATCAAGAAATGACGTCTAAGCTGACACACTCCAGCCAGTCTGTCCAAGCTGATCCAGCTCAGAACTGATCTGCCCAACCATCTCACACCAAAGCTGGTCTTGGTTTAACATCAAAATCCTCCAGCAGACCTCTAAGCTGGTACCATATCCCACCACACCATTAAAGATTAGCTCTAAATCAGCTGACATCTCAGAACTTAAAACAATTTACTTCAACCAGCTCGTGCGAAACCTTACACCAGATGGCAACAAAGCTGATTTCTATCAACCAGAATTCCATAAGCGGAATAATCTCTACTGATTTGCTATGCTAATATCAGCCAGGATATATATCTGCACAGAAACTCAAACGCATGGAGTCAGCAATTCAGCTCAGAATCCTCAACTCTATTGGCCAACACAGCACAGACTAGTGAAGCAACTTAGCTCCGTCCTACCAGCGCACAGCTTGTGGCAACCAGCATGCAGCACACCAGCACGCCCAGTCTTAAATCAGCTTTGGCCATTCTAAACACTTTGGGCTATCAGTTCATAATAATTTCCACCTTCTAGCACACATCAGCTCACGCTACGAGCTTAACCACTCTGCATAGCTCTAAGCTTGTCCTAACGTACTGTATACCAACTCACACATGCAGCCCTTGCTTATACTTTACAACAAAGCTTGGCAAGGAGAACCCCAACCGGCTCACGCCTAAGTTGATCCTCACGGACCCAGGTGCATCGTAACCGTTAATCTCAATTAGTTTTCCTCTAATCTGCTCATATTATAACACTGGTTACATTGGTTAATCACAGTTCTCACATTCTCCACCACTAAAAAGAATATTTCATCCTCGAACTCAAAACACAATCCGATCTTCGAAACAGATCACAGCAAAAAACATCAGCATGTATGGAAGAAATCAGTACTCACATCGGTGAGGACACACTCTTGTCCAATATGGGCTTCCACTTCCCAGGTAGCCTCTCATCTTCCTGTTGACGCAGTGTCGGATCCGGATCCCGCTCCCACGGCGTACCGGAAGTTTAAAAATTTTTGAGCCCGGGAACGGTCAGTACACCTAAACAATAATCTAAACATTCATAGGATGTTTAGAAGATTATCTTGCTGGCGTCTAGGCGCCTGTCTCCGACCAGTTCCACTATGAAATTGGCACATCAACGATTGAAGCTACGGTATCCTAATCCGGTCCATGATCGGAATCTCATAATTCGTTGGTTTGTACTAGAAAACCACGAAAGTTTCATGAACGAATCCCCTCGCCGAGATGGTCAGAACAACTTCCGACGGTGACGGCAGGTCACGACGGGATGCGGGCGACGATGCCAGCGACGCGATGACGTCGAGGAAAAACTGAGGAGAGGAGGAGGAGGAGAAAAATATAACTAGATGGGAGAAGGGAATTCTCAACCCAGAATATCAGTTGTGAATACAACTTTTTGGTGTGAGTAAAATGAATACCCCAGGGCCCATATTTATAGATTTTCCGTGGGCTTAAACCAGGTTAATGGGCTTGGGTCGGGCCCAGGCCCAATGAACATTGGTTTCAAGTCCATCGTTGTGGCTTCATCATAATCACGATCGACAATAAGATCGGACCGATCTACATAGTTTACAAAACAGAACATTATGATGTGAAAACAATTTTTCAGACCACCTAATCAAAATATCAGTTAGGCCCCAATCAGCTTTAAGGATAGTCATTCTAATCCAAACTTAAGGAAATCACATTTCCACCCCCAGTCAATTTTAGGAAGTCACACTTCCATCCTTCCTCCTACTATACTCAACAAATTGAGCTTAATTTCCATATGGGAATTGAGAAACCAGTACTTGTGTGACCCTCAATGGTTTAGAGATACATCTAGCCATGGGCTCACAACATTTGTGACTACGAAAACACATTTCAGATTTATCCATCGGATCATGGTAAAGCATCTAGCAACATCGCCCCATGATCCCCTAGGTATCACTGTGTTAGAGTAGATGCCCAACTAGCCAACTTGTGGCGTGTGGGTTTATAGACTCTTGTATATGACAATCTTTATATATGATATTCACAATTATTTATATGACGTTGTTTACTTTCATTATGTGTGTAATGATTTACAATTGCGTTGAGTAAAGACCTAGAATGCACTAAAGCGTATGTTAGATGTGATAGTGGGTATGACGGCTATCATGAAACACATCTAATAGTCGCTGTGTATTCTGAACATGTTCCTAGTCGATTGGGCCGTCAAAATGAGGATAAGGCTGCCCGAGATCGAGACTAGTATCTGCGATGCAAAGTACCATGTTTCATTGGTAGGGAACATTGTGATGTTCTGAGCATGCAGATAGATAGTGACCTGGTGATCTATCGAAATACCCTCCTTCGGATTTTCCAAGTGGTTACCATTTGTCGAGTGGATAAGTCCGAGGTCTTGGTTGTACTGATTAGTCCTCACGACTCGAAACGTCATTGAGACTCTACATGATAGGCGTCTCACTTTGACCCGTTTGCCGACTCACTTGGGGTCATAAGGCGTCGGGATTGAGTGAGACCCCGATGCATGTAGGAGTCGATGCATCGTTGGCGAGGATTCACCGCTCGCAGACATGCGTGGATATCCTATGCTATCTGAGGGGATAATATTGTATAAATCTCTGGCCAGAGTACTAGAAGTTTTTTAGGTAAATGTGTTTACCTAGTTACACTCGCGATGTCACTATTAGATCTCCAAGATGTATGCATAGCTATCGGATCTATAGCGACTCTCGATTTACCAATGGTCGTTGATCTGATCGGGATATATGGATTGAAAGGACCGTACTGTACGCTAACCACGACCGACTGGTTCTTGCAGGCACTATCAGTGATACCTAGAGGATCATGGGGCGATGTTGCTAGACGCTTTACCATGATCCGTTTGGCAGGTCCGGAATTGTGATTCCGGAGCCACAATGGTTGTGGGCCCACGGCTAACTATATCCCTGAACCATTGAGGGTCACACAAGTACTAGATTCGAGATTCCCGCACGGATACTCAGCTCAATGTGTTGAGCACGAGAAGAGTATTTCGGGAAGTGCGACTTCCTAAAAGTCAACAGGAGTCAAACCGAGGTTTCCCGCTGTTGAGGGGCGAAACGGTCATTTTCCACTGGGGTTCTGAAAAACGGTTTTTCAGATCATATTGCCCAACTAGCCAACTTGTGGCGTGTGGGTTTTCACTGACTCTTGTACAAACGATCTTTATATATGATATTCGCATTCTTTTAAT
>KQ988443.1:58139-72121 GCA_001598015.1 Dorcoceras hygrometricum | reverse complement strand
GACTTCGAATCATCCACGTCACACTGGAAGCTAGAATCAGTGTAGCCTTCCAGTTTCAGTTCACACCCCCATAGACCATGAACATATTCTTAGTCCTTCGTAAGTACTTAAGAATATCCTTCACAGCCTTCCAATGCAATTGGCCGGGGTTGGCCTGGTAGCGGCTCGTGACACTCATAGCATATGCGACATACGGTCTAGTCGAGATCATGCCATACATAATACTACCTATTTCCGAGGTATATGGCACACGTGTCATACTCTCTATGTCCTCATCAGTCTTCTACATTGACTTATAAAGATTGACCCCGTGGCACATAGGTAGGTGTCCTCTCTTGGACTCTTCCATAGAGAACCTCTTAAGTATGGTATCGATGTAGGTGGCTTGGGTGAGTCCGAGCATCCGTTTAGGTATATCCCGATAGATCTGTATTCCAAGAATATAGGAAGCTTCACCCATGTCCTTCATCGAAAATCTACTAGACAACCATACTTTAGTTTACTGCAGCATTCTTACATCATTCCCAATTAGTAGAATGTCATCAACGTAAAGTACAAGGAATGTCACAGCGCTTTTAACTACCTTCTTATATACACATGGCTCCTCGGGATTCTTGATGAAACCAAATTCCTTAATTGTTTCATCGAATCTCAGGTTCCAACTCCTCGATGCTTGTTTGAGACCGTAGATCGATCTCTGAAGCTTGCATACCTTATGCTCGCTTCCAACAGATGTGAAAGCCTCAGGCTGCGTCATATAGATTTCTTCCTTAATGTTTCCATTAAGGAACGCAGTTTTCACATCCATTTGCCATATCTCATAGTCTTACCATGCGGCTATGGCAAGTAATATTCTAATTGACTTGAACATTGCGATTGGCGAGAAGGTTTCATCATAGTCAACACCTTACCTTTGAGTGTAACCTTTCGCGACCAGTCGTGCCTTGTAGGTCATTACCTTACCATCAGGCCCAAGTTTTCTCTTGTATACCCATTTGCACCCAATAGGAACAATTCCTTCGGGAGGATTAACAAGAGTCCAAACTTGGTTCACATGCATTGAGTCAAACTCAGACTGCATCGCTTCAAGCCACAAATTAGTCAGCATCGGAAATTGCCTCATTGAAAGTTCTTGGATCAGATCCAACAACTTGATCACCTTGATCGTCTTCAAGGAGAAAACCATATCTCTCAGGAGCCCTAGGAACCCTTTCGGATCTCCTAGGTACGACCATTTCTGATACTGGCTCTGGAGGTGTGGGAGATTCACTTGGTACTTCGATTGGATCTCGAACCTCTTCGAGTTCTACTATTTTGCCCTTTCTATCAAGTAGAAATTCCCTTTCCATAAAGGTAGCATTTCTAGAAACAAACACTTTTGTTTCACTTGGATAGTAGAAGTAGTATCCAATGGAATTCTTTGGATACCCAATGAAGTAGCATAAGATTGAGACGTAGTCCCATTACTTCACGATGTTTTTCAAACAATGGTCCTGGCAAGGGCTTCATAAGTGGATCAGCATTGTTTTTTGCGGAGAGACTCTCTCAACTGCTATGTCACCTCTAGCCACAATATCCCGGATTATGTGGTATTTCATCAGTATATGTTTTGATCTTTGGTGAGACATAGGTTCATTTGCTTGCGCAACGGCACCCGTGTTGTCACAGTACACCGGGACTGGACCAACTCCTTCAGGAATCACGCCCAACTCGTGGACAAAATTCCTCATCCAAACCGCCTCTTTAGCAGCAGCTGATGCTACGATGTACTCAACCTCAGTGGTTGAATCCGCGATGGTGTCTTGCTTGGAACTCTTACAAGAGATAGCACCACCATTGAGCATGAATACAAATCCATAGGTTGACTTCGAGTCATCCACATCGCATTGGAAGCTATAATCAGTGTAGCCTTCCAATTTCAGTTCACCACCCCATAGATCATGAACATATTCTTAGTACTTCGTAAGTACTTAAGAATATCTTTCACATCCTTCCAATGCATTTGGCCGGGGTTGGCTTGGTAGCGGCTCGTGACACTCAGAGCATATGCGACATCCGGTCTAGTCGAGATCATACCATAAATAATACTACCTATTGTCGAGGAATATGGCACACGTATCATTCTCTCTATCTCCTCATCAGTCTTCGGACACATAGACTTAGATAGAGTGAACCCGAGGCACATAGGTAGGTGTCCTCTCTTGGACTCTTGCATAAAGAACCGCTTAAGTATCGTATCGATGTACGTCGCTTGGGTGAGTCCGAGCATCCTTTTGGATCTATCTCTGTATAGATCTGTATTCCCATAATATAGGATGCTTCACCCATGTCCTTCATCGAGAATCTACTAGACAACCATAATTTAGTTGACTACAGCATTCCTACATCATTCCCAATGAGTAGAATGTCATCAACATAAAGTACATGGTATGTCACAGCATTCTTAACTACCTTCTTATACACACATGGCTCCTCGGAATTCTTTATGAAACCAAATTCTTTAATTTTTTCATCAAATCTCATGTTCCGATCGATCTCTAAAGTTTGCATACTTTATGCTCACTTCCTACAGATGTGAAACCCTCAGCCTGCGTCATATAGATATCTTCCTTAATGTTTCCATTAACGAACGTAGTTTTCACATCCATTTGCCATATCTCATAGTCGTATCATGCGGCTATGGCTAGAAGGATTCTAATCGACTTGAACATTGCAACTGGTGAAAGGTTTCGTCATAGTCAACACTTTGCCTTTGAGTGTAACCTTTTGCGACCAGTTGCTCCTTGTAGGTCAGTACCTTACCATCAGGCCCAAGTTTTCTCTTGTATATCCATTTGCAGAACTATTCCTTCGGGAGGATTCACAAGAGTCCAAACATGGTTTTAATTCATTGAGTCAGTCTCAGATTGCATTACTCAAACCACAAATTAGAATCAGCATCGGAAATTACCTCCTTGAAGGTTCTTCGATCATATCCAACAGTTTGATCACTTTGATCATCTTCAAAGAGGAAACCATATCTCACAGGATCCCTAGGAACCCTTTCAAGGAGGAAACAATATCAAGGATTGGCTCTTGAGGTGCGGGAGATTCACTTGGTACTTCAGTTGGTTCTCGAACTTCTTCGAGTTCTACTATCTTGGCTTTTCTATCAAGTAGAAATTCCTTTTCCAGAAAAGTGACATTTCTAGAAAAAAACATTTTTGTTTCATTGGGATAATAGAAGCAGTATCCAATAGAATTCTTTGGATACCCAATGAAGTATCATAAGATGGATCTATTATCCAGCTTATCTCCCACTGTCTGATTCACGTAAGAAGGACATCCTCAAATCCTCAAGTACGAGTACCTGGGTGGCTTGCCCATCCATATATCATATGGAGTTTTATCCACTATCTTGGTGTGGACATTGTTCAACAACATTACTGCCGTTTCGAGCGCATAGCCCCAAAACGGGGTAGGAATTTCAGTGAAGCTCATCATAAATCGAACCATGTCCATCTCGATTACGATGCTCCGCTACACCATTTAGTTTTCATGTGGCCGGAGGGGTCCACTGTGAGAGAATCCCATTCTCTTTAAGATAGTCTTGAAATTCGGCACTCATGATTTTCCACCTCGATCGGATCAAAGTGTTTTTATACTTTTTCCCAGTTGATTTTGATTTCAGCATTGAATTCCTTGAACTTTTCAAAGGATTCATACTTGTCTTCATTAAGTACAAGTACCCATACCTAGAGTGATCATCGGTAAAGGAGATGAAGTTGGTGTGATCGGACTTAGTACCAATGCTAAGCGGGCCACACACATCAGTATGGATCAAATCGGATAGACCTTGAGCACGTTCAGGCTTTCCCATGATGTCAGGCCTCGTGCTCAATCAGAGTAAAACCACAAAATAAACAATAGCGGAAGCATTTAAAATAGTTGCTAAAATTTTTCGCTTTGGCCTGACTTAGAAAACATAATTTAAAAGACACTGATATTAAAAATACAGGTTTTACAACGCTGAAAACCAATACAATATCAAACAACGATACAACATAGCATGACTCTCATTCAACAAAGAGATGAGTCTCTCGCTGAAAAAAGATACAATATAATATAACAAAGGTATCATATGCATCTACAACATATAACTGTGACACTCTATCCACCTTCGAGGGCATTACCAGCTGGATCAACTCCATGACCAGCGGTGAAACCATGGTAACCTGAAAACACACACAGGCAAACAAGACAACCAGCCCCAGAGGGACCTCGGGATCAAACCCCAGTACGGAGAGCAACTGAAAAACAACAAATAAATAGCAACAGATAAAATACGAATGCTATGCATGAGAACAAGTCTACAACCGAAAGAAGGGAGCCAAAGGATCTCAAAGAACCACTCAACAACTGAATCCAATCAACTGGAAGATAGTGGCAACGGGGTGTGTGATCATATGGGAGCTAACCAATCGTCTCAACACACGGTACCAGATGCATAATACAAAGCTCAACCTGTTGTTGCCCAACTCCTGAGATGTGGGAGCTACCCAATCCACTCATAGTGGCTAACATATCCCAGCAGGGAGACGAGGGTGACGGGAGTTACCCGCTCGGCCTCTAAAACAAGCATCCTGGTACACACAGAGCAACACAACAAGGCAGGGCTAACAGAATCTGAGCTCAACATGAATAATGCATGTATGCAAGGAGACAGCTTGCAACAAACAACACAACAGAGGCAAGCAATAACAGCACAGAGTCATACATAGCAGCACACATTATATCCATGCTAAATCCAACGCTGTAAAACAAGCTCACATCCGTACCTTTGTTCTGAGCTATAATTACCACAAAAGAAGTCCCGAGCAATCTGATCCGAAACCTGCTAAGCCAAACAACGCTAACTCGGGACGCAAGCTCAGAGCTACGACCTGGGAGTTAAAACCTCGACCAGATCTGTCCTACTCTTCTAGCTCAACAAACAGCTCTAAACAAAGCACAAGGGAGGAACTAACACTTACCTAACAAGCTACCCGAACAGCAGAAGCAAATATACGTTTATGCTACCAGACGACACAGGGAAGCATCCTTCGCGATCTTCTTCCAGCTTAACCCAAGCATGCCAAAGAGGTATAGAACGAAGAGCCTTCACAAGAGGAGTCCAGCGCTACAACTCTTGTGTTCGTCGGAGTTGTCTTCCATCGGCAATCGAAGGATATAAGCTATGGTGAACAGTAGCTAGGTTATCGCGACAAGATGAACTCACGGGAAACATTCTAAGTGTCAGAAAGAGATAACGGCGAGATCAGAGTCAAAGTCCTCTATTTAAAACAACTTAATTCTCCCAGATCTCACAGACAACAGCCACCGACAACTTAGGCTCAAAGATGATCCCAACTCAGATATGAGTATAACTCCAGATCTGGATCATACGCTAACACAGCGCGCTCTCACCATACGACGTAGCAACACAAGCCAAGTAACTAATACACGCGTCTCTCAAAACGACGTCGCAACGCGGACCGCTCGCTCGCTAGGACACATCATCTCGCTAACCAATAAACGCCAACGCATCGCATCACTCAATACATCATCAAAACGTCGCCGCATCGCAACCCAGATCTGAAAGATCAGATCTTACAACAAGCGTTGACCAGTCAAAGCTGAAATCCTTGGACTGCTCCGATCTACTCCAAACCACGAACCGGGACTACGAACCGGACCTGTCCATATCACTTGCCACTCTAGCAACTCAGATCTGGCTTCTCCCAAAACGATGTCGCATTACTACTTGCGCAGAACTTCCAACACGTGTAACCAATTAGCGCGCGACCACCAGATTTTTCTACCAAATCTGAATACACCCTAGCAGAACCGCCCAGCACTCAAATCTGATCATTCTCCCGAGGAAATCCTCCAGCATTCTCGAGCTGTTTCGATGGCTTCTACTGACCCGACCAAGCATACCAGCTCAAAGCTGGCTCATCCCAGAATTGTTCATGCCCAAATCAGGTCTATGCTAACCCGATTAATTAACTCAATTAATCTCATAATATTTCGGGTCTCACATATCTCCCCCACTGAAAATAAGATTTCGTCCTCGAAATCAAACAAAACTCCAGATCATAAACAATACTCAACAGAATACTCCAAAACTGGATAACCACGCTATGCACAAAAACACTCATTAATCCTCTAATACACAACATGAGGCTACTAACAAAGATTTCAAGATAACTGGAACAAACCACACAACCACAAGTTGCTACTGGAAACAAAGGCAACATCTACTCAATTAGATGACGCCACTCACGTTGCATTTTCTCTTCCAGCTCCCACGTAGTTTCTTCCCTACCATGTTTGCTCCACAGGACCATCACCAAGGGAATGGTCTTGTTCCTTAGTTGCTTCTCCTTTCTGTCCAAGATCTGCAAGGGATATTCCACATAACTCAAAGTTCTATCCAACTCCACCTTGTTAGTTCTCAACACATGAGAAGGATCTGGCTCATACTTCCTCAACTTCGACACATGAAACACATCATGCAATGAGGAAAAATCTGGCGGCAACAACAACCGATAAGCCAAAGTATCGATCCTCTCAACAATTTCATAAGGTCCAACATAACGAGGATCCAATTTTCCCTTGAGATCAAATCTCATAACACTTCGAAAAGGAGAAACTTTTAGGAAAACCAGATCTCCAACCTGAAACTCCAAAGGCCTACGCCTTCTGCTCGCATAGCTTGCTTGGCGATCTTGTGCAGCTTTTATACGCTGTCGAATCAGATCTACTTGATCTCTCATCTGCTGCACAAATTCTGGAGAAGACAGCTGCTTCTCCCCCACTTCTTCCCAACATATCGGCGATATGCACTTCCTATCATACAAAGCTCAAATGGTGCCATACCAATGGTGACCTGGTATCTGTTATTATAAGAAAACTCAACCAAAGACAATGAATCTTGCCAGCTACCGCTATAATCCATCACAACAGCTCCCAAAATATCCTCTTAAATCTGGATAGTCCTCTCAGATTGGCCATCGGTTTGGGGATGATACGCTGTACTCATTGCCAATCTGGTACCTAAATTTGTCTGCAAACTCTTCCAAAACCTGGAAGTAAACCTTGGATCACGATCTGAAACAATAAAAATAGGCACACCATGCAATCGCACCACAAAATCTATGTACAGCTTCGTCATTTTCTTCAAAGAGTACGTCATATTATAGGGAATGAAGTGAGTAGACTTCGACAATCTGTGAATAACAACCCACAACGCATCGCAACCTCTGCCAGAACGAGGCAAATGCATCACAAAATCCATTGCTATGTGCTCCCAATTCCACTGGGGTACCTCCAAGCTCTGCAATAAACCACCAGGTCTCATCCTCTCGGCCTTAACTTGCTGATAGTCCAAACAACACGCTACAAAATCAGCATCATTACTCTTCAAACCTGCCCACCAAAAGTGCGGCTTCAAGGCATGGTACATCTTCCTTGCACTAGGATGGACACTATTTCTACTACAGTGTGCTTCTCTGAAGATCTCCTCCTTCAAATCAATCAGATTTGGCACTACCAACCTGCCACGTAACCTCAAACAATCATCTGACGAGATAGAATAATCCTCCAACTGTCCAGATCTAACCTTCAACTTCAACTCATGGATAGATGGGTCTGTTCTCTGGGCTGCTCTAATATTCACAACAATCTGTGGCTCAACTTGAAAAAAAGCACCACAACATAATCCTCACCTGGGTAAAACCGCCAACCAGTAGTGCTTAGATGCTCATGGACCTTCGAAATCTGCAAAGAAGCTAACATCACACTTGAGCCTTCCTGCTCAATGCATCAGGAACTACATTCACTTTCCCAGGCTGATAGTGGATCTCACAACCAAAATCCTTAAGCAGCTCCATCCATCTACGCTGTCTCATGTTCAAATCTGACTGAGAAAACAAATACTGAAGGCTCTTGTTGTCGGTATACACCACAAACTGCTCGCCATACAGGTAGTGGCGCCAAATCTTCAAGGCAAAGACCACTGCTGCCAATTCCAAATCATGAACTGGGTATCGGGTCTCATGCGGTTTCAACTAACGAGAGGCATACGCAATGACTCGACCATTTTGCATCAACACACAACCCAATCCATTCAACGAAGCATCCGAACACACCACAAAACCACCTGAACTGGACGGCAAAGCTAACACAGGCGTAGAAGTTAGCTTCTATTTGAGCAACAGAAAGCTGTTCTCACACTGCTCAGTCCAAACAAATCTCTTATCTTTCTGGGTCAACTGCATCATAGGCTTAGCTATGCTAGAAAATCCCTCGATAAAACGCCGATAATAGCTAGCCAGACCACAAGAAACTACGAATATCTGAAATATTCTTGGGACGCTCCCAGTTAACAACAACCTCTACTTTACTGGGATCCATAGAAATACCTTCTGCGGAACCAACGTGACCCAGAAATACAATCATGTCCAACCAAAACTCGCACTTAGAAAACTTGGCATACAGCCGCGAGTCTCGTAGGGTTTGGAGAACCAACCTCAAATTCTCCTTATGCTGCATCGCAGTCTTCGAGTACACCAAAATGTCATCGATAAACTCAATCACAAACTGATCGATGAATTCTCGAAAGACTCGATTCATTAAATCCATGAAAACTGCAGGGACATTCGTCAAACCAAAAGGCATAACCAAAAACTCATAATGCCCATACCTCGTACGAAAAGCAGTTTTCACAACATCTTGCTCCCGAATGCGCAACTGATGGTACCCCGAACGCAGATCAATCTTCAAGTACATCGCTGAATCCTGAAGTTGATCAAACAAGTCATCGATCCTCGGCAAAGGGTACTTATTCTTCACACTCGCCTTATTCAGTTGCCGGAAGTCTATACACATCCTCATGGATCCATCCTTTTTCTTCACAAACAAGATAGGCTCTCCTCACGGAGACATACTCGGCCTAATCAAACCCTTCTCCAACAAGTCTCTAAGCTGTACCTTCAACTCCCTCAACTCGGCGGGCGCTAAACCATACGGGGCTCACGAGATCGGAGTTGTACCAGGTACCATCTCAATGCTGAATCCGATCTCCCTTCTCGGAGTAAAACCAGGAATCTCCTCAAACACATCAAGGAAATCACGAGCGATCGGGATATCACTAAGCTCTACGCACGAAGAAAAAGATGCATCCAAAGCATAGATAATAAAACATACGCTCTCCAACGACAACAGGCTAAAAATCACCATCGCAGAGGCTAAAGGAATCTTCGATCGGGATTCTTGGCCATAGAAGTCCCACCCTCACCAGACTGGGGCCTAAAACGCACAACGCCATGGAAACAGTCCACGGTGGTCTTATATCTAGACAACACGTCCATTCCCACAATGCAATCGAAATCCCACATCACTGTCTATTCATATTCGCTTAAAACACGTTCTCGGCAAATTGAGAATGCGAATCAACAAAATCTCTTGGGAGTATAGGCTCGTGTCGGTAGGAGTCGCAACAGACACAGCATCACACAAAGAAGTGGTATACAAACCATGATCAACCACAAATGCATCAGCGATAAACAAATGTGATGCTCCTGTATCAAACAATACACACACAGATAATTTAAAAAACCATAGCAAGTATCTACAATCACTCCTCCTGGCGTGCCCTCCACTTGCTCCCTCGTCATGTCATTCACCTGCGCATGCTGGGTCCTGAGAAATGAGGCTGGGAAGACTGTCCGAAACGCCAAGGACCAGGCTGCTGAAACGGCCTAAACTACGTCTCACCTATTCTCTACTGTGGAGCAGGAAAAGAACGACCTCGAGACGATCCACCAGAACGACCCTGAGGTGGGGCTGCGGCGTGCTGAGATCCCGCCAACGGACACACTCTCGCAAAATGTCCATACTACCCACAAATGTTACACGCACCCTGCACACCAACACACTGTGCCGTAGGATGCTTTTATCCACACTGGCCACAAAACTCAACCTTGGAACAACCACTGCTAGAGCTGCCCGAACCAGAAGAACTAGAACCTGACTTCTTCTTGAACTGATGACCACGAGGTCTAAACCTGTGGCGTCCAGACTGTTGGGCTGTCTGCTGCTGGGGTTGCTGGGATGACTGCGAAGACTAGGAAGATTGCACCCCCGGAACCATGGAACTGTTACCTTGCACCACTTGAGGTGTAATGCCCAGATATTTTAGAGGCCACAAATTAGAAAGTTCTGAGATTGATGGATTACGATGCTATTCTATTTAACTCTTGATTTAATCGAGTTTCAGATTTCAGATGTTAGAATGCGATTGCAGTAGCTGTTTAGCCGATTATAGCAAGTCTATCGAATCCTTTTGTTTTAACTAAAATCGTTCGGTTTCCATTTGCATCATTTTATTTTAAAACAGAGTAAGCTTTTAGAAGATTTTGGCATATTGATTTAATGCGTTTCTTCTCTAGGCATTTACAAATCATATATATATAGGATGTTAGCTGCTTCATGCATCATTATCTTCAAATCAAATTACTTTTAAGCGGTGCTCTCTCTCAAGTCTAAACCTGTGGCGTCCAGACTGTTGGGCTGTCTGCTGCTGGGGTTGCTGGGATGACTGCGAAGACTAGGAAGATTGCACCCCCGGAAACATGGAACTGTTACCTTGCACCACTTGAGGTGTAATGCCCAGATATTTTAGAGGCCACAAATTAGAAAGTTCTGAGATTGAGGGATTACGATGCTATTCTATTTAACTCTTGATTTTAATCGAGTTTCAGATTTCAAATGTTAGAATGCGATTGCAGTAGCTGTTTATCCGATTATAGCAAGTCTATCGAATCCTTTTGTTTTAACTGAAATCGTTCGGTTTCCATTTGCATCATTTTATTTTAAAACAGAGTAAGCTTTTAGAAGTTTTTGGCATATTGATTTAATGCGTTTCTTCTCTAGGCATTTACAAATCATATATATATAGGATGTTAGCGGCTTCATGCATCATTATCTTCAAATCAAATTACTTTTAAGCGGTGCTCTCTCTCAAGAAACCAAAAAAAGACTTTTAAAGTTTTCGAAGGAGACGATCGGAGTAATAGTGGTTGGAGGGATTTCTACTACGATTGTGTTCAAGAATTCAAGCAAGTAAACTCTGTTTCTTGCTCACTCAGTGAAAGCATATATTCAATTCTGTTTGCATGTTTATATGAGATTTTAAAGAAAGGAAGATGGCTTCGGCTGTTCTTCAAAAGTTCAGATAAGTTCATGCTATGTTTTTATGAAAGTTTCGTTTTACTGTATTTTGATCCAGAAATGTTAGAAAATGGTTTGATGATGTTCGTACATAGTTTCCTGAGTTTTCCAAAGAAATTTCATCAAAGTAGCTTACAAGTAGCTTATTCGATCATTTCCAGAAATTTTTTCAGATATTTTGATTTCTTCAGACAAAGGAAAACCATCGTCATTCACCTGGTTAAGTCTGTAATCTGGTTCTTATACCACGACTGATATTTCTTTGCTTAAAATATTCTAATTATAGATTTCATCTGTCGCATTGTTTGCGTTCAGACGTTGCGATCAGCAGTCGCACTATTTCATGTTCAGCTGTTGCATGTTTTATTGTTCATCAGCTATTAGTTTGTTCATCAGCTGTTAGTTTGTTCATCAGCTGTTGGTTCTCAGCTGTGCATTATTTCGTAGTCAGCTGTTGCATTTGTTTATGATTCAGCTGTTGCCTTCGTATGTGTTCAGCTGTTGTTTAGTTCATAACCAGTTGTTGTATTATTTAGTCATCATTTTCTTCACCAGCTATTGTTTTGTTAATCATCAGCTGTTGTCAGCAGTTGCATTAGTTCATGTACCATTGTTACTTCGTTACCCAGAGACATATCTATTGACAGCAATCGTTGTTTTCCCCAAGCGATATCTGTTGACAGTTTTGTTCGTGTCTTTACAGAGAGTCTGTTGACAGTTACTTACAGTTCATTTCTTCATCAGATAGTTATTGTTCATTTCTTCAACAGATAGTTACTGTTCATTTCTTCAACAGATAACGAAATTCCAGAATCTGATTTCTTATTCATTTCCTCTTCAATTCGAAAGAAATATTTGATTCAATTTATTAGATTTGAGAGTTTTTATTCAGTTTTCATCTTCGCATGTTTTACAGAGAAATCCATTGAAGTTCCAGAACATCATAAGACAAATGAAAAAACAGTAATCCGTACAAGAGAGAAAGAAAACAGATTTTAAGAAAGAAAAGAAAGAGAAGAACGTTGTTTTAGAAAATGTTTTAAGTTATGACAACAAAGAGGGTCCCCAGAGGAAGGGTGAGTGCGCGGCTGACGAACCGTGTGCCCTTTCCACAGAGGAAGGATTAGGTGTATAGGTCGACGGATCTGTATATCCCTTCACCATGAGTCATAGTGCTAAGAGACTGATATCAGGAGTTTGATCAAACGAATTGGACCAAATGTTTAAAGTGTTGTCATAATTTCAGAAAATATAAAGAAGATTATTTCAAATTTCTATCAGAAGTTATTCGCGTATGTTATTACGATCAGCCGATGATTTAGTTTCGTGTTTTGTACACCCTTGCAGCTGATTTTCTTCACTGGTTATGAAAAGTGTTTATCAGATTTTGGTATTACTTCCGCTCACGTCATTGTTTCGTTTGTTTCACATTTCAGCAAAAATGAATTGTGTTTATTCGCAATTTATTCCAGAATTTTAGTAACGACTTTTATGTTTGTTAAGATTGAAATTTTTGGGTCTTTCAATTCGAATCCCAAATTTCTAAATTTCTTTTGAGAAAAGTTCGGTCGTTACAGTTGGTATCAGAGCATGGTCCTTGAAATAAACACACTTTCAGTCTGAGCAGATCTCTCCAGCCGCTTCTAAATTTGTGATTTTTAATTCATGTTTTAGCATAAAGTAATCTCTCATATAGAATTGTGGTGGATTTGGGCTACCCTTACAGATATGTCAGGAAGAGTTAGAGGAAGAAGAAGTTTTACAGAAGGAGATAGCGAATCCGACGGAATGAACCCCGTTCTCAATACCATGGCTCAGCTGTTAGAGCTCTTAATTGACCAAACCACAAATGGGAATGGTCAAACCTCAGGAAGAATAGTTAGCCGCGAGGATCCACAGGAGAGGTTTAGAAGACAGAGACCTCAGGAATTTTCTGGCACTACTGATCCTCTTATAGCAGAAAGCTGGATCAAATCCATAGAGGTTATTTTTGACTATTTGCAACTGACCGAACTAGAAAGGCCTCGGTGTGCGATTTACATGCTGAGAGGAGATTCCACGATAAGGTGGGAAGGAGCCAAGTTAACAGTATACTTGGAAATTCTTACTTGGGAAGAATTTAAGAGAGTGTTCTATGAACAATACTTTACGGTGGATGTAAGACAACAGTTACGGAGTGAGTTTTTAACTCTTAAGCAGGGAGAGATGTCTATGCGGGATTATATCCGTAAGTTTGAGAGAGGTTGTTATTTCGTTCCTTTGATTGGGACAAATTCAGATATTAAGATACAACATTTTGTTGATGGGTTGAAGCTGATGATTAGGCATGATGTTAGATTGGCAGAACCCGTAGATTATAGATCAGCTGTGAATAAGGCCCTACGGGCAGAACATGACTGGAAAGCAATTGAAGAAGAGAGACAGTTGAAAATACAATCTTTTCAACAGAAGGACCGTAGGCAAAATAAGAAACTGAATAATAACCAGCAGGAGTCTCAAGAAAAAAGGACCATTAGTTGTTCAGCCTATCTCTGCTGTCCCTAATTCAGGGATTAGGCCTCCATGTCCAACTTGTAAGAAAAACCATACAGGCCAGTGTCTTTTTGGCCAGAAGGTGTGTCAGGCCTCGTGCTCACAATAGATAAACATATGCGGAAGCTATCAAAAAGTGGGTAAAATTTTCGCTTTTAGGCCCGACGGTTTTAAACATATAATTTAAAATACAGCGA
>KQ988443.1:18579-51718 GCA_001598015.1 Dorcoceras hygrometricum | reverse complement strand
AATAATAACCAGCAGGAGTCTCAAGAAAAAGGACCATTAGTTGTTCAGCCTATCTCTGGTGTCCCTAATTCAGGGATTAGGCCTCCATGTCCAATTTGTAAGAAAAAACATACAGGCCAGTGTCTTTTTGGCCAGAGGGTGTGTTATACCTGTGGAAAGCCAGGACACATGTCTAGAGATTGTTCCCAGAAGCAACCACTTATCACTAGTAGAGCTTATATAAAGACAGCTGAAGAAACTCCAGCAGATACCTTGGCAGCGACGGGTAAGATTTTGTTGCCAATATGTTTACATTAGCATTATTAGATTCTGGTATAACTCATTCTTTTGTATCAGATAGGTTTGCTAAGAAATTGATAGCTAGCCTAGGAGAGATAAAAGTGGAGTACTGTGTTCAGATCCCTTTGAGTTAGAGTTTACTATTGATTTGGTACCGGAAGCTGTTCCAATTTTTTAAGCCTCTGTATAGATTGCCCCTAAGAAAAATGAAAGGATTAAAAGATCAGTTCCAGGATTTGTTAGGCAAGAGTTTCGCCAGACCCAGTGCTTCACCGTGAGGATTTCGAGTTTGATTCCCATATGTTTATGATTGTTCATCTTCCGGTGGATGGTAATATCGGAACTTGACGCTATGTAATCGGTAGTTGTTAGTCGAATCAGTATAAAGTCTGGTTTGATAGACAACAGCTGATAGCGTAGCTGTCATTTGATGTTGCAACACCAAGTTCTTATTCAGATTTCATTTTCTACGTCAGCGATTGAATTTCATATTTAAATTCAGCAGTTACATTTCAGCTGTTGCATTTTTAAGTCATCAGCTGTTACATCAGTTTTCGTAAACAGTCGTTGTATTGTTAAGTCATCAGCTGTTGCATCAGTTTTGTATAAAGCAGTTGCACTGTTCATAATCAGCAGTTGCATTCCATCGTTTTGACCAGCAGTTGCACTGTTCATATGTCTGTTTGTTGTGCAAACGACATCGTTTCATCTACTACGTCTGTTTCAGATTCACGTCTGTTTGTATATATATGTTGGTGAATAGTAAAAGATCTGTTTTGTTTCCAAATACCGTTCCAATTTGTTGCATCTGATTTCATTTCAATGATGCGTCTCTTATAGTTGAATTAGATGCTCAGATAGAAAACTATTTAAGTAGCGCTAGACTTAACTTATGAAGAAGTTCTAGTAAAGATTCTTTCAAGATAAACCGTAAGTTAAGGAATAGAACTATCCCTATGATTAAGATGCAGTGGGTAAATCACACAGAAAGAGAAATTATGTGTGAAAGTGAGTCTGATATTGTAGAAAAGCTACCCAGATCTCTTTAAGTAAGGAATTTCGAGGACGAAATTCTTTTAAGGGGGGTAGGTTGTAATGCGCAGATATTTTAGAGGCCACAAATTAGAAAGTTATGAGATTGAGGGATTACAATGCTATTCTATTTAACTCTTGATTTAATCGAGTTTCAGATTTCAGATATGTATTGTGTGAGACCTGAAATTGAAAAGATTAATTTGGTTGGAATTAATCGGATTTTAGAGATTTCTGGTGGTTCATACTTTAAGGGGGGTAGGTTGTAATGCGCAGATATTTTAGAGGCCACAAATTAGAAAGTTATGAGATTGAGGGATTACAATGCTATTCTATTTAACTCTTGATTTAATCGAGTTTCAGATTTCAGATATGTATTGTGTGAGACCTGAAATTGAAAAGATTAATTTGGTTGGAATTAATCGGATTTTAGAGATTTCTGGTGGTTCATATCTATGTTTGGAAGTTTGGTTGGTATTTTCGGGTCATATTTCACATTTTAAGCAATTCTGGAAGTTTTCGTATTTTTTAGTAGAGATTTGGTTGTGAGATCTGGTTTTGTTGTGAAGTCTGGTAGCGTGTTTGTATACAGCCGCTGATTTATTTTGTTTGTTGAGGGCAAAACGATAGCGTTTTGATAAGTTGGATACGGCACCGTTTGGATTAGTTGCTGCGACGCCGTTTTGGATATCACGACTTGTACCAGCTGAGAGAAAACGTCAACGATGGTCAACTCTGCTGTAGCTTGCGTCTGGTTATTTTGCACGAGAGCTAGCGTCTGGATGACGTAGGTTGTGCGTCTTCGTTTTGGTTAGCGCTAAGGAATCCAGACGAGGGGTTAGCGACCAGCTATTGGGTCTGTGCGACGTCGTTTACGTAAGTTGGAACGCAGCGTTTGATGCAACGTCTGGTACCAGCTTTTGGTTTGTGGAGCATCCAGTCGTAGGGTTGTCCAGCTTTTGGGTTTGAGGACCAGTCGCAAGTAGCGAGTGACGTGTCACTTTGCGACGTCGTTTTGTGTTGTTGAGATTTATTAGTTATGGGATTCAGCAGCTGTTGGTTTTTGCAACTGCTGGTTGAGATTTCAGTAGCGCAACTGATGGATTTGTCGGTAGACATGTTTAACCAGATTTCAGCCGTTGCGAGTTATATTTATAGGAAGACTTGGTCTTCGATTTGAGATACCAGATCCCATACTTAGCGAAATATTCTCTCGATTGTCGACCTCTGTTCTTCGAACCCTAGTACTGTTCACCGTTGATTTTCCCGTCGTTTGCGAACATTGTTTGATACGTTTGAGGTAGCGTTGGACTCCTCTCGAGAAGCTCTTCCATCCTATACCCGTTTTGGAGGCTGTTGTGGGCTGGAGCAGAAGCACGAAGTTGCTGGTTTAGCTCGTGCATTTCGTAGTTCAGGTAGAACTTCGTTAATTCGATGAGATCTTGTTCCTAGCCTAGAATTGAGCTTCCTGTTGAGTTATTGTGTAGGATGATAGCTGGTTGAGTGTGTGTAGCTCCCAGCGTGCTTTCTGTGTACTAGTGTCCCTGTGATTTATGCCATGTGTGCTTCAACAGGTTGATATCCAGATTTCTCGGGACCTTTTCTTGTAATAATTGTTGCACAGAAAGTATAAGGTAGGGATCTGAGCTTGATGTAGCTGGGAATTGGCGTGAGATTTAATGTTAGATGGCCGCTGGTGCTTTGCCGTGGATGTTGCTGTGTGCATACGTGATTGTTGTTTAGCTGCCATGTTTATGCATACACGCATTTCTCATATTGCATTCATATTTATTTTGCAGCCATTGCTTTGTATCTCGTTGTATTGCTGTTGTTTCTTACCAGGATGCGAGGGCGAGCGGCAATACCGCACTCTCATCTCCCTGCTGGGATCTGTTAGCCACCATGCGCCGAGTGGTTAACTACCACAGTTCTTGGGCGAGGCAATAGCAGGTTGAGTTTTTTGTTGCATCTGGTATTTGGGTGTAGTGTCAAGGCGAGTGGCTCATTACCACAATTTGAACACACCCCATGGCCACTGATTCGTTGCTGATCTTGTGGAGCTATGTTTGAGTTCCTTGGCTCCTTGTTCGGTTGTAGCATTCAGCTGTTATCCGGTGTCTCATGCATAGCATCAGCATTTTATCTTATGCATTTCCATTAGCTGTTTCAGTTGCTCTCCGTATTGGGGTTTGACCCCATGTCCCTCTGGGGCTTGGTTGTTTTCTCTGTTTGTGTTGTTTTCAGGGAATCCAGGTTTTACAGCTGGTCATGGATTTAACCCAGCTGAGGTGTCCCAGGAGGTGGTTAGAGTGTCCCAGTTTGTTGTTATGCTATACTGTTGGTTGTTTTTATAAACTGGGATATATTTTGAGTATCGCGGTATTTTAAATTATATTGTTTAAACCGTCAGGCCAAAAGCGAAAATTTTACCCTCTTTTTGATAGCTTCCGCATGTGTTTGTGTGTTTTTACTCTGTTTAGAGCACGAGGCCTGACATATTGTTTAGCTTTTTATCATTTAATAGCTAAATTTCAGATTTCATGTTTACGTAAATTCAACTTTCATTGTATATTGAGTTGATTTTCAGCTTTTTGTGATATCAGTTGTCACACTATGTTAAAGATTCAGACGTTGGATTTTATACTTTAATCAGCCTTCGGCTTGAATAGATTTCAGATGTTAGAATGCGATTGCAGCAGCCGTTTAGCCGATTATAGCAAGTCGATCGTCCTTTTGTTTTAACTAAAATCGTTCGGTTTCCACGTGCATCATTTTATTTTAAAACAGAGTACGCTTTTATAAGATTTTGGCATATTGATTTAATGCGTTTCTTCTCTAGGCATTTACAAATCATATATATATAGGATGTTAGCTACTTCATGCATCATTATCTTCAAATCAAATTACTTTTAAGCGGTGCTCTCTCTCAAGAAACCAAACAAAAGACTTTTAAAGTTTTTAGAAGGAGACGATCGGAGTGTTAGTGGTTGGCTGGATTTCAACTGCGGTTTTGTTCAAGAATTCAGGCAAGTAAACTCTGTTTCTTGCTCACTCAGTGAAAGAATATATTCAGTTCTGTTTGCATGTTTATATGAGATTTTAAAGAAAGGAAGATGACTTCGACTGTTCTTCAAAAGTTCAGAAAAGTTCATGATCTGTTTTATGAAAGTTGAGTTTTACTGTATTTTGATCCAAAAATGTTTCAGAAAATGGTTTGATGATGTTCGTCCATAGTTTCCTGAGTTTTCCAAAGAAATTCCATCGAAGTAATTACAAGTAGCTTATTCGATCATTTCCAGAAATTTCTTCAGATATTTTGATTTCTTCAGACAAAGAAAAACCATCGTCATTCACCTGGTTAAGTCTGAAATCTGATTCTTATACCACGACTGATATTTCTTTGTCGAGAATATTCTATGTATAGATTTCAGCTGTCGCATTGTTTGCGTTCAGTAGTTGCGATCAACAGTCGCACTATTTCATGTTCAGCTGTTGCATGTTTTATTGTTCATCAGCTGTTAGTTTGTTCATCAGCTGTTGGTCCTCAGTTGTTGCATTATTTAGTTGTCAGCTGTTGCATTTGTTTATGATTCAGCTGTTGCCTTCGTATGTTTTCAGCAGTTGTCAGCTGTTGTTTAGTTCATGACCAGCTGTTGACTTCGTTTGTTGTCAGCTGATGTATTAAGTTTTGTTCATCAGCTGTTGAGATATTGTTCAGCTGTTGGTTTGTTCAACAACTGAAATTCTTTATTTATGTTGCGTTGACTCCGACATTGATCAACAGATAGTTACTATTCATTTCTTCAACAGATAGTTACTGTTCATTGATGAACAGATAGTTACTGTTCATTTCTTCAACAGATAACGAAATTACAGAATCTGATTCCTTATTCATTTCCGCTTCATTTCAAAGATTTATTCGATTCAATTTAACAGATTTGAGAGCCAAAAGAAAAACCAGTAATTCGTGCAAGAGAGAAAGAAAACAGATTTTGGAAAATAAAGAAAGAGAAGAACGATGTTTTAGAAAATGTTTTAAGTATGACACAAAGAGGGTCCCCAGAGGAAGGGTGAGTGCGTGGCTGACGAACCGTGTGCCCTTTCAACCAGAGGAAGATCAGGTTTACAGATCGACGGGTCTGTACGCCCCTTCACCATGAGCCATAGTGCTAAGAGACTGATATCAGGTGTTTGATCAAACGAATTGGACCAAATGTTTAAAGTGTTGTCATAATTTCAGAAAATAGAAAGAAGAGCGTAAGTGTGATTTTAATCACAGCTCTAGAGTATGTTTAAAGAAAATGTTTTCGGAACTCATATATGTTTTATGCTTTCAGTTACTTCCAGATTTCTTAGATATGTTATTGCGCTTGTTCATTCTAAAGCGTATTCAGATTTCAGATTCCACTTACAGTATCAGCTTCTATTGCATGATTTTATTATTCCAGATTTTACTTGCTGAGCCTTTGGCTCACTAGTTTTCATTGAGTGCAGGTAATGAGTAGTAAGGAGCTGGATGGAGAGTGGCTGGTTGGACAATGGTGTTTATCGTGGACATCTTCCGTTGTTCTTTTCAGACTTTGTTTTGTTGTACAGAAACTTCAGTGTAGTGTTTTTGTATTATAACAGATTCCTAGTTCAGTTGAACAATAGAAATCCGTTCAGACTTCTATTTATATTTATTTCGAATTTGGATCAGCTGAGGATTTAGTTCCGCGTTTTGTATACCCTTGCAGCTGATTTTCTTCATTGGTTTTGAAAAGTGTTTATCAGATTTTGGTATTACTTCCGCTCACGTCATTGTTTCGTTTGTTTCGCATTTCAGCAGCAATGAATTGTGTTTATTCGCAATTTAGTCCAGAATTTTAGTAAGGATTTTTATGTTTGTTAAGATTGAAATTTTTGGGTCTTTCTGTTAGGATAAAATTTATAGTTTTAGTGATAACAAAAAGTCAAGTTAAATTTGGACTTTCGGACGATGATTGAGTATCCAGACGACAATTCTATGCAGATGATGATATTATGGGGTTTTAGTAGTTGGTCTTCATTCAGTCGATGGGTTATTCAGACGCAAGGTATTTTCTCTCAGTTGAATTTTCAGTCGATAGGCAATCCAGACGAGAGCTACAGTAAACCAGTCGTTGGGTAATTCAGATGCTAGCTACAGTGAGTTGCATATCCAGATGAGAGCTACAGTCATTTGTATATTCAGACGTTGGCTACAGTGAGAAATTTCAGACGCAGCGTATTGATTCAGACGTGAGTTTATTCACTCAGACGCAAGCTACAGTAAAATGCATTATCAGTCGATGGAATATATAAACCAGTCGGGAGCTACAGTGATTTGTGTAACCAGTCGCTGATACTTGGTGTTTCCATATAGCAAAACTACGTAGTTTAAATAAGTTAAAACGACAGCGTTTGGGTTAACGCTAAAAATCAGTCGTTGGGCTATGGATGAATCCAGTCGCTGGAATAACTCACATGTTAAGGCAATCAGCAGTTGCATACTTTCACATATTCCAGTCGCAACATCCTAAACGACGATGAAGGAATTTCAGGCGCAAGATAAAGAGATTCAAATACGATCATATACTCAAGTTGGAAAAGATCAACAAAATCGTACAATTGCCTGGAATTGAGGAGACAACATCGGTACTATTTTGGATAAATAGTACATATTTACAAAGGTTGTTACAGGGTTATTGCACAAATATGGAAGGCGACAAATTTGCTCTGACAGTGTGCATTTTACCTTGTAGTGGAGCAGAGTATACGGTTACAAGACTATTTTGGATAAATAGTACATATTTACAAAGGTTGTTACAGGGTTATTGCACAAATATGGAAGGCGACAAATTTGCTCTGACAGTGTGCATTTTACCTTGTAGTGGAGCAGAGTATACGGTTACAAGATTATCAGAATTTGAAAAAGGATTTTGTTTCCTTAGCTATTCAAATGACCGTTGAGCGAAGACTATAAATACCAGCAGTTTGAACTGAAGAAGCATCCTTCGCTATCACCATTTGCTGAAACTCTGCCAAATTGCTTTCTGAGCTATCTCACATATTGAAGTTATTTTCAAAGCTCAAAGATTCGAAGAACACAATCGTTTCTATTCATTGATATACCTTCGAGTCTATCTTCTGGTTACATTTCTGTAATCGAGTTTCATTGTTGAAACCAGAATATTTTACAGTCTTCTGAACCCTTACTCTTTACATTACGCATTTACTAATTGTGTTATCTGTTCACAAATTAATCGGCTTTTTTCCGCACATATTTTGTTGGCCGAGAGATTTGATTAAACTGAGATCCTTAAATCTGGTAACTCGGATTTAAGTTAAGCAGCGCTTCTAAAACTTTTAAAAGGTTTTGAAAAATTTAAAATACCAAGAGTTCATTCAACCCCCCACTTCTGAACTCTTGCAGCTGTTTCGAACCACACTGATCCTATTTTGGGACTATCAATTTCAATTCGAACCCTAAATTTCTAAATTTCTTTTGAGAAAAGTCCGATCGTTACACTCGGACCCGGTATCCTGACTAGATCCTATCATTAAACTTGCCACAAATCACTTCAATCTCTCGGGTTATCTTAAAAAACATGCATTTAACGTTTCATAAATTCTCATGATGCGTGAATTTCATTAAAACATACAATTTCAAAGCTTAACCCGTCATTATATATTTAATTCCTTCTTTTAAAATATTAACATACATAGAATACTACATATATAATTAAATATATATTCATGGGCTTCAACATTTTCTACTACGATCAAGGACTGGTTTAGGAGCCTGACCCACTACTTCTAAGCCCAAAAGAACATAGACTTAGCTTAAAAATTGACTTAGCCTTATACATGACTTGGCCCAAAACTTTAAATTTAACCTTTAAAATACTCCATTTTTTGATAAAAATTGAAATATTTAAAATTTGACAAATTAAAGACCCATTGACCAATTTTGACAAATTAAATTCCCAAATACCATAATTGACTTTAAATCTTAAAAATAAAATATTAGGTCTAACAATAATTAAAACTTTGACTAAATAATTGACTTTAAAACATTTGAGTAAAATTCTTGAAATTTGATCTTATGCTTTAAAAAAAAAATTGCCGGTCGGAATTAAATTAAGTTGGACCAAACTTAAAAACATTTTGACTCGACCTTTGACTAACCGATCTTGTCCAATTGAACCGACCCATCGGTCCAACGGAACCGGCCCACACACACAAACCCTACACACAAGACACACGAACGCCTCCATGCACACACGACCAGCCGCCGCTCCTAGCCTTAGACCGCCGGGCCGCCCATGTCAGGCCCGGTGCGTTAATACATCAATTAGTGACAAGTACGCGGAAGCATCATAAAAATATGGGCTAAAAATTTTCGATAATGGGCCTTATCCAATATCATTCAAAATACATTCATACTCAAAATAAGAGTTTAACTCAAAACTCAAATAACAACATTCAATAACACAACACACAAATCCCCAACATAAATAAAGGCTCAGGACATCCCCTGGCTCAATATAAATATCAATACAACTGCAACTCAAATAAAAGGGGATCAACCATTTGAAGCTCCACTCTGTCCATCTTGGTTACCTGAAGAACTTGCCAAAGCCAATACAGACCAAGGCAGCCCAAAACAGGGAAAATAAACGAGGTCAAACCTCAGCACGAAGAGCACAATAAAAGCATCTATCATATCAGACAATGCAATATCTCAATCGTGCAATGCATGAAAGGGGCTACCAAGAATCATCGGTAGGCAAAATGCACAACGACTCAGCTGTGCAGATCTCATCAATCATCATCATCTTGTGATCTTCAGGTACGACGACTCAGCCGACCATCACAAGGTATAGTGGTATTTAGGCGCAACGACTCAGCTGGCCATCACATCAACACAACGTTGGACCTTTCAGGCACGATGACTCAGCCGGCCGATCACAACGTGCAAAGGGATTCAGCTTCAAAGAAATCAGGCTCAATATATATGCGTGAATGCACAACAGACTCATGCTTACTCAATGCATAACATCACACGCACATAACACAGATATGAGCACAAAATTTAGGCGCAACGACTCAGCTGGCCATCACATCAACACTAACGTTGGACCTTTCAGGCACGATGACTCAGCCGGCCGATCACAACGTGCAAAGGGATTCAGCTTCAAAGAAATCAGGCTCAATATATATGCGTGAATGCACAACAGACTCATGCTTACTCAATGCATAACATCACACGCACATAACACAGATATGAGCACAAATCATTCAGCAGGAAATACAAAACACAGCAGCTAATACACGATGGAAATATCCCAAAGCTGATAACAAAGGTGCTAAAATCTAGCTCAATTCGTACCTAAATCGGCTTCTACCTCAACAGATCCACAACAACAAGGGAGCAGCAACCAACTCAAGTCTACTGTCCAAGCAGCTTCACGGCGAACTAAACAGAAGCCACTACCAGCTCAAATCTGTTAAGATGTCTCAATATCAACTCAATTCTGCACTCAAACAGCTTAATTAAAGCCCAGTAGCATGACTCAGCTACCTAACTCCAACAGAGCACTACTCAGCTCTCATACGAAGCTTAAATCGATAAAGAATCACTTACCCAAAGCTGTTAAAGAACAGAAGAACTACTGGTCCACAATCACGAAGACATACTAACACTGCAACAACTTCGCGCTCCTCAAATCTGGCGACTCCAGTCTCCAAACTGGTATCAATCGAAATCCCTAGATAATACGAGCTCAACGCTACCAATATTGCTACAAACGGCGATGAAAAACGACAGCAATCGACGGAAATAGGGTTCGGGTGAACAGTAACAATCAAGGGTTACCAGGGATGAAGATAGGGAATATATGGTTCGAAAAATATTCTAAGTGTCGATCATCACTTACATTTAAATCCCCAGTCAAAGCTACAACAGAAGTCAATTCACCTACAAGTTCAGATCTCATTGCTAAGGCAGAAGTCTCTCAATTCTGGCCTCAGCTATCACTCATCTGCCAAGGCTATCTCAGATCTGATCTCCAAACAAACACGCGTTTCTGATACCAAAACGATGTCGCTCTTACTTATCAAAACGACGTATCATCGGAGTCCTCTCTCACAACAGATCCCTCTAATGCTCCTCAGATCTTGATCACATCTGTATTCACCAAACCGCACCGGTCTACCCGGTACCGTTAACCAACGTTGACATCTGAACAACTCTGGACCACTGACCATCGCTGAATTCCTCGAGTAGAAACTCACATCTGCTCACGCCCGCTAAGCAGATTTCATTCACTAACGTCAAGTCTGAATACGACATACTACATAGCATTCTGTTGCAACGCCATATCTGACTAACACCCAAACGACAGCGTTTCGCTTCCTGCTTGCGACAATTCACGCAAACACACAAGGACACATCTGAACATCCAGATTCCGCTCAAATCTTAAATTCTAATAATCACCAAGTCCTCAAATATGAAAACCCGATACTCAGAAACTAATTAGCTAATTCTAAACCAAATTTGATTAGCTAATTAAATCGTACATAGCAAATTATATTCCTCACATTCTCCCCATTTTAAGAGATTTCGTCCTCGAAATCAAAGGCAAACACAAGGCAGAAATCAATCAAAACACTAGAACTTACCAACACAACTCCACTATCAAATCTCAAACAGATGAGGCCACTCTTGTCTCATCTTCTCTTCCACTTCCCAGGTAGCTTCCTCACGACCATGCTTGCTCCATTGGACCATCACCAACGGAATAACCTTATTCCTCAGCTGCTTCTCCTTCCTATCCAGAATCTGCACTGGATATTCAACATAGCCCAAGGTAGAATCCAGCTCAACTTCATCAGTCCTCAACACATGGGACAGATCTGGCTCATATTTTCTCAACATTGATACATGAAACACATCATGCATCGCTGCTAACTCATCAGGCAGTTTCAATCTACAAGCCAACTTTCCGATCCTCTCAACAATCTCAAAGGGACCAACGAATCTAGGAGCCAATTTACCATTCAATCTGAATCTCATTACACTCTTGAAAGGAGAAAATTTGAGAAACACTCGATCTCCAACCTCAAACTCCAAAGGTCTGTGTCTCTTATTAGCATAGCTAGCATGTCGATCTTGAGCAGCTTTCATCCTACTCCGAATCAACTCAATCTGATCCTTCATGTGCTGCACAAACTCAGGAGTAGACAACTGCTTCTCACCAATCTCTTCCCAGCAGATTGGTGATCTACAGTTACGACCATATAACGCTTCAAAAGGGGCCATCCCAATAGTCACCTGGTAGCTGTTGTTATAAGAAAACTCAACTAAGGACAATGAATCCTGCTAGCCACCACTGAAATCCAAAACAACTGGTCACAACATATCTTCTAAAATCTGAATGGTCCTCTCTGATTGGCCATCCGTATGTGGGTGATAGGCTGTACTCATAGCCAATCTCGAACACATCGCTTCCTACAAGCTCTTCCAGAATCGAGAAGTAAACCTTGGATCTCTATCAGATACTATCGAAACCGGCACTCCATGCAATCTTACCACATGGTCAATGTACAGTCGCGCCATATTCTTCATCTCACATCTCACATCATAGGGAATGAAATGGGCTGACTTCGAAATTCTATCAACAACAACCCAAACAGCATCACATCCCCTACTCGATCGAGGCAAATGAGTCACAAAATCCATGGTTATGTGTTCCTAGTTCGATCGAGGCACTTCTAAACCCTGTAGCAATCCACCAGGTCTCATTCTCTCAGCCTTGACATGTTGAAAATTCAAACATCGAGCTACAAATTCAGAGATGTCATTCCTCATGCCTTCCCACCAATAGTGCGATTTCAAGGCATGGTACATCTTCTTCTCGCTCGGATGCACACTGTACCGACTACAATGAGCTTCATTCAAGATGGTTTCCTTCAAATCAATCAAATTCGGAACCACCAATCTACCTCGATATCTCAAGAATCCATCAGAAGCAACATAAAAATCATCAGACTGACCATCCTGAGCCTTAATCTTCAACTCATGAACATACGGATCAGACCACTGCGCTGCTCTAATGTCTGCTACAATATGTGGCTCAACCTGAAAAGAAGAAACCACGAAATACTGATCACTCGACTGAAAACGACACCCAGAAGTCCCCAAATCCCCATGGACTTTGGATATACTTATCGACGTCAACATCATCGTTTGGGCTTTCCTACTCAAAGCATCGGCCACTAAATTCATTCGCCCAGGCTGATACTGAATCTCACACTCAAAACCCTTCAGCAACTCCATCCAGCGGCGTTGCCTCATATTCAAATCTGACTGCGTGAAGAAATACTTCAAACTCTTGTGGTCGGTTTACACCACAAATTGTTCACCATACAAATAGTGACGCCAAATCTTCAAGGCAAACACTATCGCAGCCAACTCAAGATCATGAACGGGGTATCTCGTCTCATGGGGATTCAACTGTCGAGACGCATAGGCTATCACGCACCCGTTCTGCATCAACACGCATCCTAAACCACTCAGATAAGCGTCAGAGCAAACTACAAAACCTCAAGAACCAGAAGGCAAAGATAACACAGGAGCAGTAGTCAACTTCTCCTTAAGCAACTGGAAACTCGACTCACACTCATCAGTCCAAACAAATTTCCTATCATTCTGGGTCAACTGAGTCATCGGCCTAGCTATCGAAGAGAACTTCTCAATAAAACGCCTATAATAGCCAGCCAAACCCAAGAAACTACGGATCTCAGAAACATTCCTAGGTCGTTCCCAGTTAAGAAATGCTTCAACCTTACTCGGATCCACGGAAATACCTTGTGCTGAAATGACATGACCCAAAAAGACAACTCTATCCATCCAGAATTCACACTTTCTGAATTTAGCATACAACTGTGAGTCTCTCAGTTTCTGCAAAACCAATCTCAAGTGCTCTTTATGCTCTCTGAAGTTCTTCGAATACACCAGGATTTCATCTATGAAGACAATCACAAAACGATCGATATACTCATTGAAGACGTGATTCATCTAATCCATGAAGACATCAGGATCATTTGTCAATCCAAATGGCATCACCAGAAACTCATAATTCCCATATCTAGTCCTGAACGCCGTCTTCGCCACGTCAGCGTCTCTGATCCGCAACTGATGATAACCAGACCGCAGATCAATCTTAGAGTATACAGCAGATCCCTAAAACTGGTCAAACAAGTCATCAATCCTCGGCAACGGATCCTTGTTCTTAATCATCACTTTGTTCAACTTCCGAAAATCCACACACATCCTCATAGATCCATCCTTCTTCTTTATGAAAAGAATCGGAGCTCTCCAGGGCAACATACTAGGTCTAATGAAGCCCTTTTCTAATAGATCATGCAACTGCTCTTTGAGTTTCTTCAATTAAGCTGGCACCAACCGATATGGATCTCTAGAAATCGGGGCTATTCCTGGCACCAGCTCTATGCTGAAGTCTCTAATGAAGCCCTTTTCTAATAGATCATGCAACTGCTCTTTGAGTTTCTTCAATTAAGCTGGCACCAACCGATATGGATCTCTAGAAATCGGGGCTATTCCTGGCACCAGCTCTATGCTGAAGTCAATCTCTCGTCTCGGAGGAATCCAGGAATCTCATCTGGAAACACGTCAGGAAACTCTCGAGAAATCGGAACATCGCTCAACTCTACTCGTGATACTCGGGAAACATCCAAGGCATAGATCATAAACCTTGAATTCTCTAGCGACAACAAACTAAACATCTCCATGGCAGACACAAAAGTAATCTTAGGTCGCAAATCAGCACCATAGAAATCCCATTTCTCTCCAAAATCAGGCCTAAATTGACTACACCATGGAAACAATCCACTATCGCTCTATAATGGACAACACATCCATTCCCAAGATACCGTCAAAATCTCTAATCTCCGGGACAATAAAAGTAGTCACTAGCACATGCTCATCAAACCTAAGAACACAATCCAACACTACCTCACGGGACAACAAACTCATGCCAGCAGGGGTAGATACAGAGACAACATCACACAGTGGGGAAGAACTTATTCCACACTCAAAAACGTGTTCCTCTTCGTCCTCTCTTGGTTCGCAACATGGGGAACATACGACAACAGCGAAGAAAAATGCCTGGCATACTCAGCCACCCTCAAGTTCCCTTGCTTCAGATTGTCGAACTCCCGCTCACGGTTGTTGTAGAAAGAATCAGGGGTATAATCCTGTCGAAAAGCTGCACAGAAGATCTCCCACGAAATCACAACTCCAGTATCTCTATGACACGTGAAGTACCCTTCCACCAGCGTTTCGCATGCTCTCTCAACTACGACACTGCTAACCTCAGTCTCCGCTCTTGAGAGTACTCCACAGCGTCAAACAATTCTTCCATGTTCTCAAGCCAGCCTTCAGCCAACGGACCAGCCTCGACACCTGTAAACGTCGAGGGATTCATCCTCTGGAACCTAGCCAACACTAGCTCCATCTCTCCAATCTATCGGGTCACATCATCCACCTCTACCTCAACCTGTCTAGCTCGGCGATGCAAAGGGATACCCTGCTGCTCAACATCCTCATCACTGCCCGAGGCTCTAGACTCCCCATCTACCTGCCTAGTAATCCTACTCCTACCTCTCCTCGGCGGAATCTACCAAAACTCAGAGGTAAGAAACCAAGCAGATAAAACACAAAGGCAGATAATCAAATCACACAATCACAGAGTCAGTCAAAATCAAAACTCAAACTCTGTGCCTAGACTCAAGTGTGATCAAAAGAAAATGAGTTTATCCCAGTTTAACCTCTGATACCAAAAATATCAGGCCAGGTGCGCTAATACATCAATTAGTCACAAGTATGCGGAAGCATCATAAAAATATGGGCTAAAAATTTTCGATAATGGGCCTGATCCAATATCATTCAAAATACATTCATACTCAAAATAAGAGTTTAACTCAAAACTCAAACAACAACATTCAATAACACAACATACGATCCCCAACATAAATAAGGCACAAGACATCCCCTGGCTCAATATAAATATTAATACAAGTGGGACTCAAATCAAAAAGGGGATCGACCAGCTGAAGCTCCACTCTGTCCAGCATGGTTACCTGAAGAACCTGCCAAAGCCAATACAGACCAAGGCAGCCCAAAACAGGGAAAATAAACGAGGTCAAACCTCAGTACGAAGAGCACAATAAAAGCATCTATCATATCAGACAATGCAATATCTCAACCGTGCAATGCATGAAAGGGGCTTCCAAGAATCATCGGTAGGAAAAATGCAAAACGACTCAGCTGTGCAGATGTGAGACCCGAAAGCTGATGAGATTAATTGAGTTAATTAATCGGGTTTTATTGAGATCAAATTTGCGTTGATGAGCTTGGTGAAGCTATCGGGTTTTGTTTTATCCATTATAACAGTTCTGGAGAAATTGAGTTTGGCGCGGAATCTGTTCGAAATTAGCGCGGGTCATCGCTGAATGTTAGCGTTCAGCAGTGGTGACGTCAGCAGTTGTCGTTGGGTGGTTGTGTTCAGCAGTTGTAGCGAGATCTGTTGTCGTTAGTGTTCAGTGGTGAGATAGCGTGCTTTCAGTAGCGGGTGCTAGTACGTCATCGTTTGGATTAGTTGGAACGATAGCGTTTTGGATTGGCGAAGAAGACTCCGCTGTGAGTTGCGTTAGCATCAGCTGTGTGAGATATCTGTTGTTGCGTTGCGAACAGATGTTGGTTAGTGTTCAGCAGTGAGTAGCGGGTGCCGTGTCCAGTTTGCTACAGTAGTTCTCTGCGACGTCGTTTGGGTTATTAGAGATCTGTTCTGGCTTAGAGAGAGATCTATTGCAAGATCTGTTTGCGAGCGGGAATATCAGTTGCGATAGTTTAAGTGTTGGTGGATACTGTTCCTTCAGCTGTGATCAACTTTGACTTATATTAGAGGACTTGGTCTTCGATTTGAGTATCCAGTTTCCACACTTAGAATATTTCCCGATAGCAAATTATGTCGCGATACCCTAGCTACTGTTCATCGAACCTTATTTTTTTCGATTGCCGACGGTAGACAGCTCCGATTGAAGTAAGAGTGATAGCGTTGGACTCCTCTTGCTAAGACGCTTCGTTTGGATATAGTTTTTGAACATTTTCTTGAAGCTGGTGAGGTGTGAGAAGACATCTCTCTAGTGTAGTCTGTTAGCATAAGCGTCGAATTTCGCTCCTAGCTTGTTGGGGTAAGTAAAGTTCCTGCCTTTGAGCTTTGTTTAGAGCTTTCTGTTGAGTTAGAGAGGTAGGATTAGCGCTGGTGGAGTTTGTAACTCCCAGCTGCTGTTTTCTGTGCTTCGGTCCCTGAGGAATTGTGTGTTACCGTTGAGAAGGTGGTAGATCTGTGTGCTCGGAACGTGATTGTGGCAATCTGCTGTAGTAATTGCTGCACAGAGAATTGAGGTACGGTTCTGAGCTTGTTACAACTTAGGATTGAGCATGGATTATGTGACGTCCCAATCCTCATGGGGTCACGAAAGAATAATAAAAAGAAAAGAAGAGCTGAATGGGAATTGTTATAAGCTGTATTTCTTATAACTAAATCAAAATTCAAACAAAAACATAATATGGCGCCAGATACTGGAACGGCTGAAACAATTTGTTTAATAACAGATGTTACAAAAGTGAAAATGCAATATTTCAACTTTGCAATTCTATATGATTTCACTATTGTTGTAATGGATCTAATACAGACTTAACAAAAGATCAAAAACAACAACAGCTGCTGTGGAAAAACATCGGCCGTAGATAAACACAATCACCACAGCTGGTTCAGTCGCTGCCTCCCGCCTGCCCCAGCTCTGTCCCACCTGCACCATTTTAAAACTAATGAGCCTAGGGGCTCAGCAAGTAAAATATGAAGATAACAATTTCACATAATGCAGGAAGACATCTAAACATATCGTAACTTAACAAAACATTTTAAAGGAAGTCATTCATCATTTTTTCATAAACTTTGGTGCACCTGATCAAGTGACTACTGATATCAGCCTTAGCATTTAGCTCGTGGTGAAGGGGCAACTGACATCTGGACAGCTGCTCACCCCTCCATGGTAACCGTCTGTTATCTATGCCATAAATCCTTAAATTGAAACATTTTCCTTTAAAATCATAGCCGGTTGAAATTAGATTTTGAAATCAATGTTCGGGTTCACTGTGATTCAAAATTCTGTCTTTAAAATTTCTTTAGACTTTGTCGTGTATCGGTTTCGACCACTGGGACTTATCGTTAAAAAGAATCAGCTGTTGCTAAGGGAAACAATATCGTTATAATAAGACAGACGCAAGGATATTTGATAATATTGAAATAGATGTATCAAATGAAACGACGTCGTTAGCGTAAGAATCAGACGTAAGGACAATCGCTAACATGAAATAAGACGTGACTTGGGAACAGTGTTTGAGAAGTGAACAACTGTTGGTTTAAGAACAATCAGACATTGGTTTATGAATCAGACGCTGGTTCTAAGAAAATCAGCTGTTGGTTTATGAATCAGAGGCTGGTTTTCTAAGAAAATCAGCTGTTGGTTTATGAATCAGACGCTGGTTCTAAGAAAATCAGCTGTTGGTTTATGAATCAGACGTAAGGTATTTAGTGAAATGGTTTGGAGGTCAACGGTCAACTCATCCGCAAGATCAACAACGATGAAGGACTAATCCAATTCAGACGCAAAACAACTCACGACTGATCATATACCAATATCAGCGGCTGAACGCAACACTTAGAATTTTCTTAACACAAAGGTAACTGCTGAAAAGAGGAACCATTGATTATAACTTGGAGTTGTAACATCAAAACGACGGCTGCGTTATCCGCCGTTGCCTATCAAACCAGACTTAAATTATGATTCGAATAGCAACTCCGATTACATAGCATCAAGTTCCGATGTTACCATCCACCGGAAGGAGGAACATTCATGAACATACTACTTAAACCCGATTGCTCAACAGTTTAAAACAACATTTTCATCTTCTTCATCGAAGCACTCTTTAAAATTTGCAACAGAAACAGAACTTTAACCCGACCATCCTTTCATTTTTGTAAACATGTGTAAACATGGTCATAACTTATCTTTAACGTAAACAGGCAACAATCATGCACTAAAAAAAACAATATATCCTTTAAAATGGCGTAGAAAGAATCAGTCTTTACTTGCCTTAAACCTGCAAAACACAGAAGCAACGGGTCTCAACAGAAGTTCTCCGCAAGCACCACCACGAGCACCTTGAAGTTTTGAGAGAAAAAGAGAGAGATTTTCTGGACAACAATGAAACTATCTTGTTATGAAAACAATCATATACGAGATATGATTTGTAGTTGCTATTAACACTCGAGTAGGCATGGGATCCTAACCTTGAAGTTTTGAGAGAAAAAGAGAGAGATTTTCTGGACAACAATGAAACTATCTTGTTATGAAAACAATCATATACGAGATATGATTTGTAGTTGCTATTAACACTCGAGTAGGCATGGGATCCTACCAACCCGTGTCCTTTTCAAAAGAATTTGTCAAATACTCCCTACTACTATTTTGAATTTTAAAACTTTACCAAAACATTTTAAAAGAACTATTTTGTCCAGCCGATGGCACTTTCAACCAAAATCTGAAATCTGCTCGTGTTTGTGCTCGGGCGACGGCTGCCTGGAACCCATCCGCGTCGTGCCTCAAAACAACAACTGAAATCAGCTGTTAAAACAATCGAAATAAACTTAAGGCTGAAATACATAATATCAAATAAGCCCTTAAAATAGAAAAGGGTTAAATATGTGGTCCTATGGATTTTGAGACGCTACAACTCTACCCTCCTTAAAGAAATTTTGTCCTCGAAATTCACTTACCAACTAATTCTGGGCAACGACTAAGCATATCAGCTTCTGTTTCCCACGTAGCTTCTCATTCAGATTGATTGAACCATTGAACCTTAACCATGGGAATACTACGGTTTCTCAGCTTCTTAATTTCTCGAATAAGAATCCTCTCGGGTCTCTCTTCGTAACTTAAATATGATTCTAGATGAATAGGTTCATGACTTAATATGTGAGATGGGTTAGGAATATACTTCCTCAAAGCTGATACATGAAATACGCTGTGTACTGCTGACAGCTGCGAGGGCAACGCTAAGCGATAGGCTAACGTCCCTACTCTTTCTAAAATCTCATATGGTACAATATATCTTGGACTCGGCTTCCCTTTCTTCCAAAAATGCATAATTCACTTCATTGGAGCAACTCTCAAAAATACATGATCGCCGACTTCAAAATCCAGCTCCCTTCTCTGGTTGTCTGCGTAACTCTTTTACCTGCTTTGAGCAGCCTTCATCCGCTCCTTTATTTTCCTAACAGCTGATGCTGTTTGCTCCACTACATCTGGTCCTAAACCAGCTCTTTCACCAACTTCATCCCAGTGAAGAGGTGTTCTACATTTACGACCGTAGAGCGCTTCATATGGGGCCATATGTATAGCTGCTTGGTAACTATTATTATACGCAAACTCTACTAGGGGTAATTTCAGCTCCCAGCCTTCGGAAAAATCCACCATACATGCTCTGAGCAAATCCTCCAGAATCTGGATCACCCTTTCCGATTGTCCATCTGTCTGGGTGTGAAAGGTTGTGCTAAAAGTTAGCTTCGTACCCAAGGCTTTATGCAAACTCTTCCAAAAAGCTGACGTAAATTTCGGATCCCTATCAGATACAATTGAAACGGGAACACCATGCAGCCTCACAAATTATTTTATATACAAATCTGCATATCTGCCCACATCATATGTCGTCTTCACTGGCAAAACGTGGGCAGACTTAGTGAGTCTATCAATTATTACCCGATGGAATTATACCCTTGGGAAGTCCTTGGTAATCCCACTACAAAATCCATAGCTATACATTCCCACTTCCATTCGGGAATAGGCAGTGGCTTGAACAATCCAGCTGGTCTTTGATGTTCAGCCTTCACCAGCTGACAAGTTAAACATTTTGATACAAATCTGGCAATGTCTCGTTTCATACCTGGCCACAAGTACAACTGCTGGAGGTCCTTATACATCTTAGTACTCCTCGGATGTAAAGAGTATGGGGTTGTATGGGCTTCTGCCATCAAATCTGATCTCAAGGTGTCCACTTGTGGCACCCAGATTCTTCCTTGAAATCTGATTACTCCACCGTCTGAAAAGTAGAGATTGCTGCCTCTTTCCCTATCTCGCTTAACCCACTTCTGAAGTTGTTCATCTTTCGGCTGACCCTCACGAATTTGGTCCATCAAATCTGATCTCGCCGAGAGATCTTCTAAGACTGACTTGCTGCTGCTGGTTACTAATTCTAGTCCCAACTTCTCAATTTCAACTGCCAATCGTCTTTGGACAGTGAGCGGTGCTAGTCCAACGGACTTTCTACTCAAAGCATCAGCAACCACATTAGCTTTTCCTGGGTGATAGCTAATCGTGCAATCATAATCTTTTACCAGCTTCAGCCATCTCCTCTGCCTCATATTCAGCTCCTTTTGAGTAAAAAAGTATTTGAGGTTCTTATGATCTGTGAATATCTCACACTTCTCCCCATACAAATAATGTCTCCATATCTTCAAGGCAAACACTACGGCTGCCAGCTCCAAGTCGTGAGTGGGGTAATTTTTCTCATGGTCCTTCAGCTATCGGGAAGCATAGGAGATCACCTTTCGGTCTTGCATCAGTACCGCACCTAAGCCCATCTTAGATGCATCTATGTAAATCACAAACTTCCCTTGATAAGACGGCATGGTTAATACTGGGGATGCTATCAGCGCTTGTTTCAACTTGTCGAAGCTGATTTGGCATTCTGTAGTCCAATCATACTTAACCAGCTTCTTTGTTAACGAGGTCAATGGGACATCTATCTTGGAAAATCCTTGAATGAATCGCCTATAATAACCGGCTAATCCCAAGAAACTCCTCACCTCTGAAACCGACTTTGGCACTGGTCAGTCACGTACAACTTCTACCTTGTTTGGGTCTACTTATAATCCATCCTTAGATATAATGTGACCTAAGAATGCTACCTTCTTCAACCAAAAGTCGCATTTACTATACTTAGCAAACAACTGCTTACTCTTCAGAACTTTAAGCACTGTCCTCAAATGCTCAACATGTTCAATCTTTGTCTTAGAGTATATTAGGATATCATCTATAAACACAACTACGGACTGATCCAAAAAGGGTTGGAAAACTGTATTCATCAGATCCATAAAAGCTGATGGGGCGTTGGTTAAACCAAAAGGCATCACTAAAAATTCATAGTGACCGTAACGGGTTCTAAAGTTTGTCTTGTATATATCGGCTGCCTTAATCTTCAGCTGATGATAACCCGACCTCAAATCAATCTTAGAAAAGACTGCTGCTCCTTTCAAATGGTCAAAAAGATCCTCAATTCTAGGAAGGGATATTTATTCTTAACGGTCAGTTTGTTCAGTTCCCTATAATCTATACACATCCTCAAGCTTCCATCCTTCTTCTTAACATAAAGAACAGGGGATCCCCAGGGCGAAGTGCATGGCCTAATAAATCCCTTTTCTAACAGATCTTGTATCTGTTCCTTTAATTATTTCATTTTTGAGGGAGCTAAACGATAAGGTGGTCTGGATACAGGGGCTGATCCTGGAACTAAGTCGATCGAAAATTCTAATTCTCTATCTGGCGGCAGTCCTTGTATATCTTCTGGGAAAACTTAAGGAAATTCGTTTACCACCTCCACATCTGAAGTCGGGGCTTGCCAGTCGCTGCCAAGGATGACAGACTTATCATAAATCCTATCCCTCCTTTCCTTAATCATCTCTGAGCCTTAAGCGCTGATAGAAGGCAAGGAATCCTCCACGTCTGATTGGCTTCAAATTGAAATGGGTCTCCTAGGCGGGTTAACTGCTACTGCTCGAGTCTTGAAATTAATTACCACTCCATGCTTGGTTAACCAGTCCATCCCTAAAATCATGTGAAACTCAGGCATCGGAAAAACAATCAAATCTGCTGAAATCGAATGCCCTTGGAGCCTAAGTTCTAAATCCCGAAACATATCGTGGGATACTAATTCTTCTCCTGAAGGCACTGTCACACAAAATCCTACAGCTACACGATCAGGTCAAATGGGTAGCTTCCTAGCAAACTTAGCTGCTATAAATGAATGGGTGGCTCCTGAATCTAGCAAAGCCACTGAAGGCAAACCAGCTATTAAAATCTCACCCGTAACCACTGTAGAATCTGGATTGGCATGTTCGGTTGTCATCACATATGCTCGGCTGGTCACCAGTAGTCTTGACTTTGGGCAATTCTTCATCATATGACCTGGCAACACACACTTGTAGCAGACGTTCTGTCCAAGTCTGAACTGACCAGAGTGTGGCTTCTGGCACTTAGGACACACTGGTCTGTTGCTACCAGCTGGAACTGCACTGATCGGTTGGATAGGCAGAGGCTTCTGTTCCAGTAGGGGTTTCTGCTCTTGAGGCCTGTGCTGATTCTTATGCTGCTTCTTGAAAGGCCTTTGATCTTTCTGCTGAGAGGCCTGCCTCTTCTGATGCCTTTCTTCGTCTATATCTTTCCATTCCCTCTCTATACGCAGGGCTCTATCTACTGCTTCCCTATACGTCTTGGGCATAGATAGCCTAACGTTCATCTTAAACATAGGATTTAATCCTTCCACAAAGTGGCTCAACTTATCCTCTGGATCATTACCGATTAGAAGCACAAAATAACATCCTCTTTCGAACAGCCGCACATACTCCTGCACGGTCATACTTCCTTGTTTCAGAGTCAGAAACTCTCTCTTCAACTCAGACCTCTTATCTGCTGTGAATAGCCTAACGTTCATCTTAAACATAGGATTTAATCCTTCCACAAAGTGGCTCAACTTATCCTCTGGATCATTACCGATTAGAAGCACAAAATAACATCCTCTTTCGAACAGCCGCACATACTCCTGCACGGTCATACTTCCTTGTTTCAGAGTCAGAAACTCTCTCTTCAACTCAGACCTCTTATCTGCTGTGAAGTATTGTTCGTAAAACATTTGCTTGAAATCTGCCCAAGTGAGTTTCATCAAATCCACCGATAGCTTAGCTCCTTCCCACCAAATCACGGCGTCATCCCTCAACATATAGGTAGCGCACCTTGGCCTATTTAAATCTGGAATCTGGAGGTACTCAAAGATAACCTCCATCGACTTAATCCAGATCTCAGAAACTAAAGGATCAGTCGTACCACTAAACTCTTTCGGATTTTGTCTTCTGAACTTCTCTTGAGGATCATCATTGTTGGGTCCTCGGATGCTGGATGATTGACCATTACCTCTGCTGTTTTGCTCTACCAGCAATCTTAAAAGTTGGGTAATACTATCGTTATTGTGCGGATATGTTTCTTCTAAGGGAATACCCCTTCTACCTCTTCCTCGTCAAGACATCTTATAATCTATAGCCCGTAATCCACCACAATGCACTAATCAGAACATGCTAAAGTTAAAGACAAATGCTCTGAAACATAAAATAAACTCAATTTCTTCTAAGGGAATACCCCTTCTACCTCTTCCTCGTCAAGACATCTTATAATCTATAGCCCGTAATCCACCACAATGCACTAATCAGAACATGCTAAAGTTAAAGACAAATGCTCTGAAACATAAAATAAACTCAAAGAGCTGGAGAAACGGTTGACAACTGCTGTTCCAACTGGAAGTGCATGTGTTTATCTCAGGACCATGCTCTGATACCAAGTTGTGACGTCCCAATCCTCATGGGGTCACGAAAGAATAATTAAAAGAAAAGAAGGGCTGAATGGGAATTGTTATAAGCTGTATTTCTTATAACTAAATCAAAATTCAAACACAAACATAATATGGCGCCAGATACTGGAACGACTGAAACAATTTCTTTAATAACAGATGTTACAAAAGTGCATAATGCGATACTACAACTTTGCAATACAATGAATTCACTATTGTTTTAATGGATCTAATACAGACTTAAAAAAAAGATCAAAAACAACAACAGCTGCTGCGGAAAAACATCGGCCGTAGATAAACACAATCACCACAGCTGTTTCAGTCGCTGCCTCCCACCTGCCCCAGCTCTGTCCCACCTGCACCATTTTTAAAACTAATGAGCCTAGGGGCTCAGCAAGTAAAATCTGAAGATAACAATTTCACATAATGCAGGCTGACATCTAAACATATCGTAACTTAACTAAACAATTTAAAGGAAGTCATTCATCAGTTTTTCATAAACTTTCTTTCGTTAAGCTTGGAAATGGGAAGAAGACCCAGATCCCATTCTTATTTTTCTTGTGATTTATGGCTTAGAAGCTCTCCTTAGGTCCGTGGTGCACCTGATCAAGTGATTACTGATATCAGCCTTAGCATTTAGCTCGTGGTGAAGTGGCAACTGACATCTGGACAGCTGCTCACCCCTCCATGGTGACCGTCTGTTATCTATGCCATAAATCCTTAAATTAAAACATTCTTCCTTTAAACTCATAGCTGGTTGAAATTAGATTTTGAAATCAATGTTCGGGTTCACCGTGCTTCAAAATTCTGTCTTTAAAATTTCTTTAGACTTTGTCGAGTATTGGGTTCGGCCACTGGGACTTATCGTTAAAAGGAATCAGCTGTTGCTAAGGGAAACAATATCGTTATAATAAGACAGACGCAATGATATTTGATAATATTGAAACAGATGTATCAAATGAAACGACGACGTTAGCGTAAGAATCAGACGTAAGGACAATGGCTAACATGAAATCAGAAGTGACTTGGGAACAGTGTTTGAGAAGTGAACAGCTATTGGGTTAAGAACAATCAGTCGTTGGTTTATGAATCAGACGCTGGTTCTAAGAAAATCAGCTGTTAATTTATGAATCAGACGCTGGTTTTAAGAAAATCAGCTGTTGGTTTATGAATCAGACGTAAGGTATTTAGTGAAGTGGTTCGGAGGTCAACGGTCAACTCATCCGCAAGATCAACAACGATGAAGGACTAACCCAATTCAGACGCAAAACAACTCACGACTGATCGTATACCAATATCAGCGGCTGAACGCAACACTTAGAATTTTCTTAACACAAACGTAACTGCTGAAAAGAGGAACCATTGATTATAACCTGGTGTTGTAACATCAAAACGACGGCTGCGTTATCAGCCGTTGCCTATCAAACCAGACTTAACTTCTGATTCGAATAGCAACTCCGATTACATAGCATCAAGTTCCGATGTTACCATCCACCGGAAGGAGGAACATTCATGAACATACTACTTAAACCCGATTGCTCAAAAGTTTAAAACAACATTTTCATCTTCTTCATCGAAGCACTCTTTAAAATTTGCAACAGAAACAAAACTTGAACCCGACCATCCTTCCATTTTCGTAAACATGCGTAAACATGGTCATAACTTATCTTTAACGTAAACAGACAACAATCATGCACTAAAAAAACAATATATGCTTTAAAATGGCGTAGAAAGAATCAGTATTTACTTGCCTTAAACCTGCGAAACACAGAAGCAACGGGTCTCAACAGGAGTTCTCCGCAAGCACCACCACAAGAACCTTAAAGTTTTGAGAGAAAAAGAGAGAGATTTTCTAGACAACAATGAAACTCTCTTGTTATGAAAACAATCATATACGGGATATGATTTGTAGTAGGTATTAACACTCGAGTAGGCATGGGATCCTACCAACCCATGTCCTTTTCAAAAGAATTTGTCAAATACTCCCTACTACTATTTTGAATTTGAAAACTTTACCAAAACATTTTAAAAGAACTTATTTGTCCAGCCGATGGAATTTTCAACCAAAATCTGAAATCAGCTCGTGTTTGTGCTCGGGCGACGGTTGCCTGTAACCCATCCGCGTCGTGCCTCAAACAACAACTGAAATCAGCTGTTAAAACAATCGAAATAAACTTAAGGCTGAAATACGTAATATCAAATAAGCCCTTAAAATATAAAAGGGTTAAATATGTGGTCCTATGGATTTTGGGACGCTACAACTCTACCCTCCTTAAAGAAATTTCGTCCTCGAAATTCACTTACCAACTAATTCTGGGTAACGACTAAGCATATCAGCTTCTGTTTCCCACGTAGCTTCTCGTTCAGATTGATTGAACCATTGAACCTTAACCATCGGAATACTACGGTTTCTCAGCTTCTTAATTTCTCGAAGAAGAATCCTCTCGGGTCTCTCTTCGTAACTTAAATCTTATGCTAGTGTTTGGAATAGCGGTGGCGGATCCGGATCCCACTTCCCGGGGCGCAGCGGAAAAACAAAAATTTCCCGGAAAGTGTTCAATACATTCAATAAAATCTACAAACATACATAGGGTGTTCATAGATAGTTACCTTGCTGGCGTCTAGGCGCCTGGCTCTGACCAGTTTCACGAGGAAACCGGCACTTCAATCTGTAGGCGGCGGTAGATCGTCCATCAGGTCCACGACCGGAAACAATCTTCCTCCAATCAGCCTGCACTAGAAAGCTGATGGATTTTGCCATGGACGGAATCACCTCGAAAGGCTGATCGGAACAAGTCCGACCACCCTATGGACGGCGGCGACGCGGCGGCGCTACGGCGGAGGAGCGGCGGCCGTGAGGTGGAGGAGAAAGGGGCGGCCGATTGGTCTATGGAGGCTAGGGTTTAGAGTTTTGTTCAAGTGATTAAAGCCCTAGTCATTACTTAGTATATAATCAATATACATGGGCTTTAACCGGTCCATTGGACTTGGGTCAGGCCCAAGTCCATATGAACATTCGGTTCATTTAAATCACTGCGGTTTCATCATAACTCCGATCGACGATCTGATCGGACCGATCGACTCAGTTTCCAAAACTAAACATTATGATGTGAAAAACAACTTTTTTATATACCTAGTCCAAAAAGACAGTTTTGCCCCTCAACAGTGGGAAATCGCAATTTCACCCCTGTTGAGTTTTAGGAAGTCGCACTCCCTAAAGTCCTCTTCCTATGCTCAACACATTGAGCTCAGTTTCCGTGCGGGAATCATGAATCCAGTACTTGTGTGACCCTCAATGGTTCAGAGATACAGCTAGCCGTGGGCCCGCAACCATTGCGGCTCCAAAATCACAATTTCGGACTTGCCCATCGGATCATGGTAAAGCGCCTAGCAACATCGCCCCATGATCCCATAGGTATCACTGATAGTGCCTGCAAGAACCAGTTGGTCGTGGTTAGCGTAAAGTACGGTCCTTTCAACACATATATCCCGATCAGATCAACGACCATTGGTAAATCGAGAGTCGCTAGAGATCCGATAGCTATGCATACATCTTGGAGATCGAATAGTTACATCGCAAGTGTTACAAGGTAAACCCATTTACCTAAAACACTTCTAGTACTCTGGTCAGAGATTTATACACTATTATCCCCTCAGATAGCATAGGATATCCACGCATGAAAGCGAGCGGTGAATCCTCGACAACGATGCATCGACTCCTACATGCATCGGGATATCACCCAATCCCGCCGCCTAATGACCCCAAGTGAGTCGGCAAACGGGTCAGAGTGAGACGCCTATCATGTAGAGTCTCAATGACGTTTCGAGTAGTGAGGACTAATCAGTACAACCAAGACCTCGGACTTTTCCACTCGACAAATGGTAACCAATTGGAAAGTCCGAACGAGGGTAGTTCGATAGATCACCAGGTCACTATCCATCTGCATGCTCAGAACATCACTATGTTCCCTACCAATGAAACATGGTACTTCGCATCGCAGATGCTAGTCTCTTGCTCGGGCGGCCTTATCCTCATTTTGACGGCCCAATCGACTAGGAACGAGTTCAGAATACACAGTGACTATTAGATGTGTTTCATGATAGCCGTCATACCCACTATCACATCTAACATACACTATGGTGCATTCTAGGTCTTTATCCAACACAATTGTTAACATTATAATCATAATGAAAATAAAGAACGCCATAAACAAAATGCGAATATCATATATAAAGATCATTTCATACAAGAGTATATAAACCCACACGCCACAAGTTGGCTAGTTGGGCATCTACTCTAACAATCTCCCACTTGCCCTAAAGCCAACTACTCATCAGACGTAGTCCCATTATTTTGCAATGTTTTTCAAACAACGGTCCTGCCAAGGGCTTCGTAAGTGGATCAGCAACGTTGTCCACAGAGGCGACTCTTTCAACTGCTATGTCACCTCTAGCCACAATATCCCGGATTATGTGGTATTTCCTCAGTATATGTTTGGATCTTTGGTGAGACCTAGGCTCATTTGCTTGCACAATGGCACTCGTGTTGTCGCAGTACACCGGGACTGGACCAACTCCATCAGGAATGACGCCCAACTCTTGGACGAAATTCCTTATCCAAACCGCCTCCTTAGCAGCAGCTTATGCAGCAATGTACTCAGCCTCAGTGGTTGAATCCGCGATGGTGTCTTGCTTGGAACTCTTCCAAGAGACAGCACCACCATTGAGCATGAATACAAATCCAGAGGTAGACTTCGAGTCATCCACGTCACACTGGAAGCTAGAATCAGTATAGCCTTCCAGTTTCTGTTCACCACCCCCATAGACCATGAACATATTCTTAGTCCTTCGCAAGTACTTAAGAATATCCTTCACAGCCTTCCAATGCAATTGGCCGGGGTTGGCCTGGTAGCGGTTCGTGATACTCAGAGCATATGCGACATCCGATCTAGTCGAGATCATGGCATACATAATACTACCTATTGCTGAGGCATATGGCACACGTGTCATACTCTCTATCTCCTCATCAGTCTTCGGACACATGGACTTAGATAGAGTGACCCCGTGGCACATAGGTAGGTTTCCTCTCTTGGATTCTTCCATAGAGAACCGCTTAAGTATGGTATCGATGTAGGTAGCTTGGGTGAGTCCGAGCATCCGTTTCGATCTATCCCGATAGATCTGTATTCCAAGAATATAGGATGCTACACCCATGTCCTTCATCGAGAATCTACTAGACAACCATACTTTAGTTGACTGCAGCATTCCTACATCATTCCCAATGAGTAGAATGTCATCAACATAAAGTACGAGGAATGTCACAGCGGTTTTAACTACCTTCTTATATACACATGGCTCCTCGAGATTCTTGATGAAACCAAATTCCTTAATTGTTTCATCGAATCTAAGGTTCCAACTCCTCGATGCTTGTTTGAGACCGTAGATAGATCTCTGAAGTTTGCATACCTTATGCTCACTTCCCACAGATGTGAAACCCTCAGGCTGCGTTATATAGATCTCTTCCTTAATGTTTCCATTAAGGAACGCAGTTTTCACATCCATTTGCCATATCTCATAGTCGTACCATGCGGCTATGGCTAAGGTTTCATCATAGTCAACACCTTGCCTTTGAGTGTAACCTTTCGCGACCAGTCGTACCTTGTAGGTCATTACCTTACCATCAGGCCCAAGTTTCCTCTTGTATACCCATTTTCACCCAATAGGAACAATTCCTTCGGGAGGGCAAACAAGAGTCCAAACTTGGTTCGCATGCATTGAGTCAAACTCAGACTGCATTGCTTCAAGCCACAAATTTGAATCAGCATCGGAAATTGCCTCCATGAAAGTTCTTGGATCAGATCCAACAACTTGATCACCTTGATCATCTTCAAGGAGAAAACCATATCTCTCAGGAGCCCTAGGAATCCTTTCGGATCTCCTAGGTGCGACAATTTCTGGTACTGGCTCTGGAGGCGCGGGAGATTCACTTGGTACCTCAGTTGGTTCTCGAACCTCTTCGAGTTCTACTATCTTGCATTTTCTATCAAGTAGAAACTCCTTTTCCATAAAGGTGGCATTTCTAGAAACAAAAACTTTCGTTTTGCTGGGATAGTAGAAGTAGTATCCAATGGAATTCTTTGGATACCCAACGAAGTAACATAAGATGGATCTCGTATCCAGTTTATCTCCCACTGTCTGCTTCACGTAAGCAGGACATCCCCAAATCCTCATGTATGAGTACTTGGGTGGTTTGCCCATCCATATCTCATATGGAGTTTTATCCACTGCCTTTGTGTGGACATTGTTCAACAACATTGCCGCCGTTTCGAGCGCATATCCCCAAAACGAGGTAGGAAGCTCAGTGAAGCTCATCATAGATCGAACCATGTCCATCAAAGTTCGATTACGACGCTCCGCTACACCATTGAGCTGTGGTGTGGCCGGAGGGGTCCACTGTGAGAGAATCCCATTCTCTTTCAGATAGTCTTGAAATTAAGCACTTAAGTATTCACCACCTCGATCGGATCGAAGTGCTTTAATACTCTTGCCTAGCTGATTTTCTACTTCAGCCTTGAATTCTTTGAACCTTTCAAAGGATTCAGAGTTGTGCTTCATTAAGTACAAGTACCCATACCTAGAGTAATCGTCGGTAAAGGTGATGAAGTATGTTTGACCGTACTTAGTACCAATACTAAATGGGCTGCACACATCAGTATGGATCAAATCCAATAGGCCTTGAGCACACTCACCATTGCCCTTGAAGGGTTGCTTAGTCATCTTTCCCTTAAGACAAGATTCACAAGTCGGTAGAGAGTTAATGTCTGACAGATCAAACATGTCACTCCTAACTAACTTGTTCATCCTACTTAGAGAAACATGACCTAGCCTAGCGTGCCAAAGTTGTGCTGGGTTTAAGCTATCGTGTTTCCTTTTAATCGTTGTTGTATGTTTTTCGACATCGCGAGTTGGAACGTCTTTTAATTTTAAGTTGTACAAATCGTTTTCGCGTTCCCCAATACAATCAAACATTCATTCTTGTAAATATTGCAAATCGAATTAGCAAACATACAAGAATATCCATCACTATCAAGCATAGAAACAGAAATAATGTTCTTTATTAATTCGGGAACAAACAAAACGTTTCTTAATAACAACTTAAAATCAGAAGACAGAAAAAAATAAACATCTCCTATAGCTACAACAGCAACTCTTGCTCCATTGCCTAGCCTCAAGTGGGTCTCACCCTCTCTAAGACGTCGTCTTCTTGTCATCACCTGCAAATCATTGCAGATATGAGATCCACATCCAGTATCAAGTACACAAGAAGTCGAATTAAGAGACATATTTATTTCAATATAGAACATACCTTTCGCAGTTCGCAACTGCTCGAGGTACTCCTTGCAGTTCCTCCTCCAATGCCCAGGCTTGTGGCAGTGGTGGCAAACATCCTCAGTCTTGTTTGGCTTGGAAGCCTTTGCCTTTGGCTTCTTAGTGGGCTTTTCCTCCTTCGCAGGGGCAGAACGCTTCTTACCCTTGCGTCTGGGCCCCTTCTTCGCAGAGGAAGAAGAGCCCATGAGGAGGACGGGCTTGTCCTTCTTTATGGTTCCTTCGAACACTACAAGCATGTTAACCACCTATTCAAGGGTGGCTGCCAGCTTGTTCATGTTGAAATTGACCACAAAGGGGTCGAATGCAGCAGGCAGTGAGAGGAGAAGCACATCCACAGACAGCTCGTGTGGAAGTGTGATATCAAGGCCCGACAGCTTTTCAACGAGCCCAATCATACGAACCCCATGCTCGCGGACCGAAGTCCCATCACGCATGCGGCTCGTCATAAGCTCCTTGACAGCCATGAACCTATCATGTCGAGAGTTCTCCCCTTAGAGTTCTTTGAGATGAAAAAGTATGTCAGCAGCATACTTCGTCTTCTCAAAGCGCCGTTGCATTTCGTTCGACATCGATTCCATCACATAGCATCGAGTCCTAAGCTCGTCGTCCCACCATTGTTGAAGCGTCACCAGCTCCTCAGGGCTGATATCGGCAAGGGCTTCCTTTGGAGGGATCTTCTCTATCGTATAAAGAAGTTTCTCCGAAGCCAACACAATGTTTAGGTTTCGAAGCCAGTCTTTGTAGTTCAGACCGGTGAACTTGTTGCTATCCAGTATAGCAGCGAGTGAGTTTTTGATCGAAGACATTATAAATGCAGTTATACTGAAAAGAAAACAGACATGTATTACTAACTATATATGAAAAACGCTAAGACATAAAACAAGGTCGTTAAGTTTTATGAATTATCCTCCCACTATTGTAACGATTTCACCACCCTCTAATGAAATCGAGAAAGCAAGTTTCTTAAGTGGGTACACGGAGCCCAATCAAGCGATCATGGTCCCGAATAATATCAGCCAACCACGACCCCCAAAAGGTAGTTTCCGATTGCAACCGGTGCAACCTCCATGTATTCACCTCACGTCCAGTAAGGGCCCAATAATATGACGCCGTTTACTATCACGTGTCAAGATGACCCATCAATGTTGAGTCGTGAAGGACGGTCCCCTTAACGTCCCCAATAATATGAGCCAATGTTAAAGGGAGTTCCAACCGAACTCACAACAATTGTCAATGGCGTGAACAGCTTTCCGGCATACATAACCCCTCAATAATATGAGCCGGACCATGTATACGGGTAGCATCGACGTACACCCATCGTTGATGGAAGGTAGGGTATCACTAGAAGACTTTGATGAGAGTAGTCCTTCTACAAACACCCGATCCCGTAACCCGCAGCTACGAGAACTCCTAGTATCTCACAACAACCATCCAAGCAGACACAGCTGCTGGTTACAACACTTTAGTGTTTTCAAACGGCTTTTTGAGAAGCCCGTTTGTTACAGACTCAATCAAATACAACAATGAATACACTTTGTGAGTACTGTAAAATCTCTGGTTTCTAAGACAAAGAAGCTTGATTCAATAATGTGAACCAGAGAATGACACTC
>KQ988442.1:113011-142354 GCA_001598015.1 Dorcoceras hygrometricum | reverse complement strand
TCCAAATCATGAACAGGGTATGTCGTCTCTTGAGGCTTCAACTGTCGAGACGCATAGGAAATCACGTACCCGTTCTGCATCAAAACACATCCCAAACCATTGAGAGAAGCATCGGAGCACACAACGAATCCTCCAGATCCAGACGGTAGAGCCAAAATAGGAGCAGTAGTCAACTTCTCCTTCAACGTCTGAAAACTGTACTCGCACTCATCAGTCCAAACGAACTTCCTATCCTTCTGAGTCAACTGAGTCAGAGGCCTGGCTATCGAAGAGAACTTCTCGATAAAACTCCTGTAATAGCCAGCCAATCCCAAGAAGCTGCGGATCTCTGAAACGTTCCTAGGTCTCTCCCAGTTAAGAACTGCTTCGACCTTACTCGGATCCACCGAAATCCCTTGCGCGGAAATCACATGACCCAACAAGATAATTCGATCAAGCCAGAATTCACACTTTCTGAACTTGGCGTACAACTGCGAGTCTCTCAATCTCTGCAACACCAGTCTGAGATGCTCCTTTTGCTCTCTCATGCTCCTTGGATACACTAGGATGTCATCTATGAAGACGATAACGAACCGATCGATGTACTTGCTAAAGACGCGATTCATCAAATCCATGAAAACAGCTGGGGCATTCGTCAACCCAAATGGCATGAGCAGAAACTCATAATGCCCATATCGAGTCCAAAATGCTGTCTTCGCCACGTCAGCGTCTCTAATCCGCAACTGGTGATAACCAGAGCGCAAATCAATACTTCGAGTATACGATCGATCCTTGCTTTAGGTAAATGTGTTTACCTAGTTACACTCGCGATGTCACTATTCGATCTCCAAGATGTATGCATAGCTATCGGATCTATAGCAACTCTCGATTTACCAATGGTCGTTGATCTGATCGGGATATATGGATTGAAAGGACCGTACTGTACGCTAACCACGACCAACTGGTTCTTGCAGGCACTATCAGTGATACCTAGGGGATCATGGGGCGATGTTGCTAGACGCTTTACCATGATCCGATGGGCAAGTCCGGAATTGTGATTCAGGAGCCGCAATGGTTGTGGGCCCACGGCTAGCTGTATTCCTGAACCATTGAGGGTCACACAAGTACTGGATTCGAGATTCCTGCACGGATACTCAGCTCAATGTGTTGAGCACGAGAGGAGGATTTCGGGGAGTGCGAATTCCTAAAAGTCAACAGGGGTCAAACCGGGGTTTCCCGCTGTTGAGGGGCAAAACGGTCATTTTGCACTGGGGTTCTGAAAAAACGGTTTTTCAGATCATAGTGTTCAGTTTTGGAAACTGAATCGATCGGTCCGATCTGATCGGCGATCGGAGTTACGATGAAGTCTCGGTGGTGTAGATGAACTGAATGTTCATCGTTGGACCCGGGCCCGTTGGGTCGGTCCAAGTCCAACACTTAGTCTATTTAATATAGACTTGTTAGACTTAATCAAAAGACTTGATATAACATTTGTTACACTACACTTAACCTAACCCTAAAGTGAGCGCCGCCCCTCCTCTCTCAAAGCGCCGCCGCCGCCGCCGCCGCCTCCACGCGCCGCCGCCGCCACCGCCTCTTCTTCGCCGGAAAATTGTTTCCGGCCAATTCGACGAGGAGAATCCGTCCGGACAGATCTCGTCACGTCTTCTAGTGCAGGGTGACGAAGGAGTCTCGTATCCAGTCGTGGACCGGATTGGCGTTATCTACCGCAATCTACCGAGAAGAGCCGACGTTATTGTAACTACGGTTGGAGTCAGGCACAAGTGCCAGCAAGGTAGTGTTTTTGAACACCCTATGTATGACAATTGTTATTGTTATCTATCGTATTGATCGTCTCTCGGCCGTTTATTTTATGTTCTTCCGCTGCCTAGCCGGGGGGCGGATCCGGATCCCCAACAGAATCCTGCCAGCCACCATTGAAATCTATCACAACTTCTCGCAGCATATCCTCTAAAGTCTGTATGGTCCGCTCAGACTAACCATCTTCCTGTGGGTGATAGGCTGTACTCATAGCCAATCTCGAACCCATCGCTGCTTGCAGACTCTTCCAAAAACGAGAAGTGAATCTTGGATCTCTGTCAGACACTATCGAAACAGGCACTCCATGCAATCTAACCACATGGTCGATGTACAGCTTCGCCATTTTCTTCATTGAACACCTCACATCATAGGGAATGAAATGGGCTGACTTCGAAAGTCTATCAATAACCACCCAAATCGTATCACATCCCCTACTCGATCGAGGTATATGAGTCACAAAATCCGTGGCTATGTGCTCCCAATTCCATTGGGGCACCTCCAAACTCTGTAGCAATCCACCAGGTCTCATTCTCTCAGCCTTGACCTGCTGGAAATTCAAACATTTAGCAACAAAACCAGAGATGTCGCTCTCTATGCCTTCCCACCAGTAGTGAGACTTCAAGGCATGGTACATCTTTCTCTCGCCCGGATGCACACTGTGCTGACTACAATGCACTTCATTCATGATGGTCTCTTTCAAATCGATCATGTTTGGAACCACCAGTCTTCCTCGAAATCTCAGACACCCATCAGATGAAACAGAGAAATCATCAGACTGACCACTTCGGGCTTTAATCTTCAACTCATGAACATAGGATCAGTCGTCTGCGCCTCCCTGATGTCACTCACAATCTGCGGTTCTACTTGGATCAAAAAAACCATAAAGTACTGGTCACCCGACTGGAATCGCCAACCAGAAGTACTCAACTACTCATAGACTTTAGAGACACTAAAAAACGAAAGCATCGCAGGCTGGGTCTTCCTACTCAAAGCACTGCTACTGAGTTCATCCGCCCAGGCTGATACTGAATCTCAAAGTTAAAGTCCTTGAGCAATTCCATCCAACGTCGTTGCCTCATGTTCAGATCAGACTGTGTGAAGATATACTTCAGACTCTTGTGGTCGGTGTACACCACAAATTCTTCACCATACAGATAATATCGCCAAATCTTCAAGGCAAACACTATCGCAGCCAACTCCAAATCATGAACAGGGTATGTCGTCTCTTGAGGCTTCAACTGTCGAGACGCATAGGAAATCACGTACCCGTTCTGCATCAAAACACATCCCAAACCATTGAGAGAAGCATCGGAGCACACAACGAATCCTCCAGATCCAGACGGTAAGTCAACTGAGTCAGAGGCCTGGCTATCGAAGAGAACTTCTCGATAAAACTCCTGTAATAGCCAGCCAATCCCAAGAAGCTGCGGATCTCTGAAACGTTCCTAGGTCTCTCCCAGTTAAGAACTGCTTCGACCTTACTCGGATCCACCGAAATCCCTTGCGCGGAAATCACATGACCCAACAAGATAATTCGATCAAGCCAGAATTCACACTTTCTGAACTTGGCGTACAACTGCGAGTCTCTCAATCTCTAGCAACACCAGTCTGAGATGCTCCTTTTGCTCTCTCATGCTCCTTGGATACACTAGGATGTCATCTATGAAGACGATAACGAACCGATCGATGTACTTGCTAAAGACGCGATTCATCAAATCCATGAAAACAGCTGGGGCATTCGTCAACCCAAATGGCATGAGCAGAAACTCATAATGCCCATATCGAGTCCAAAATGCTGTCTTCGCCACGTCAGCGTCTCTAATCCGCAACTGGTGATAACCAGAGCGCAAATCAATCTTCGAGTATACGATCGATCCTTGCAATTCGAACAAGTCATCAATCCTCGGCAAAGGATACTTGTTCTTCACCGTCGCCTTATTCAACTGTCGGAAATCAACGCACATCCTCATAGACCCTTCCTTCTTCTTCACAAAAAGAATCGGAGCTTCCCAAGGCGACATACTCGGTCTGATGAAGCCCTTCTCCAAGAGATCTCTCAATTTATCCTTCAGCTCTTTCAACTCTACTGGCGCCAACCGATAAGGAGCTCTAGAAATCGGGGCGGTACCGGGCACCAACTCAATGCTGAAGTCGATCTCACGTCTCGGAGGGAATCCAAGAATCTTATCCGGGAACACGTCGGGAAACTCTCGAACGATCGGAATGTCGCTCAACTCCAACCACGACTCTTGGGAAACATATAGCGCATAGATCATGAATCCAGCATTATCTAGCGATAGCAGGCTAAACATCTCCATGGCGGACACCAGTGGAATCTTCGAGCGTGAATCAGCACCGTAGAACTCCCACTTCTCACCCGAATCAGGGCGAAATCTCACCACACCATGAAAACAGTCAACAGTAGCCTTATAGCTAGACAATACATCCATTCCCAAGATGCAATCAAAATCTCTGATTCCCAAAAAAATCAGATTGGACACCAAAACATGCTCATCAAATCGAAGCACACCATCCAACACCACTTCACGGGACCACAGATTCACACCAGCAGGGGTAGACACGGAAACAACATCACACAATGGGGAAGAACTCAACCCATGCTCACAAAAAAACATCTCAGAAATAAAAGAGTGTGATGCATCAGTGTCAAATAGAACTCTCGCAGGAAAATCAAAGATAAAGCATGTACCTACGATCATCATGCCAGGCGCCTCCTCAGCCTGCTCTCTCGTCAAAGCGTTCGCCTGAGCCTGCTGTGGAATCTGGGACTGAGGTCTCGAAGGTGCTCCAAACCTAGAAGGCTCACGGGGTTGGAATCCAGATCGCTGGGTAGGGGCAGGAAACTGCGTCTCTGAGAAGAACCACCAGCTGATCCCTGCTGCGAAGGAACTGAAGACTGACCCCTCAACAAAGGACACACTCTCTGAAAATGTCCAGGCTGTCCACAGTTACGGCAAAACCCCTGAACTCCACGACACTGCGAAGTCGGATGTCTTCCTCCGCACTGTCCACAAGACATGCCGCTAGTACCACTGCCGGAACCAGAACTCGCAGAACCAGAGGAACTCGAATTCGCCTTATTCTTGAACTGTTTCCCTCGAGGTCGAAACATTTGGCGATTCGACTGCTGCTGCGACCCTTGAGGAGAATAAAAAGATCACGACGCATCCTGAACAGGCTCAATATAGGTCGCAGGTGAACCAGACAAAACCATCCGGTACAGATCAGGCCTCAAGCCCTTCAAAAATTTGTTCCTCGTCATCCGCTTCTGGTTGGCTACATGAGGCACGTAAACCAAAAGTGCAGAAAACTGTCGGGCATACTCAGCCACTCGCATGTTCCCCTGTTTCAAGTTGTCAAACTCTCGTTCCCGGCTGTTATAGAAGGAATCCAGGGTATACCCCTGTCTGAAAGCCTCACAGAAGCTCTCCCAAGTGATCACAGCCCCACTATCACGAAGGATACGAGAAGTACCCCTCCACCAGCGTTGTGCATTGTCTCTCAGCTGCAACACCGCCAGCTTCAGTCTCTTCTCGGGAGCGTACTCCAGAGTATCAAACAACTCCTCCATATGAGCTAACCAAGCCTCAGCCATCGCACCACCCTCAGCTGCAGAAAACGTCGAAGGGTTCGTCCACTGAAACTTAGCAAGGACCAACTCCATCTCGCCTATCTGTCTAGTAACGTTCTCAACCTGATGAATATCATCATCACTACCTGCCCTAGTCTCCTCCTCGGTACGTCTAGTCGCCCTACCTCTTCCTCTCCTCGGCGTCATCTAAACAATTCTAGAGGTAAGATCTCACAGCAGATATATCACATAGACAGAATAAAGATCACATAAGTCATAGAGTCAATCAAAATCAAATCAAAACTCTGTTCCTAGACTCGAGTGTGTTCAAAGGAAATCGAGCTTATCCCAGTTTAAGCTCTGATACAAAAAATGTCAGGCCCCGTGCTAATCACACAAGATTAGAGCACAATTAAGCACATAATCACGGAAGCGTAAAACGGGGCTTAAAAATTTTTCGAAATCATTTGGGCCTGAACTCAAAACATACATTCAAAATTTCGATGCTCAAAATACGAGTTGACTCAAACTCATACAATACAGGTAGCAACAAATATCAAGCATCAACGATCCCCAAAATACATAATAACGCAGGGCATCCCTTGGTTCAATACATAATAAAAGTAAACTGGGACTGAAGGAAACGGGGATCGACCAGCTGGCACTCCACTCGGTCCAGCTTGGTTACCTGATGATCCTGCAAATGGGTAACACAGACTCAAACGACACAAAAGCAGGAAACAAATACGAGGTCAAGCCTCAGTACGAAGAGCTATCAAAACAGCTAATCATGCAACATGCTATAATCAATGCTATGAAATGCATGAGGGCTATCAATGATCGGATAGCTAGACCAGCAAATCGACTGGCAAATCATCTCAAGCGAGCCTCTATACCACACACAGCAAATCGGCCGGTGGAAATCATCGGTCCGTGATCATCAGAGCCCGTCAGCCCATCACAGCTCGGTGGTAGACACTCGAATCCGGTAATCACCACTCCGATGATAGCGTTGGACTTTTTAGGCACAACTCATCAGTCGGCCAGTCACAACGTGGCTTTCAATCAGGTCATCAATCAATCTGTCACTCAAGCTCAAGATGTATGCATGTATGCCAATTCAATATTCAATGCACAATGCATACCATTCAATACGTGAAAACAGAATGAAAAACTCAATCAATTCACAAGTTGTATCACGTAAATCACATAAGCATATCAGCAGATTTCACAACATCAATTACAGCCATTTTCACGCTCAAAGCTATTAAATCTGCTCAATTCGTACCTTCAACGGCTGATTCTACCTCAACACATTTCTCACAAGGCACTGAAACTCACGGCCTAGGCTACCAGATTTCTCCGGGCTTCCTCAACCACGGCAGAATACTTCCAAGAGCTGAAATCTGCTAAAGCATCGCATAATTCAAATCAATTCCAGTCCAGGTCTGAACTTCTAAATATCCTACCAACGGCTTTGAACTCAAACAGGTTCTACGAGTCTACGCAGGTATTAATAACAAGGGCAAAGCTAAAAACTAAGAAGAACTCTTACCCAGAAGTTCGAAACTAACGGATGAACAACCGGACCAGATTTCTCAAGAATCTTCGGACGAGCAGCAACTCTGCGCTTCTTCCTCAATTCGTACTACAGCCACTAACAAGGTAGCAATCGAAAAAGGAACTCTCAAGGAACCTAGCGCCACCTAAATCGTCCAAAACAGAGGCTGAAATTGACAAAGATCGAAGAACGAATTGCTTGTTTGAACAGTAGCTAGAACGAGGGTTTGAAATTGGAGATAAGAAAAATCAGGCTCTCAATAATCCTAAGTTTCGATCAACACTTGTCTATATATCTCTTAAATCCAACAGCTGTTGTTCTCAATTAATCAGCATACATTGAAACAGCAGATATCTTACAACAGAAACCAGCAGTTGCTCTCAACAAAATCAGCAGCAACCAACAGACATTGCATCAACTAATCAAAACGACACCGCATCGCTACAGCAGCTGACGACAGATTCCATTCAAAACAACCAGCAGTTGGTCGCGCTAAACAACTCAAACGACGACGTAAAGGACACGTCACCATTGCTGCTAACAGCTGATCAAAAGCGTTGCACCCAAAACGCTGCGTTTTAACTTATCAAAACAACGTCTCCTCTCATCAGCGACTGGTTCCTTAAACCAAAAGCTGGTCACTCAGCTGGGATAATTCCTCACAACACAACAGCTGATAGCACTACAATCCAGTAGTCAACACCAAAAGGTTGACCAACATGTGTCGCTTTCTCATAAATCCTCGCACCCGCGCAACTGCTGCCAGCAGATATCTCTTCAAGCGCTACTACTGAATAGCAAAACGACGACGCATCACTCCCGCTCCATCAACAGCTGATCATAATCATCAGCTGGCGGTACAGTACCATCGACTCGTGTTTACATCTGAAATGCACGACAACTGATTTCTTGCATTAGCGCTACGTCTAATTTCACAAAACGACATCGTTTTTCTTCAAAACGCTAGGAATTCAGATTTCTACTTAAAGTTCAACAAATCAACTCCAATTCTCGCGAAGATTTCACCCGATAATTCCTGCGACTAAAATCTGAATTATTCTAAGAGATATCTGAAATTCTCAAATAAGATTTCACCAAAATCCGAAATTCTGAAATCTGAAAATTCGAAAATTCTAAATTCGAATTTCTCAATCCTCACAAATCTTATGTGAATTGAATTGATCTATGTTTATTGTTTGAGATCCATGCATATCATGATTTTCAACACATATTTGATCCATCTCTTGATGTGCTTCGGTCATGGATGGTTCTTGAGGGTTGTATTCGGTCCAAAGATGGTACCAATAGTTATTCCATCGCATTAGGATCACATAGGTCAAAACGGGAAGCGATTTGATCAAATAATGAATTATTTATGAATTTTATGATCAGCACGTGTTTTGGCTTGTTGTATGTGCACGACAGTAGAGTTGTTGGGGTCAGATAAGTCAGTCTATGAAGTCTTAGTGGTCAAGGTTGATTTTGCAGGAGATAACTAATTAAGTTAAGGTCACGTAGGTCTAAACGGGAAGCGATTTGGTCGAGAAAAGAATTAGTTATGAATTTTATGGTTAGCACGTGTCTGGATGCAGTCTGCACGCGGGCAGTGGGTTTGCGAGCGTCGCGTTGGTCAAGTACTTAATATTTTTAGCATCTCGTTTGATCCAGTGACTAGTATATTAAGTTACGGTTATGTGGGTCAAAATATGGAGTGATTTGGTTAGGAAATTGATTTTTAATTATTTTTAAGATTTTGTCGCTCGTAGTGAGCCTCGTCGGGTCTTTTTTGTGAAAATTCAGATTTCGAGTCTTATGGGCTGTCAGGCCCCGTGCTAAGTACTCACAATTAACACAATATAAACGCATAAACACGGAAGCTAAAATCAGGGCTTAAAAATTTTTCGAAATCATTTGGGCCTGAACGTAAAAACATACATTCAAAATATCGATAATCAAAATATAAGTTAATTCAAACTTATACAATCAGGTAACAACAACAATTCAAATCGAATACAGATCCCCAATACACAGCAACACGGGGCATCCCGCGGTTCAGTACATATCATAAATATAACAGGGACTCATGGGAAAGGGGATCGACCGGCTGTACCACTGCTCTGTCCAGCCTGGCTACCTGAAGATTCTGCAAATGGGTAACACAGACCCAAGACACAAAAGCAGGAAAACAAAATACGAGGTCAAGCCTCAGTACTAAGAGCTATCAAAACAACTAAACATGCAACACGCCGTAAATCAATGATATGAATGCATGAAGGCTATCAAAGGATCGGATAGCTAGACCAGCCTATCAACTGGAAAATCAAATCAAGCCTCTATACCACTCGCAGCCAATCAGCCGATGGAAATCATCGGTCCGTGATCATCGGGGACCGTCAGCCCATCACAGCTCGGTGGTAGACACTCGAATCCGGTAGTCACCACTCCGATGATATCGTGCACTTTGCAGGCACGACTCATCAGTCAACCAGTCACAACGTGGCACCCAATCAGGTCATCAAATCAATCTGTCAAAGGCTCAATATGTATGCATGTATGCCAATCAATATCAATTCTCAATGCATACAATGCCCAATACGTAGAACAGTGCATAAACTCAAGCCATTTAGCAAACTGGTTCACGTAAAATCACAACAGCCAACCAACAGATTTCATAGCAAAGAAATACAGACATGTTCACGCGTCAAGCTATTTAGAGCTGCTCAAATCGTACCTTAAGTCACACAATTCTACCTCACATATTCAAGACAAGGCACGGCAGAAATCACGGCCTGAAGAAGCAGAATTCTCTTGGTACAAAACTCACGGCAGAAAGGTTCAAGGGGCAGAAATCTGTACAAGGTAGCTAATATCTTACCTCAAATCTGAACAACAACCCATAAACACCTACGGCCAGAACCATGCTCAAGTTCTACAAGTCTACGCAGGCATTAACTACAAGAGTAAAGCTCAGAACAACAAAGGATGCTCACCCAAAAGCTCACGCTAGCAGGAGGACGCACAGATCTCACGGCACGAAGACACAGCAGCTTCGCCCTTCTTCTCAGACGCTAATTCAGGTCCTCTAATGGGTAGCAAACGAAAGATCTAAGCTAGGGGAGTCCAACGCCACCAAGATTATCAAAAACAGAGGCTTGATGCGATGGAAATCGGCGATGGAAAGTTACGGTGCATAGTAAAAAGTCTAGTGTTTCGAAGATGAGGATAAGAAATATCAGGTTGAGAAATATTCTAAGTGTAGTTCGACACTTCTATTTATTCCTCAACTCAAATGCTACTGTCTAAATCAAACACCGACAAAAACAGATCCCTATATCGCTCGCAAATGCAAAACATATTTCTCAATTTGGCGCAAAGTCCCATCAGACTTCACACTAGCAAAACACGCTCGCGCACAACACTAAACGGCAGCGTTCCAATAAAACAGATCTCATCGCTCAATACGTTGCTCTCGCGCGCAAGCCCAAAACGACGGCATATGGGTAAAAACAGATCTCACAATCAACGCTAAGGATCAAAACGACGATGCACAGAGAAACAGATCTCTCTTCAACGCACTACGCTAGCGCTCAAACAGACGCAACTCTATCTTGTTGACTTACACGTGTCACCTTCTCACGCGACGCGCTAACTCGACCAGATCTCTCACAAGCGCTAGCAGATCCCTCACCAATTCAAATTGCGTTGACATCCGAAATTACGAAATGCAAGCGCTTCACTCTTGGTCATCCATACCTCACCACACGACACCGTTTCACCTAAATATCGCGGCAATCACGCTAACATGTAGTAAAACCAGATTTATAATATAACTTCATCACTTCAACTCCAAACACTGACTGATTTCACCCGATAACTTTAGCGAACAGATCTCACTCACCAGACCTCTCCACTTGTGATAAAATCAAGCGTTACTAAGGAAATCAGATTTCTATCATAATTTCTACAATTCAACTCCAAATTCCAAACGGATTTCACCCAAAATCCTAAAATTCGAAATCTGAAAATATGATTAATCCCTAATCCAAAACCTGATTCCTCACATTCTCCCCAACCTAAGAGATTTCGTCCTCGAAATCAAAGACAAACCAAGGCAGAAACAATCAAACATTCAAATCGACACAAACATCTACTCAAATTCGAAGCAAAACCAGAAATTTACCTGGAAAAATCTGCACAATCAGAGCTCAAACAGATGAGGCCAGTCTTGTCTCATCTTCTCCTCAACTTCCCAAGTTGCTTCTTCTCGGCCATGCTTGCTCCATTGGACCATCACCAACGGAATTATCTTGTTTCTCAGTTGTTTCTCCTTCATATCCAGAATCTGCACCGGATATTCGACATAACTCAAGGCAGAATGTAGCTCAACTTCGTCGGTTCCCAAAACATGGGACGGATCTGGCTCATATTTTCTCAATATAGACACATGAAAGACATCATTCATCGCTGCCAACTCCTCGGGTAGCCTCAATCTATAAGCCAACTGTCCAATCCGCTCAACAATCTCAAAAGGACCAACGAATCTGGGAGCCAACTTGCCTTTAAATCTGAATCACATTACACTCTTGAAAGGAGAAATCTTGAGAAACACACGGTCGCCAACCTCAAACTCCAAAGGTCTGCGCCTTCTGTTAGCATAGCTAGAGAAACGGTCTTGAGCAGCTTTCATTCTAATCCGAATCAAGTCAATCTGATCCTTCATGTGCTGAACAAACTCCGGTTTAGAAAGCTGTCTCTCACCAACTTCTTCCCAACAAATCGGGGATCTGCACTTTCGACCATACAACGCCTCAAATGGAGCCATTCCGATAGTCACCTGGTAGCTGTTGTAATACGAAAACTCAACCAAGGACAAAGAATCCTGCCAGCCACCACTGAAATCCATCACAATAGCACGCAGCATATCCTCTAAAGTCTGGATAGTCCGCTCAGACTGTCCGTCTGTCTGTGGGTGATAGGCCGTACTCATAGCCAATCTCGAACCCATCGCTGCCTGCAAACTCTTCCAAAATCAAGAAGTGAACCTTGGATCTCTGTCGGACACTATCGAAACCGGAACTCCATGCAATATAACCACATGGTCGATGTACAGCTTTGCCATTTTCTTCATAGAGCACCTCACATCATAGGGAATGAAATGGGCTGACTTCGAAAGTCTATCAATCACAACCCAAATAGCACATCCCCTGCTCGATCGAGGTAGATGAGTCACGAAATCCATGGCGATGTGCTCCCAATTCCATTGGGGCACCTCCAAACTCTGCAGCAAACCACCAGGTCTCATTCTCTCGGCCTTGACCTATTGGCAATTCAAACACCTAGCAACAAAAGCCGAAATGTCGCTCTTCATGCCTGCCCACCAGTAGTGAGCTTCAAGGCATGATACATCTTCCTTTCGCCTGGATGCACACTGTACCGACTACAATGCGCTTCATTCATGATGGCCTCCTTCAAATCAATCAGGTTTGGAACCACTAATCTCCCTCGAAATCTCAGACAACTATCCAAAGAAACAGAGAAGTCATTAGACTGACCATTCTGGGCCTTAATCCTCAACTCATTGATATAGGGATCAGTCCTCTGCGCCTCCCTGATGTCATGCAAAAGTTGTGGCTCAACCTGCATCGTAGAAACCATGAAGTACTGATCGCTCGGCTGAAATCTCCAACCCGAAGTACTCAATTGCTCATAGACTCTTGAAGCATTCAAAAACGAAAGCATTGCAGGCTGGGTCTTCCTACTCAATGCGTCGGCAACTGAGTTCATCCGCCCAGGCTGATATTGAATCTCACAGTTAAAGTCCTTGAGCAACTCCATCCATCGTCGCTGCCTCATGTTCAATTCTGACTGCGTGAAGATGTATTTCAAGCTCTTGTGGTCGGTGTACACCACAAATTCTTCACCATAAAGATAATGCCGCCAAATCCTCAAGGCAAACACTATCGCAGCCAACTCCAAATCGTGAACAGGGTACCTAGTCTCGTGAGGCTTCAACTGTCAAGACGCATAGGCAATCACGTACCCGTTCTGCATCAGGACACATCCTAAACCATTGAGAGAAGCATCGGAGCACACCACGAATCCTCTGGATCCAGACGGTAGAGCCAACACAGGAGCAGTAGTCAACTTATCCTTCAACGTTTGAAAACTGTTCTCGCACTCACCAGTCCACTCAAATATCTTATCTTTCTGAGTCAACAGAGTCAGAGCCTTAGCTATCGAAGAGAACTTCTCGATAAAATGCCTATAATAGCCAGCCAAACCCAAGAAACTAAGGATCTCAAAAACATTCCTAGGTCTCTCCCAGTTAAGAACTGCTTCGACCTTACTCGGATCTACTGAAATCCCTTGTGCCGAAATCACATGACCCAAAAAGATAATTCTTTCCAGCCAAAATTCACACTTGCTGAACTTAGCATAGAGTTGCGAGTCCCTCAATATCTGCAACACAAGTCTAAGATGCTCCTTATGCTCTCTCAAGATCCTTGAATAAATCAGGATGTCATCAATGAAGACGATCACGAACCGATCAATATACTCGCTGAAGACACGATTCATCAAATCCATGAACACAGTTGGGGCATTTGTCAATCCAAACGGCATAACCAGAAACTCATAATGCCCATATCGAGTCCGAAAAGCTGTCTTCGCAACGTCAGCGTCTCTAATCCGCAACTGGTGATAACCAGAGTGCAAATCAATCTTCGAGTACACGACCGATCCCTGCAACTGATCGAACAAGTCATCAATCCTCGGTAAAGGATACTTGTTCTTCACTGTTGCTTTGTTCAATTGTCTGAAATCCACACACATCCTCATGGATCCATCCTTCTTCTTCACGAAAAGAATCGGAGCTCCCCAAGGCGACATGCTCGGCCTGATGAAGCCGTTCTCCAAGAGGTCTCTCAACTGATCCTTCAGCTCTCTCAACTCTGCTGGCGCCAACCGATATGGAGCTCTAGAAATTGGGGCGGTACCGGGCACCAACTCGATACTAAAGTCGATCTCACGCCTCGGAGGGATCCAGGTATCTCATCTGGAAACACGTCGGGAAACTCTCGGACGATCGGGATATCACTCAATTCCAATCGCTGCTCTTGGGAACTATCAAGCGCGTAGATCATGAATCCAGCATTTCCTAGCGATAGCAGGCTAAACATCTCCATGGCGGAAACCAGCGGAATCTTCGGATACGAATCAGCACCATAGAAATCCCACTTCTCACCCGAATCAGGGCGAAATCTCACCACACCATGGAAGCAATCAACTGTAGCCTTATTGCTAGACAGTACATCCATCCCCAAGATACAATCAAAATCTCTAATCCCCAAAACAATCAGATTGGAGACCAAAACATGCTCATCAAATCTAATCAGACAATCAAGCACTACCTCTCGGGACCAAAGACTCACACCAGCAGGATTAGACACAGACACGACATCACACAATGGGGATGAACTCAACCCATGCTCAAACACAAACAACTCAGATATGAAATAATGTGATGCACCAGTTTCAAAAAGAAATTTTGCAGGATAATCAAATATAAAGCATGTACCTCCGATCACCATGCCAGGCGTCTCCTTAGCCTGCTCTCTGTTCAAAGCATTCGCCTGAGCCTGCTGGGGAATCTGAAACTGAGGTCGGGAAGGTCCTCCAAACCTAGATGGCTCACGAGGCTGAAATCCTGATCGCTGGGACTGAGAGAAAGACTGCTGTCGCTACGAAGAACCACCAGCGGAACCCTGCTGCGACTGTCCAGAAGATCGCCCTCCTATCGAAGGACACGCCCTAGCGAAATGTCCCGGCTGACCACAAAGATGGCAAAGTCCTCTAACTCCACGGCACTGCGAGGTCTCATGTCTCCCTCCACACTGCCCACAAAATCCACCGCCAGAACCACTGCCTGAACCGTTGCCAGAACCAGAACTCACGGACCCAGAGGAACTCGAATGGCCCTTCTTCTTGAATTGCTTCCCTCGAGGTCGAAACTGCTGGCGACTCGACTGCTGTGACACCTGAGGAGACTGATACGACTGCGACACCGCCGGCACTGGCTGAGGAGCACGTCCAGTCATCTGCTGCACCGGAGCCTCGGGATCCATCAAACTCTCCTCAATATCAACCGCATTGTTCACAGCTTCCATAAAGGTCGCCGGGGACCCAGACAACACCATCCGGTAAATATCAGGTCTCAAGCCCTTCAAGAATTTGTTCCTCTTCGTTCGCTCTTGGTTCGCTACATGTGGCATGTACACCAAAAGCGCAGAAAACTGCCCCGCATACTCGGCCACTCGCATGTTACCCTGCTTGAGGTTGTCGAACTCTCGCTCTCGGCTGGCGAAGTAAGACTCCAGGGTATATTCCTGACGGAACGCCTCACAGAAACTATCCCAGGTGATCACTGCTCCACTATCACGAAGCATCCTAGAAGTGCCTCTCCACCAGCGTTGCGCGTCATCCCGCAGCTGCAGCACTGCTAACTTCAGTCTCTTTTCCAGAGCGTACTCCAAGGTATGGAATAGCTCCTCCATCTGTACTAGCCATGCCTCAGCTCTCGCACCGCCCTCATTAGCAGCAAAATTCGGAGGGTTTGTACGCTGAAATCGTGCTAAGACTAGTTCCATCCCGCCCAACCATCGGGTCACATCATCTACCTGATTAACATCCTCGTCACTGTCTGGAGCCCTAGACCCCTCGGAACTCCTAGATCTACCCCTCCTAGGCGACATCTACACAAGTATAGAGGTAAGGCTAACAACATATAAACATCAAGGCAGATAATAATCACATAAGCCACAGAGTCAATCAACAATCAAATCAAAACTCTGTGCCTAGACTCGAGTGTGATCAAAAGAAATCGATCTTATCCCAGTTTAAGCTCTGATACCAAAATGTCAGGCCTCGTGCTAATTACTCACAATTAACACAAAATAAACGCATAAACACGGAAGCTAAAATCATATCTTAAAATTTTTTCGAAATCATTTGGGCCTGAACGTAAAAACATACATTCAAAATATCGATAATCAAAATATAAGTTAATTCAAACTTATAAAATCAGGTAACAACAACAATTCAAATCGAATACAGATCCCCAATACACAGCAACACGGGGCATCCCCCGGTTCAGTACATATCATAAATATAACTGGGACTCATGGGAAAGGGGATCGACCGGCTGTACCACTGCTCTGTCCAGCCTGGCTACCTGAAGATCCTGCAAATGGTAACACAGACCCAAGACACAAAAGCAGGAAAACAAAATACGAGGTCAAGCCTCAGTACGAAGAGCTATCAAAACAGCTAAACATAGTCACCACTCCGATGATAGCGTTGGACTTTGCAGGCACGACTCATCAGTCAGCCAGTCACAACGTGGCACCCAATCAGGTCATCAAATCAATCTGTCAAAGGCTCAATATGTATGCATGTATGCCAATCAATATCAATGCTCAATGCATACAATGCCCAATACGTAAAACAGTGCATAAACTCAAGCCATTTAGCAAACTGGTTCACGTAAAATCACAACAGCCAACCAACATATTTCATAGCAAAGAAATACAGCCATGTTCACGCGTCAAGCTATTTAGAGCTGCTCAAATCGTACCTTAAGTCTCACAATTCTACCTCACAGATTCAATACAAGGCATGGCAGAACTCACGGCCTGAAGAAGCAGAATTCTCTTGGTACAAAACTCACGGCAGAAAGGTTCAAGGGGCAGAAATCTGTACAAGGTAGCTCATATCTTAGCTCAAATCTGAACAACAACCAATAAACACCTACGGCCAGAACCATGCTCAAGTTCTACAAGTCTACGCAGGCATTAACTACAAGACTAAAGCTCATAACAACGAAGGATGCTCACCCAAAAGCTCATGCTAGCAGGAGGACGCACAGATCTCATGGCACGAAGACACAGCAGCTTCGCCCTTCTTCTCCGATGCTAATTCAGGTCCTCTAATGGGTAGCAAACGAAAGATCTAAGCTAGGGGAGTCCAACGCCACCAAGATTATCAAAAACAGAGGCTGGATGCGATGGGAATCGGCGATGGAAAGTTACGGTGCACGGTAGAAAGTCGAGGGTTTCGAAGATGAGGATAAGAAATATCAGGTTGAGAAATATTCTAAGTGTAGTTCGACACTTCTATTTATTACTCAACTCAAATGCTACTGTCTAAATCAAACACCGACAAAAACAGATCCCTGCATCGCTCGCAAATGCAAAATAGATTTCTCAATTTGGCGCTAAGTCCCATCAGACTTCACGCTAGCAAAACACGCTCGCGCACAACACTAAACGGCAGCGTTCCAATAAAACAGATCTCAGCGCTCAATACGTTGCTCTCGCGCGCAAGCCCAAAACGACGGCGTATGGGTAAAAACAGATCTCACAATCAACGCTAAGGATCAAAACGACGACGCACAGAGAAACAGATCTCTCTTCAACGCACTACGCTAGCGCCCAAACAGACGTCAACTCTATCTTGTTGACTTACACGTGTCACCTTCTCACGCGACGCGCTAACTCGACCAGATCTCTCACAAGCGCTAGCAGATCCCTCACCAATTCAAATTGCGTTGACTCGCGTTGACATCCGAAATTACGAAATGCAAGCGCTTCACTCTTGGTCATCTAGACCTCACCAACACGACACCGTTTCACCTAAATCTCGCGGCAATCACGCTAACATGTAGGAAAACCAGATTTCTAATATAACTTCATCACTTCAACTCCAAACACTACCAGATTTCACCCGATAACTTTAGCGAACAGATCTCACTCACCAGACCTCTCCGCTTGCGCTAAAATCAAGCGTTACTAAGGAAATCAGATTTCTATCATAATTTCTACAATTCAACTCCAAATTCCAAACGGATTTCACCCAAAATCCTAAAATTCGAAATCTGAAAATATGATTAATCCCTAATCCAAAACCTGATTCCTCACATGGGCTATCAAAGTTTGTGGATGATTGTATTTGGTATTTTAAGCATATTTTAAGATGTTTTCCAGCATTTTTAGAATTTACTTTATTTATGGGACTTTTGGCAATTTTAGCGTATTGGGCCGAATATTTTAAAGTCAAAATTTTAAAGTCAAAATTATTTTATTTATGGGCCTAATACTTTTATTAAGTTTTAAATTCAAAATTTTGGTTTTTGGGATTTTAATTTAAGTCAAAATTGGTCATGGGATTTTACTTGGATCAAAATTGGGTCAACGTAGTATGTTAGTCAATTTTCAAAGGTTGGATTTTATGTTATGGTTCAAGTCATGTGTTAGGCCAAGTTCAATATTTTTTAAGCTAAGTATAGGTTCTTTTGGGCTTAGAAGTAGTGGGTCAGGTCTCTGGACCAATCAATGTAGAAGCCCGCGAATATATATTTAATTATATATGTAGTATGTTATGTATGATAATGTTTTAAATGAAAAAATTAAATATATATTGAAGGGCTAAGCTTTTAAATTGCATGATTTTATGAAATGCATGCATCACGAATATTTTATGAAATTTTAAAGACATGTTTTGAAAGAAAACTCGAGGAACTGAAGTGACTTGTGGCAAGCTTGCGATGGGAGCTAGCCAGGTAGCCGGGTCTGGGATCCCCTATTTTAATGTATTATGAGCCTATGGATCCATGTGATCACGACATGGTGAAGTGGCATAGAAGGTGCTTGGGATCCCGAGGTAAGGTCGGGTGAACCGCACCGCCACGTCGTTGGTTATTTCAACTGATCAGTCATACGCCCGCTCATATTTCACAGATCGACCATACGTTTTTATGTTACGTTACGTCATGCCTTATGATATATTTTATATGATTATGATACGTGACGACTGATGTTACGAACCATGTTTTACGACCATCCATGCATGCATGCTTTAATGTTATTTTATTACACGTATGTGCTTGCATGTGGTTTTATTATTATGTACCTTGATATTTTAAAAGATAGAGCATGCTGAGCCTCTAGGATCACTAGGTTTAAATGGTGCAGGTGATGACCCTGCGGATTTTATCCCGACTGGCGGTGAGGACCTCTAAGCGTCTGCTGCAGTTGTACCCCGTGGCCGCATTGATGTTTTATCTTTGATGTGATACGCTTTTCAGATATTGATTTTAGCATGTTCATGTTCAGTACTTTTACTCGGCCTGGTTTTTAAATAGTATGGATGATTCTATGTTTTAAAATATTATTTATTTATGTTTCAAGTATTATTGAGAAAATGTTTTAAAAAGGAACGAGCCATACCTATTAGTCATGTATTCCCCACATGATTTTTAAAAAAAAAATTATATTCTGGTTCGTTTTAGATACAGCTCACGGTCTGACATAACTCACGGTCCGACTGAGCTAGCGGTATGATACAGCTCATGACTCAAACAGGGAATATAGCTTACGACTCAACCAAATTATGACCTGACATCTTACTGAAAACAACATAAGACTCAAGCAAGGGAAAATACATCACCGAATCCAGCTTACGCTCAGCAGGGTTCGATACATGGTGAGAGTAAAACCAAAACCACGTCCGACCTCTGTCCCTTCTCCATCGACATCACAATTCCATAGTCCTTGATCTGACCTTAACCATCACTCAGCGTAACCTCAAAAGTCAACAAACCATCGACCCTTTCCCACAATTAAATTTCTAGGCATCCTCTTCATGTTTAATAAAGAAAATACGTCACATAACATCAATAGCCTCAAAATCTACAAAATCGGAAACTTACAAATAAAAATCACACAGTAATATGAATGAAAGGTGCATCCAAAGGAAGATTTTGTACTTGCCTTATATTGATAACTTATAGACGAGTGTCACGAGGCTAGACGGGATGAAGAATGCCGGGAACGCAGCTGGTTTATACTCCGGAAAGCTCTAAGCTGGTGGGGGAGAAGGGAGAAGGAAGGCGGCGACTGAAGGGTGAGAGACTAGGGTTCTATATATATATATATATATATAAAACGAAAGCAACGTGTGTGAGTGTATACAGGGCCGAGAGTATTACTTAAATAGTGGAGATATTGGTTTCTTAAAGCTGTCAAAAGACTAGAGATAAGGCTGCTACTCAAAAATCTTTCTCTCATTCCCTTTTTTAAATTTCAGAAATTTTGGATAAAATATCATGTTAAAGCTTGGTTAAAAAATTAAAATTTTATGATTTTCCTACTATAGAATTCCCAAAGCATAGGGAATGACCTAAAAAATTAATTTTATAAAAATAATCTTTACCTCGGTGTTCCCATCATCTCCATTCGGGCCCCATAATACCTATACTAAAATTATGAAAAGGTACTCATCATAAAATAATTCAAATAATTAATTTGGTAAAAATCAAAGAGCGACGCCAATAGCTATTAGCATAAGTGAAAATAATACTAAGGCATGTGATTTTTAATAGGGAAAATTTATAGGTATTACAATACTCTCTCTCTCTTACAATAAATTCGTCCTTGAAATTCAAAAACCTTACAGAAGTGTTCAGGGTAGCGTTCCATGATGTCAACCTCTACCTACCACGTAGCTTCCTCCTCGGAATGATTTAGCCACTGGACCTTGACCATGAGAATGTTCCGATTGCGTAGCTTCCGATCCTGTCAGCCTAAGATCCAAGTAGCTCTCTCCTCAAAAGTCAATTGTGGCGATAGCTGATGTGAGACCTGGAATTGTGTTTAAGATTAATTGGTATTTAGAGATTCTTGGTGGTTTAAGATCTCTGTTTGAATGTTTAAGTAGTAGTTTCGGGGCAAATTCCTCACTTAGAACAATTCTGGAGGTTTTCGTATTTTTGAAGTATGGGGAGATATCTGTCAGCAGACATGGTGATGTCATGTTTTCTGTTGTTGTGCGTTGGCATAGAAATTGCTGACGTAAGCTTTGCTGTTGAGTTAGCGCGTTTTGTTCTTTGGATTGGTTTGTTAACGACGTCATTTAGATTAGTAGAAGCGACACCGTTTTGAGGAGCTAGTGACGTAAGCATATCTGTTTGATTTTGATCAGCAGACCTCAACGTTAGTCAACGTCACTGTAGCTTGCAACTGGTGGTGCGCTACTGTAGCTTGCGTCTGGGTAACCAGCCGATGGTTTTAGGCGACCAGCTGATGGCAGATTTGATGACGTAAGTGGCGCGACGTCGTTTTGAATAGCGCTTGTTACCTTGCGTTCGGTTGCTAGTGTGAGCTTTGTACTGTTGAAGAAGCTGTTGGGTATTTCTTCGTCAGCTTTGCACTGTTCCCTTTACTGTCAGCAGCTTGCGATATTTGTTAGTGTCGGTGGATTTTATATCAGTTTTCTCGCGTGTATTTAAGGAAGACTTGGTCTTCGATTTCAAGCACCAGATCTCATACTTAGCGAAATATTATCTTGGTTGTCGACCTCTGTTCTTCGAACCCTAGTACTGTTCACCGTGAGCTTTTTCGATGAATTCCCTTCGTTGCCGGCCATTGTTGATACGTTCGAGGTAGCGTCGAACTCCTCTTGCGAAAGCTCTATCATTCCATATCATTTTGGGAGGCTGTGATCGGCTAGTTGAGAAACGCTAAGTTGCTGCTCGGTGGTGCGTAGTATCGTACAGGTAGAACTTCGTTCCTTTTGCGATGAGATCTTGTTCCTAGACTTGAATTAAGCTCCCTGTTAAGTTGTGTTGTTGAGATTAGTCGCTGGTTTGGTTGAGCGTAGATCCCAGCCGTGAGCTTCTGTAATTGGCCGTGATTTTCCTGTAGCTTGCCTGAGATCTGTTGTGCGTATGTTTAGCAGGTGTTGGATCAGTTCTCTCGGGCTCCTTGTTGTGGTAGTTATTGCACAGAATTGAGGTACGGATTGGAGCTTGTAATACAGCTTGTTTCGCATATGTTTATATACTTGTTATTCCAGCATGTTGCATACACGCATTTGCATCTCCGTTCAGCTTTTGCAGCCATTGCTTCGTTGTTGTTGTTCCGGTTGTTTACCAGGATGCGAGGGCGAGCGGTGATTCCGCACTCTCATTTCCCCTATGCGCCGAGTGGCTAGCTACCACAGCTCATAGGTTGGGTTGTTGATGCATCTGGTAAGGGTGTGCGAGTAGGGGTGAGTGGATAGCACCACATGTCCTATACTCACCGTGGCCACATATTCTGTTGCAGATTCCGTTGAGCTGTTGTTTCCTTTCTCATGCATAGCATCTGCATTTTATTCTTGCTGTTTACTGCTGTTTTATAGTTGCTCTCCATACTGGGGTTTGACCCCATGTCCCTCTGGGGCTTGGTTGTTTTCCTTGTTGTGTTGTTTTCAGGAAACCCAGGTTTTACAGCTGGTCGTAGTTTTAACCCAGCTGGTGGTGCCCCAGGAGGTGGTTAGAGTATCCAAGTAGCGTATTGCATATTTATATGTATCGGTATTCTTAGCCAGGGGATGCCCTGTGCTTTGTTGTTGTTTTTCGTTGTTGGAGTCTGATACATGTTGATGTTATGCTATATTGTTTGTTGTTGGCTGGTAGCCGCGTGTGGTTGATTTCTTAAACTGGGATATCTATTTTGAGTATCGTACTATTTTAAATTATATTGTTTTAAACCGTCAGGCCAAAAGCGAAAATTTTACCCGCTTATTAATAGCTTCCGCATGTGTTTGTGTGTTTTACTCTGATATGAGCACGAGGCCTGACATTTTTTGGTATCAGAGCTTAAGCTGGGATAAGCTCAATTTCCTTGATCACACTTGAGTCTAGGCACAGTGTTGTGTGTTGCATGTGCTTGACTATGTGATTATGTGCTTCATCTTGTTGTGCTATCTATGTTGTATCTGTTCTGTTTTGCTTGATCTTGTTGAGTGCTTTCGTAGATGCCGCCTAGACGTCGTGGTAGAGGTAGGGGACAGTTTGAGGAATCGGCAGGACAGAACGAGGATCAGCGTAGTGCTCGTAGTCGTAGCCGTGTTGGGCATGATGAGGAGGAGGAAGTTGGTGACTTGCCTCCCCCGGTGGAGCGGATGGATGTGGTGATAGCACGGTTTTAGCGGATGAACCCGCCAGTCTTTAATGGTGATGAGTCCAGTGAGGATGCGGACTCGTGGCTTAGGAATATTATTGGTCTTTTCAATCGGGTGCAGTATGATGATGATCTTCGGCTGAGTTTAGCGACCCTCTTGCTTAGGAAAGCTGCACAGCGTTGGTGGCGAGGCGCTTCGAGTACCTTGTTAGAGACCGATGTTGGGATCTCTTGGGACAGTTTTTGCGAGACCTTCCGACAGGAGTATGTGCCCGAGTCTTATGTGAACGCCCGTGAGCGGGAGTTCGATCATCTGTAGCAGGGTTCCATGACTGTTCGGGAGTATGCTAGGAAGTTTTCTTCTCTGTTGGCGTACGTTCCCCATGTCTCTGGCCGGGAGAGGGCCAATCGGACTAGATTTCTTGAGGGCTTGAATGAAGAGCTATATCAGATTGTGCTGACCAGCAAACCCAAGAGCTATGCTGAAGCAGTTGACACTGCTATTGATATCGAGGAGGGTTTGCAGAGTCGTCGTGCTCGCAGACAGCAGGTAGCGCAAGGTGGTCGTCCTGTTATTCAAGGAGCGTAGTCTTCCCAGTCCTCCCAGTCAGCCCATCAGCCCTAGCAGCAGCAGCATCAACAGCAGGTGGCTCAGCAGTCTGGCCGTCAGAGGTTTCGACCCCGCGGTCACCAGTTCAAGAAGAAGTCGGGTTCTGGCTCTTCTGGTTCGGGAAGCTCGAGTAGCAGTGGTTCTCGGACTGAGTTTTGTGGCTTTTGCGGTGGAAAGCATTCTTCTACCCAGTGTGTTGGTGTGCAGGGCTCCTGCAACCTTTGTGGTCAGTACGGGCATTTTGCTAGAGTGTGTCCGTCAGCTGGATCACAGCAGACCGCGGCCCAGGCTCAGGGTCAAGGAGGTCAGTCTAGGGGTCGTTCCCCTCAGTTTCAGCAGCCCCAATTGGGTGAGACTCAGTTTAGGCCGTTTCAGCATCCTGGTCCATCGTGGTTCGGACAGCCGTCTCAGCCTTTCTTCTCTGGACCCCAGCATGCTCAGGTTGATGCCATCACTAGGGAGCAGGCCGAGGAGACACCGAGTCGGGTGATTGTAGGTACTTGCCTTGTTTTTTATTTTCCTGCGCGTGTGTTGTTTGACACCGGTGCATCGCATTCGTTTATTTATGATTCGTTTGTTGTTGAGCATGGTCTGTGTACCATTCCTTTGCGTGATGTCGTTTCTGTTTCTACCCCTGGTGGTGTGAGCCTGTTCTCCCAGGAGGTTTTGTTGGATGGCGTGTTGCGGTTTGGTGAGCATGTCCTGTTAGCGAACTTGATCCGTTTGATGCTTTGGGATTTCGATTGCATAGTTGGGATGGATGTGCTGTCCAACTATAGGGCCTCCGTGGACTGCTTCCATGGGATTGTGCGCTTTAGGCCTTTGTCTGGCGAGAAGTGGGACTTCTACGGCCAGGATTCTAGATCGAAGATCCCGTTGGTCACAGCGATGGAGATGTTTAGCTTGTTGTCTTTGGGGAATGCTGGCTTTCTGATCTACGCTTTGGATGCGTCTTCTTCTTACCACGTTCAGCTTAGTGACGTTCCCGTGGTGCGACATTTCCCGGATGTGTTTCTGGAGGAGATTCTTGGTTTCCCTCCGAGGCGGGAGATTGACTTCAGCATAGATCTGGTGCCTGGCACAGCTCCGATTTCACGTGCTCCTTATCGTCTGGCGCCTGCGGAGTTGAGAGAACTCAAGGTGCAGTTAGAAGATTTGCTGGAGAAAGGTTTTATCCGACCTAGTATGTCACCGTGGGGAGCGCCCATTTTATTTGTGAAGAAGAAGGATGGCTCAATGTGGATGTGCATTGATTTTCACCAATTGAACAAAGCCACTGTGAAGAACAAGTACTCTTTGTCGAGAATCGATGATCTGTTTGATCAGTTGCAAGGTTCTGCGTTGTATTCAAAGATTGATCTTCGTTCAGGGTACCATCAGCTGAGAGTGAGAGATCAGGATGTCGCGAAGACTGCTTTTCGTACGAGGTACGGGCATTTTGAGTTTCTGGTGATGCCGTTTGGATTGACTAATGCCCCTGCAGTCTTTATGGACCTGATGAACCGAGTTTCCCACGAGTTTATTGATCAGTTTGTGATCTTTTTCATCGACGACATCTTAGTCTATTCGAAGACTCCTTTGGAGCACAAGGATCATTTGCGGATTGTCTCAGACGCTGAGAGACCAACAGTTGTATGCAAAGTTTTCCAAGTGTGAGTTCTAGTTGGATCGCGTCGTATTCTTATGACATGTGATTTCAGCCGAGGGGATTTCGGTGGATCCCAGTAAGGTTGATGCTTTTCTGAACTGGGAGCGTCCCAGGAATGTTTCCGAGATTCGTAGTTTCTTGGGTCTGGCTGGCTATTATCGTCGCTTCATTGAGGGATTCTCTAGTATAGCAAAGCCGATGACTCAATTGACTCAGAAGGACAAGAGGTTTGTTTGGACTGAGCAGTGCGAGAATGCTTTTCAACTGCTCAAGGAAAAGTTGACTACTGCGCCTGTGTTGGCTCTGCCGTCCGGTTCAGGTGGTTTCGTTGTTTGTTCTGACGCTTCACTCAATGGATTGGGTTGTGTGTTGATGCAGAATGGTCGAGTCATTGCGTATGCTTCGTGAAAGTTGAAACCGCATGAGACTCGTTATCCAGTCCATGATTTGGAGTTAGCGGCGGTGGTCTTTGCGTTGAAGATCTGGCGTCACTACCTGTATGGCGAGCAGTTTGTGGTGTACTCCGACCATAAAAGTTTACAGTATTTGTTTTCGCAGCCTGACTTGAACATGAGACAATGTCGGTGGATGGAGCTGCTAAAAGACTTTGATTGTGAGATCAAGTACCAGCCTGGGAAGTCGAACGTAGTGGCCGATGCGTTGAGCAGGAAGGCTAGTGAGATGCTTGCGTCGTTGTACATCTCTAAGGACTAGGAGCATCTTAACACTACGGGTTGGAGATTCTACCCGGCTGAGGATTGCGTTGTGGTTTAATCGTTCCAAGTGGAGCCACAGGTTGTTTCGAGTATTCGAGCAGCTCATGTATGGCGAGCAGTTTGTGGTGTACTCGACCATAAAAGTTTACAGTATTTGTTTTCGCAGCCTGACTTGAACATGAGACAATGTCGGTGGATGGAGCTGCTAAAAGACTTTGATTGTGAGATCAAGTACCAGCCTGGGAAGTCGAACGTAGTGGCCGATGCGTTGAGCAGGAAGGCTAGTGAGATGCTTGCGTCGTTGTACATCTCTAAGGACTAGGAGCATCTTAACACTACGGGTTGGAGATTCTACCCGGCTGAGGATTGCGTTGTGGTTTAATCGTTCCAAGTGGAGCCACAGGTTGTTTCGAGTATTCGAGCAGCTCAGAGGACTGATCCGTCTAACCACGAGTTGAAGTTAAAGGTCAGGGCTGGAGAACTTGAGGACTATTCTGTCTCTTTCGATGGTTGTTTGCGTTTCCTGGGAAGGTTGGTTGTGCCCAATTTGATTGATTTGAAGGAGGAGATCCTTCGAGAAGCGCACTGTAGCAGACATAGTGTTCATCCTGGTGCACGGAAGATGTACCATGCTTTGAAGCCGCACTTTTGGTGGGCTGGCCTGAAGAGCGACGTGTCTGGTTTCGTTGCTCGTTGTTTGAACTGTCAGATGGTAAAGGCCGAAAGGATGAGACCTGGCGGTTTGTTGCAAAGTTTGGAAGTGCCCCAATGGAATTGGGAGCACATTGCTATGGATTTCGTGACGCATCTTCCTCGTTCCAGCAGAGGATGCGATGCTATTTGGGTGGTTATAGACCGACTGTCGAAGTCTGCACATTTTATTCCCTATGGGATGACCTTCTCGTTGAAGAAGATGGCGAAACTGTATGTTGATTTTGTTGTTAGATTGCATGGTGTGCCTGTTTCGATCATCTCAGACCGAGATCCGTGGTTTACTTCTAGGTTTTGGAAGAGTTTGCAAACAGCTTTGGGTACCAGATTGGCGATGAGCACAGCGTATCACCCCCAGACATATGGCCAATCTGAGAGAACTATCCAGACGTTGGAGGATATGTTGCGATCTGTTGTGTTGGATTTCGGAGGTAGCTGGCAAGACGCGTTGTCTTTAGTAGAGTTTTCCTACAATAACAGCTACCAAGTGACGATTGGCATGGCGTCGTTTGAGGCTTTTTATGGCAGGAAGTGCAGATCGCCAGTTTGTTGTGAAGAAGTGGGGGCGAAGCAGCTATCTGCCCCAGATTTTGTGCAGCAAATGAAAGATCATGTGGATCTTATTCAACAGCGGATGAAAGCTGCCCAGGATCGCCAAGCCAGTTATGCAAATAAGAGGCGTCTACCTCTTGAGTTTCAGGTTGATGATCGTGTATTCCTTAAAGTTTCTCCATTTCGCAGTGTTATGCGCTTTGGACGCAAGGGAAAGTTAGCCCCTCGTTACGTCAGACCTTATGAGATTGTTGAGAGGATTGGCCCTTTAGCGTATCGGCTGTTGTTGCCACCAGAGTTGTCTTCTATTCATGACGTCTTTCATGTTTCCATGTTGAGGAAGTATGAGCCAGATCCGTCTCATGTGCTGGGAACTGACGAGGTTGAGCTAAATCAGTCGTTGAGTTATCAAGAATATCCTTTGCAGATCCTAGGCAGAAATGAGAAACAGTTGAGGAATAAAACCATTCCGTTGGTGATGGTGCAATGGAGCAAACATGGAAGGGAAGAAGCTACTTGGGAGCTGGAAGAAAAGATGCAGCGCGAGTGTCCGCATCTGTTTGAGTAGCTATTGAGCTAATTTCCAGTAGTTTGTAGCTTTTGGTTGTATTTCTTCCCTAGTTGTTGTTAATTGTTTGCTCAGTTATCTTGAACTCTTGGCCATGTGTTAGGCGAGTTCCTGTTTTGTACTTTGCTGCTGTGTTGTGTTCCAGAGTTGTTGTGATTTCGAGGACGAAATCCTTTTTAGTGGGGGAGTAATGTGAGACCTGGAATTGTGTTTAAGATTAATTGGTATTTAGAGATTCTTGGTGGTTTAAGATCTCTGTTTGAATGTTTAAGTAGTAGTTTCGGGGCAAATTCCTCACTTAGAACAATTCTGGAGGTTTTCGTATTTTTGAAGTATGGGGAGATATCTGTCAGCAGTCATGGTGATGTCATGTTTTCTGTTGTTGTGCGTTGGCTTAGCAATTGCTGACGTAAGCTTTGCTGTTGAGTTAGCGCGTGTTGTTCTTTGGATTGGTTTGTTAAAGACGTCGTTTAGATTAGTAGAAGCGACACCGTTTTGAGGAGCTAGTGATGTAAGCATATCTGTTTGATTTTGATCAGCAGACGTCAACGTCACTATAGCTTGCGACTGGTGGTGCGCTACTGTAGCTTGCGTCTGGGTAACCAGCCGATGGTTTTAGGCGACAAGCTGATGGCAGATTTGATGACGTAAGTGGCGCGACGTCGTTTTGAATAGCGCTTGTTACCTTGCGTTCGGTTGCTGGTGTGAGCTTTGTACTGTTGAAGAAGCTGTTGGGTATTTCTTCGTAAGTTTTGCACTGTTCCCTTTACTGTCAGCAGCTTGCGATATTTGTTAGTGTCGGTGGATTTTATATCAGTTTTCTCGCGTGTATTTAAGGAAGACTTGGTCTTTGATTTCAAGCACCAGATCTCATACTTAGCGAAATATTATCTTCGTTGTCGACCTCTGTTCTTCGAACCCTAGTACTGTTCACCGTGAGCTTTTCTGGTGAATTCTCGTCGTTTCCGGCCATTGTTGATACGTTCGAGGTAGCGTCGAACTCCTCTTGCGAAGCTCTATCATTCCATATCACTTTGGGAGGATGTGATCGGCTAGTTGAGAAACGCTAAGTTGCTGCTCGGTGGTGCGTAGTATCTTACAGGTAGAACTTCGTTCTTTTTGCGATGAGATCTTGTTCCTATCCTTGAATTAAGCTCCCTGTTAAGTTGTGTTGTTGAGATTAGTCGCTGGTTTGGTTGAGCGTAGATCCCAGCCGTGAGCTTCTGTAATTGGCCGTGATTTTCCTGTAGCTTGCCTGAGATCTGTTGTGCGTATGTTTAGCAGGTGTTGGATCAGTTCTCTCGGGCTCCTTGTTGTGGTAGTTATTGCACAGAATTGAGGTACGGATTGGAGCTTGTAATACAGCGATGTTATGGCTTGGATAATTTGTGAGATGGCTATTGCTGGCTGCTGTTTTGTGAGATGACTGTTGGTTATGTGGTGTATACTTGCTGATGATATTATTGTTTCGCATATGTTTATATGCTTGTTATTCCAGCATGTTGCATACACGCATTTGCATCTCCGTTCAGCTTTTGCAGCCATTGCTTCGTTGTTATTGTTCTGTTTACTTACCAGATGCGAGGG
>KQ988442.1:92026-112913 GCA_001598015.1 Dorcoceras hygrometricum | reverse complement strand
CATGCATAGCATCTGCATTTTATTCTTGCTGTTTACTGCTGTTTTATAGTTGCTCTCCGTACTGGGGTTTGACCCCATGTCCCTCTGGGGCTTGGTTGTTTTCCTTGTTGTGTTGTTTTCAGGAAACCCAGGTTTTACAGCTGGTCGTGATTTTAACCCAGCTGGTGGTGCCCCAGGAGGTGGTTAGAGTATCCAAGTGGCGTATAGCATATTTATATGTATCAGTATTCTTAGCCAGGGGATGCCCTGTGCTTTGTTGTTGTTTTTCGCTGTTGGAGTCTGATACATGTTGATGTTATGCTATATTGTTTGTTGTTGGCTGGTAGCCGCGTGTGGTTGATTTCTTAAACTGGGATATCTATTTTGAGTATCGTACTATTTTAAATTATATTGTTTTAAACCGTCAGGCCAAAAGCGAAAATTTTACCCGCTTATTAATAGCTTCCGCATGTGTTTGTGTATTTTACTCTGATATGAGCACGAGGCCTGACAGCTGAAGTGGCTCGACAATCAGCACATGTGAGGGGTTCGACACGTATTTCCTAAGCATGGAGATGTGGAAGACGTTGAGTACGGATGCTAGGCTCGGTGCGGTAAGCTCACATCTCCACTCTGTCTAAGATCTCGAATGGTCCTATGAATCTGGGTGCTAGCTCCCCTTTCTTCCCAAATCTCATCACACCCTTCATAGGAGAAATTCAAAAAACTAAAGTGATCTCCGACTGCGAATTCTAACTCCAACCTCCTCAGATCAAACATAACTATTCTGTCGACTCTGGGCAGCTCCAATCCTATCCCTGATCCTTGTCACTCTGTTCGCCATCTGCTGAACTATCTCAGGGCCCAGCTCTTTCTGCTTACCTACCTCATCCAAATTGATGGGCGATCTGCACCTCCTCCCATAGAGTGCCTCATAAGGTGTCATGCCGATGGAGGCCTAAATGCTGTTGTTGTGGATGAACTCTAATAGAGGTATATTGGCTTCCCAAACTCCCCTGAAAGTCAATAGCACAAGCTCGCAACAAATCCTCTAGTATCTGGTTCAGTATCTCTGTCTGCCCATCTGTCCCGGGGGTGAAATACGGTGCTGAACTGCAGCTTCGTCCTCAAAGAGGAGTGAAGACTCCTCCAGAATTCTGATGTGAAACGAGTATCTCTATCAGGCACAATCGATACTGGTATCCCATGCATCATAACGATCTCCCGAACGTACAACTCCGCGTACTGTGTTATAGTGAATGTGGTATTCACCGGCAGAAAATGTGCCATCTAGGAGAGTCGGTCCACAATCACCCATAGAATTCAATCACCTAACGGTCCTCGGAAATCCTACAACAAATTCCATAAAAATATTTTCCCACTTCCACTCCGGAATAGGGAGTGGTCTCAGTAGCCAACGGGTCTCTGATGTTCTGCCTTGACCTGCTGGCAAGTCAAACACTCGGACACAAAACGGCTGATATCGCGCTTCATGCCCGGCCACCAATACAACTGTTGTAGGTCCGTGTACATCTTCGTGTTCCCTAGGTGAACCGAAAAAGGTGACGCGTGAGCCTCTATCATAATCAACTCTCTGAGAGAATCACCTGATGGACCCAAAATTGTCCCCTAAACTTAACAATCCCATCTCCCACGGTGTAGAGTCCACTACCCTTCTCCTCATCTCTCAACCTCCACTTTTGCAGCTGCTCATCACTATCCTGACTATCGCGAATATGATCTAGTAGAGTGAACTGTACGATCACAAAATTCAGTATGGATCTCTCCCTACAATGTAAACCTCTAGTCCAAAGCTCTTTATCTCTCGCTGTAATGGCTCTATAACCATCAGATGAGCTAAAACTGTGGTCTTCCTACTCAATGAATCAGCCAGAACATTAGGTTCCCCAGATGGTAGCTAATGTCACATTCGTAATCTTTCACCAACTCTATCCATCTCCGCTGTCTCATATTCAAATCCTTCTGAGTGAAGAAATACTTCCGGCTCTTGTAGTCAGTGAATATCTTGCAATTCAATCCATACAGATAGTGCCTCCAAATCTTGAGTGCAAACATGATTGCTGCTAGCTCCAGATCATGTATCGGGTAATTACTCTCATGCACTTTCATCTATCTATAGGCTATGCTATAACTCTGTCATCCTGCATCAACACTGCGCCTAGGCCTAGCTTAGATGCATCGGCGTAGATCATGAAATCACCTTGCCCGAATGGCATAGATAAGACAGGCGCTGATATGAGGTTTTGCTTCAAAATATCAAAATTGTGCTGGCACTCCCGGCTCCATACATACTTGGAATTCTTATTCAGTAGCGCAGTAAAGGGCACTGCAATGGAGGAAAATTCCTTTGATGAACTTTCGATAAAATCGTTCCAATCCTAAAAACTACGGATCTCAGAGGCATTCTTTGGCACTACCGAATCTTTAACTGCCACCGTGGAGGGATCAACTTCCACTACTTTGCTAGAAATAATGTGACTAAGGAATATCACTCCCTCCAGCAAGAATTCACACTTGCTGAATTTTGCATATAGCTTCCTCTCTCTCAGCAATCCTAAAACCGTCCGAAGATTCTTGCCGTGCTCCTCCCTGTTCCTCGAATAAATGAGAATGTCATGATGAACACGATGACAAACTGATCAAGGTACGGCTGAAACACTCGGTTCATGAGATCCATGAAGACCGCTTGCACATTAGTCAATCCGTAGGGCATCACCAAGAACTCGTAGTGGCCATAGCGAGTTCTGAACGCCGTCTTATGCACATATGATTCTCTCACCTTCAACTGGTGAGAAGATCTATCTTGGAGAATATCGAAGCTCCCTTCAGCTGATCAAAGAGATCCTCCACTCGAGGAAATGGGTACTTATACTTATTCTTGACAGTCACTTCCTTTAACTCTCTGTAATCGATGTAGAGTCGCATACTACCATCCTTCTTCTTCACAAAAAAGCATAGGTGCGCCCCACGGGAAACACTAGGGTGAATGAACCCCTTTTCTAGTAGCTCCTGAATCTACTCCTTCAACTCTTTCATCTTGGTAGGAGCAAGACGATATGATGCTTAGAGATTGGCACAGTACCTAGCAGCAACTCAATAGAAAACTCCACCTCTCGCTCCGGTGGGACTCCAGCAATGTCCTCGGGGAAAAAATCGGTGTACTCTCGCACTACATCCACGTCTGACAACAACGATCCCTCCGGTAAGGTATTCGGCATAATGATGGCTAAGAATGACGAGCATCCATTATCAATGAGCTTCCCCGCCTATAAGAATGATATGAGTCGAGGCTTCCTCGTGAATTGTGCTATCGTGAAAAAAAATGACTCCCTTCTAGGGGATCTAAGCCGCATCATCCTATCCTGGAAGTCAATTACTGCCATGTAAACAAACATCCAGTCCATCCCAAGAATGATGTCAAACTATAGCATCGAGAATACGATCAAATCTGTGATTATTTTATAGTCCTACAGCACCATCTCTAAGTTCCTGAAGATGCTGGCTGTACGCAACTTCTCTCTCGATGGGATAGTCACTAGTAATTTCTCCGACGAGCTCTCTTGAGCAATACACATTCGTCGCACAAACTTCTATGAAATAAAAGAAGTGTCGCACCTGAATTGAATAAAACATTGGTGGCTACTACTAACACAACTACTCTACCTACGATAGATATTACGCATGAAAAAAAAACAATCTTACTATTTACGAACCATGTTGAACCCTATTAATGGAATATAACAGGTTTACTTCTATCTTTATCAAAATTTATAGGTGTAAAACGTAAGATACCTATGACCAGTGTCTTGTTTGGTTCAGCCTCCTTTTCTTGCATCACGTAGACTCTCCCTATGGCAGCCTGCTTCAACTACGGACACTGTTAATATAGGAGTCCCATCTGTTTGCACTTGAAACAGACTCTAGCTCCCATTAAGCACTTCCCAGAATGTTGTCGTCCGTATGTTTGGCAAGTGGGTTTCTCCACTGGGACCCTAGGCTTTGGAGCATGTTGATTCTGTGGTCTCCCAGATGTAGCGGGCTTCATCGCTGGCCTCGATGTCCCTGATACGTAAGAGAATTACCAATAGGCAAAAAAGAGCGGCTCCTCGGAATAATTTAGAGTAATCTTGGCCTTGCTGCCTCGGTGACCCAGGAAAAGACCTCTTGGCCTGTGGTTGTTGATGAGGCTGAGGCTGGAAAGGTCTCTTCCTCTATGCCTCTACTCGTATATCCTAGAGCGTCTGCTCCGACCTGAAGGCCCTATGCAAGATGGAGGCATAGTCTGTAGGGTCCGCCATCAGTACATCTCTACGGATAGTGGGGCTCAAACCATCTAGGAAATGCTGTAATTTCTCCGTAGGGTCATTGGCTATGAGATGCGAGAAGTGGCAGCCTCTATCGAACTTCATGACGTATTCAGCCACCGTCATGTCCCCTTGTTGGAGGTTCCTAAACTTCCGCTTCAGTTTGGATTTTATGACGGGGGTGAAATACTTGTCGTAGAAGAGCTTCTTGAATCAGACCCAGTCCAGAGTCTCCATGTCGAAAGTCTTTTCTGCTGCTTCCCACCAAAGAGAAGTATCTTCCTTCATCTGGAAGATAGTACAAATAACTCTGGCCACATCCGCCAGTCCATATATCAGAAGATAGTCTCTAAAGATCTGACCCACTCCTTAGCAACAAATGAGTTTGTGGAGCCCAAGAACTCAAGAGGCCAAAACTTCTGCAACTTTTCATACGACGGCTTCGTCTTTTCGGTTCGTGTTGATCCGGCATTCAGCCTTAGAATCTGAGCAAGTCCCGCCAAGATCTGCTCAGTGGAACTCAGGGGTGGTGGCAGTGGGGTGTAACTTTGCGTCTGGGAGGCATCTTGGGGATGTAACAAATATTTTTGATACTCAAAAATCAACATGCCTCAACTAAAATAATACATAAATATAGTCTCATGACATACTATCTCGAAACATCAATAAACATCAAATCGTAGTATAAGAAACTAACATCTACGACAGTCAAACATTAAGACTTACCAATTTTGAGGCGTGACTCCTTGAGTTTACTTCAGTCAGCTGCAGGCACAATCCAAACCAGGACCTTGCTCTGATACCAGCTTGAAACACCCTCAAACTTTTCTTTTATTTTCTAGAAATTTAAGTGGGGAAGAAATTTTTTTTTATAAACTCAATAAGGTGAAATTCCATATGAATTCAAAACACAGTTGTAGCAAACAAGGAAATAAATTCGTCCTAAATCATTTAAATTATGCTACAAAAGATCAACTTAAAAAAAATATATTTCTCCATCAAAAACGTATATGGAACGAACGAGACTCTAGAAATGTTTTTTTTTTGAAACTACAGTGCAGAATAGACAATCTTTATAAGTATGGCTCGTCCCCTTTAAAACTTTTTCTCAACGTTACTTTAAAATATGAACAAAATAAATATTTTAAACACATAAAGTCATCTGTAATGTTTAAAATCAGATTTAGTAAAATTTGCGGAAAACTAAACATGTCTGATAAAACAACTGAAATCGTTTCACAACATAAATAATGACATCGGAGTGGTCACGTGGTACTGCTGCAACAGGCGCTTAGAGGTCCTCACCGTTGGTCGGCATAAAATCGACAGGGTCATCACCTGCACCTTTTACACCTAGTGAGACTAAAGGTCCAGCATGCTCTATCTGAATAATAACAAGGTACGTATAATAAAATCGCATGCAAATGTATACGTATAGTAAAATAACTTCAAAACATGATAATGACATCGGAGTGGTCACGTGGTACTGCTGCAACAGGCGCTTAGAGGTCCTCACCGTTGGTCGGCATAAAATCGACAGGGTCATCACCTGCACCTTTTACACCTAGTGAGACTAAAGGTCCAGCATGCTCTATCTGAATAATAACAAGGTACGTATAATAAAATCGCATGCAAATGTATACGTATAGTAAAATAACTTCAAAACATGCATGCATGAATGATCGTAAACATGATTCTAAATCGGTCGTAACATATCGTCATCGTAAAGCATACATAATAACGCATGACATAGCATAACATAAAAACGTGTGAGTCATATCCATGAAGTTTGGACCATGTTCGATTGATCAATCTTAAACCAACGTACGTGGCGTCCGGTTTCACCCGACCTACATCATCATCACATTAACAGAGGTTCACTGGTCCAATCTCCCAGATTCGCTCATCGTCTAGCATTATACACTAACAGAGGTTCAACGGACCCGGCATCCCGGATCCGCTCATCGTCTATCTTGCCATAAGTCACTTCAATCCCTCCATTTTCTTTTAAAACATGCTTTTATAATTTCATAAATGTTTATGATGCGTGCATTTCATAAAAACATGCAATTTAAAAGTTTAGCCCGTCAATATATATTTAATTCCTTCAATTAAAACATTAACATACATAAAATACTAAATATATAATTAAAAATATATATTCACGGGCTTCTATATCTTCTACTCCGGTCAAGGATTGTTTCAGGTGCCTGGCTCAGTACTTCTATGCCCAAAAGCCTAAACATAACTTAAATTTGAAACTTAGCCTTAGACATGACTTGGCCCATAGCTTTTAAAATTAACCTTTAAAAATTTCCAAAATGCTCAATCCTTTTACATAAAAATCAACTATTTAAAATTTGGCTAAATAAATATTTTGACTTTTAAAAAAAAACTTAAAATAAAACATTAGGTCCAAAATAATTAAAAGTTTGACTTAAAACATTTGACTTAAAATTCTTAAAATTGGACCCTTAAATTTAAAATAAAAATACCCGATCTAGAAATAAAATAAGTCGGACCAAACTTAAATTATTTTGACTTGACCCTCGACTAACCGACCCGTCCAACCGAACCCAACAATCCGGTCCAGCCGAACCGACCGGCCCATACAAACCCTAACACACCACATGCACGTCGTCGCCAACCTTGCGCCATGCGACACATCAGCCCTTCGGCCCCTCACCTTCGGCCAGCCGTGGCAGAAGCCCCTCCGGCAGGACCACCCCAGGGTCTGGCCGGTACCCTTGGACCCAGCCATGGCTCGGGACATGAGCCACAAAGCTCGGTCGAAGCGTGAGAAGGAGCTGCCCGCGCTGCTCGATGCATGCGGCGTTCGTGGTTCATGGCTCGACCAAGGTGTCGAGCCACCTTCTCCTCCATAAAAGGACCACCACTAGACCACCACTAGGACCACCATGAATCGAGCCATAGTCCCATGAACCCTCCTCAAACGAGCCATCACAAGAACAATGCAAATTATGCGCTAGAAATCATGATGCGTGCATGATACGTAAACAAAAAACATAGATCTCATGAATACACATGCAAAACATACAATCATTCATTAAAAACAGTTCAATATAGCTTAAATGGTGAGAAAATGGAAGATATCACATGCCTTTGTTGGAGAATAAAGAAGATCTGCGAGTTACCGAGGCGGAGGACGCGAGATCGGGACAAGACCACCTTGAATTCACCCAAAAAGACTTGAAGAAACCGATGGAGTGTTTGGAGAGGAGGGGATGACTATAGAGAGGGGAGGGAGGAGGAGGCTAGGGCTTCACAAAATTTAGGTTTGAAAGAACGAGTGTGTCAAAATTGACCCCCTTCAAATGATTTAATTAAGAAAGTTAGGAGTTTTCCTATACTAACCCTCCACTTAATTAAAATGTTAATTAAACTTAAAACTAAACTTTGAACTCCAAATATTAGTAATATAAGGCCTCTTAAATTTTAAAATACCATAAAGTCCATTGAAACGGCTCGTATAGGTGAAAAACGGGTTCCCCTCAATAATAATCACGCTGCTTAAAATAATAAATTTACTCTTAAATAAATCTGAGGGCTTAAAAATCTCAAATAATCTTCATCTCGTCCCACGTAATTAGGATTTCTAGGCGTTACAGTATTGAACCTATGCATAATTAAATATTTTTACTCTAAACATCAGTGGAAAAATGCAAGGTCGCTGGGAATGTGCCAACTGAACTGCCATCCCCTCAAAGGTACTGACCCCCTCGACCTCAGCCTCCGCGTCATCTGCACCAATAAAACGTAGTGAGCCTTGGGTCTCAACAAGTAAAAAATGAAGGATAGAAAGTACTAAGTAATACAAGCACATGCATTAAAATAATTGTACTCAAATAATTTTCCTCAAACTTTAAATGCATAAGAAAATATCAGCTCAAAACATTTCCCTTAAAATTCATACATAGGAAATAAACTCGTAAATAAACGGATTTTCTCAACTGTGGTCCCTCAACCTCAAGTCGTCTGATCAAGATTATTAATACCATGGTACCAGGTTGAAACGCACCCTAGTACTTATCTAGAGTCGAGTCATGTGAAGTGTAAAGGAACTCCAGTACTTATCTGAAGCCCAATACGTATCAAGTTGACATGGCCAAATGGAATGTCTCCTGGCCACCATATAGGTCATATTTATATGGCCAAACGGAACATCTCCCGGCCACCATATCCGTCAAATTTAGAAACACCACAGCCATGTACCATCATTTACAAAATTTTCATCATATTCTGCCTCAATAAAAGTTCTCAAAACTCGACAGATACTTTCTTTTTCCTCAAAAATTTTTGATAACTTAAGAATGCGTAAACTTCTTAAAAACTAAAACATTATAATATAACTCAAAGTCATCATTTTAAAAGTTTTACGACAGTGGGATGCACCTAGAACTCAAAACCCTATCATAACTCGCATATCAGCTCGCGCTGATCAGCTCAAATCATAGTGTTCAACTTACGGTAATCATGAACAATGTGTAACACACAGTTCAGCTCACACCTAAATAGCTCGGCTTAGGCGTCCAGATCGCGCATTCCCTTCTCAGCTCACACCACTCAGTCCAGCACATCTATCAATATAAGCTCGGGGATTTGGTCCATATAGCGCACTGAAAACATCTCACAGCACTCGATCAGTTTAGAGTACGCAGATCAGCTCGTACACCCGGATCAGCTCGGGGCTTCAGATCAGACCACGCACTAAACACAGCTCAGAGTACTCGATCTGTTTAGGGTACGTGTGAGACCCGAAAGTTTATTGGATTAATTGAGTTAATTAATCGGGTTTAGCATAGACCAGATTTGGCTTGAACAGATCTGGGATGGACCAGCTTTGAGCTGGTATGCTTAGTGAAGTAATCGGGTCAGTTTTTTCTTCGGAAACAGCTCTTGAATGTTGGAGAATTTCCGTGGGAAATGATCAATTAGGGTAAGTCAGCGCTGGATGGTTGTATTCAGATTTGGTATTGAAATCTGGTGGTCGCGCGCTATCTTGGTTACGCGTGTTGGAAGTGCTACGCGGGTAGCAATACGTCGTTTTTGGAGAAACCAGATCTGAGTTGCGAGCGTTGTTGGTGTTACGTGGCAGATCCGGTTCGTTGTCCCGGTTTGTGGTTTGGAGTAAACCGGAGCGGTCCAGGGATTTCAGCTTTGACTGGTCAACGCTTGGGTAAGATCTGATCTTTCATATCTGGTTTGTGATGCGGCGACGTTTTGATGATTTCTTGAGGGATGCGATGCGATGTCGTTTAGTGATTCAGATTTGGCTAGCGCGAGGACGTGTCCTACTGAGCGAGCGGTCCTCGATGAGACGTTGGTTGGATAAGTTCCAAATCTGTTTTGGCATAGGGTCCAGATCTGGAGTGATACTCAGATCTGAGTTGGAATCAGCTTTGAGCCTAGGTTGTCGGTGACTATTGTCTGTCAGATCTGGGAGACTTAAGTTGTTTTAAGTAGAGGACTTTGACTCTGGTCTTGCCATTATCTCTTCCCGACACTTAGAAATATTCTTGTAATCTTACGCTGTCGCGATACCCTAGCTACAGTTCACCGTAGCTTATTTTCCTTCGATTTCCAGCGATAGTCAGCTCCAATTGAAACAAGAGTGGTAGCGCTGGACTCCTCTTGTCAAGACCTTTCGTTCTATACCTCTTTCGCAGGCTTGGGTTAAGCTGGAAGAAGATCGCGAAGGAAGCTACTCTGTGTAGTCTGTTAGCATAAGCACAGATTTGGTTCTGCCATTCATGTAGCTTGTTGGGTAAGTGTTAGTTCCCCCCTTGCGCTTTGTTTAGAGATGTTTGTTGAGCTAGAAGGGTAGGACAGAGCTGGTTGAGGTTGTAACTCCCGGTTCGTAGCTCTGAGCTTTTGCGTCCCTGAGTTAGTGTTGTTGTTTGGCTTAGCAGGTTTCAGATCTGGTTGCTCGGGACTGCTTTCGTTGTAATTTTAGCTCAGAACTAAGGTACGGATGTGAGCTTGTTTTACAGCGTTGGATTTGGCATGGATATATGTGTCTGCTTGCTGATATGTTGTGCAGTGTATGCTGTTTTGTTGGCTCTTGCATTATGTTGCATTGCATACATGCATTATTCAGGTTGAGCTCAGATCTTGCTAGCCTTGCTTTGTTGTATTGATCTGTGTGTACCAGGATGCCTGTTTTAGAGGTCGAGCGGGTAACTCCAGTCACCCTCATCTCCCTGCTGGGATCTGTTAGCCACTATGAGCGGAGTAGGTAGCTCCCACCTATCATGAGTTGCAATAGCAGGTTGAGCTGCATCTGGTACCGTGTGTTGAGACGAGTGGGTAGCTCCCATATTCTCACACACCCTGTGGCCACTATCTTCCAGTTGATTGGATTCAGTTCTTGAGCAGTTCTTGAGATCCTTTGGCGCCCTGCCTTCGGTTGTATCCTTGTTATCATGCGCTTTTCAATTGCTCTCCGTACTGGGGTTTGACCCCGAGATGCCTCTGGGGCTGGTTGTCTTGTTTTCCTGTGTGTGTTTTTAGGTTATCATGGTTTCACCGCTGTCGTGGAGTTGATCCAGCTGGTAATGCCCCGGGAGGTGCATAGAGTGTCCCACTTATATGTAGTAGATACATATGATGTCTTTGTTTTATTATATTGTATCTATGTTCAGCGAGAGACTCATCTCTTTGTTGATTGAGAGTCACGCTGTGTTGTATCGTTGTTTGATATTGTATTGGTTTTCAGTGTTGTAAAACCTGTATTTTGAAAATCAGTGTATTAAAATTATGTTTTCTATGTTAGGCCAAAGCGAAAAATTTTAGCCACTATTTTAATGCTTCCGCTATTGTTTATTTTGTGGTTTTACTCTGATTGAGCACGAGCCTGACATTTTTGGTATCAGAGCTTAAGCTGGGATAAGCTCGATTTCTTTTGATCACACTTGAGTCTAGGCACAGTGTTGCTTGTTGCTTGTGCATGACTATGTGATTCATTTGCTATGTTATATACTTGTTGCTGTGTGATCTGCCCTCCTAGTGTCTTCGTAGATGCCGCCTAGACGTAAGGATAGAGGTAGAGGGCAGATTCCGGAAAAGTTCGGGGGTCAGAACGATGAGGATCAGCGTATTATTACTAGTCGTAGACGTACCAGACAGGTTGAGGATGAGGTACGATGATGAACATAGGTTGATTTTAGCCACGTTTCAGTTGAGGAGGAATGCCGAGCGTTGGTGGAAAGGCGCTTCGAGAACTCTCGAGGATACTGGAGTAGGGATCACGTGGAATAGCTTTTGTACTGCCTTCCGTCAGGAGTACGTTCCGGAATCCTTTGGGGAGCGTGAGTTTGAAAACCTGATGAGGTACGATGATGAACGTAGGTTGAGATTAGCCACGTTTCAGTTGAGGAGGAATGCCGAGCGTTGGTGGAGAGGCATTTTGAGGACACTCGAGGAGACTGTAGTAGGGATCACGTGGAACAGTTTTTGTACTGCCTTCCGTCAGGAGTACAATCCGGAATCCTTTGTTAACGCCAGGGAGCGTGAGTTTGATAACCTGGTGCAGGGGACTCTGTCTGTGGGAGAGTATGCCCAGAGATTTTCTTCTCTTCTTGCGTATGTTCCGCATGTTTCTGGCCACGAGAGGGCAAAGAGGAACAAGTTCTTGGAGGTACTGAATGAGGAATTGTATTCTTTGGTGCTGGCGAGTTCACTGGCAAGTTATGCGGAGGCGGTGGATAGGGTTATCGATATCGAGGAGGGACTGCAGAATCGTAGGTCTCGTGTTAGGCCTCAATTGGTGCAAGGTAACCGTCCTGTGGTTCCTGGGGTGCAACCTTCCCAGTCTTCGCAGTCATCCCAGCTACCCCAGCAGCAGGAAGCCCAACAGTCTGGACGCCATAGGTTTAGACCTCGTGGTCATCAGTTCAAGAAGAAGTTGGGTTCTAGTTCTTCTGGTTCGGGCAGCTCTAGAAGCGGTAGTTCCAAGGTTGAGTTTTGTGGCCAGTGTGGAGGAAAGCATCCTACGGCGCAATTTGTTGGCGTGCAGGGTGCGTGTAATATTTGTGGGCAGTATGGACATTTTGCGAGAGTTCTTCGCAGTCATCCCAGCTACCCCAGCAGCAGGAAGCCCAACAGTCTGGACGCCATAGGTTTAGACCTCGTGGTCATCAGTTCAAGAAGAAGTTGGGTTCTAGTTCTTCTGGTTCGGGCAGCTCTAGAAGCGGTAGTTCCAAGGTTGAGTTTTGTGGCCAGTGTGGAGGAAAGCATCCTACGGCGCAATTTGTTGGCGTGCAGGGTGCGTGTAATATTTGTGGGCAGTATGGACATTTTGCGAGAGTGTGTCCATTGGCGGGATCTCAGCACGCCGCAGCCCCACCCCAGGGTCGTTCTGGTGGATCATCTCGAGGTTGTTCTTTTCCTGCTCCGCAGCAGAGGGTAGGGGAGACGTAGTTTAGGCCGTTTCAGTAGCCTGGTCATTCGCGTTTCGGATAGTATTCCCAGCCCCATTTCTCAGGAACCCAGCATACCCAGGTGAATGCCATGACGAGGGATCAAGCGAAGGGCACACCAGGAGGAGTGATCGCAGGTACTTGCTATGTTTTTTATTTCCTGCGCGTGTATTGTTTTATACAGGAGCATCGCATTCGTTTATTGCTGATGCATTTGTGGTTGGGCATGGTTTGCATACCACTTCTTTGTGTGATGTTGTGGCTGTCAGGCCCCGTGCTAATTTTTCACAATTAACACATAATAAACGCATAAACACGGAAGCATAAAATCAGGGCTTAAAAATTTTTCGAAATAGTTTGGGCCTGAACTCAAACACATACATTCAAAATATCGATAATCAAAATATAAGTTAACTCAAACTTATACAACCAGGTAACAACAACATATCAAATCAAATACAGATCCCCAATACATAAAAACACCGGGCATCCCCCGGTTCAATACATAATAAAATAGACTGGGACTCAAGGAAACGGGGATCGTCCAGCTGAACTTCCACTCTGTCCAGCTTGGTTACCTGATGATCCTGCAAATGGGCAACACAGACCCAAGAAACAAAAGCAGGAAAACAAAATACAAGGTCAAGCCTCAGTACGAAGAGCTAATCAAAACGGCTAAACATGCAACATGCTATAAATCAATGCTATGAATGCATGAGGGCTATCAAGAAATCAGATAGCGAGACCAGTAAGTCAACTGGCAATCACATCTGTCGAGCCTCTATACCACGCACAGCAAGTAAGCCGGTGGAAATCATCGGTCCGTGATCTTCAGGGTCCGTCAACCCATCACAGCTCGGTGGTAGACACTCGAATCCGGTCGTCACCACTCCGATGATAGCGTTGGACTTTTTAGGCACGACAACTCAGTCGGCCAGTCACAACGTGGCTCTCAATCAGGTCGTCAATCAATCTGTCAATCAGGCTCAAGATGTATGCATGTATGCCAATCAATATCAAATGCACAATGCATACAATCAATACCATCAAACAGCATGTAAATCAATCAATTCCACACACTGTTTCACGTAGCAATCCCAGAAACAGGCCAACAGATTTCATAGCAGGGAAAATACAGTCATGTTCACGCTTCAAGCCACTAAGAGCTGCTCGATTCGTACCTCAATCCTCAGAATTCTACCTCACGGATTCAATAGAGGGCACGGCAGAACTCACGGCTAACGCAACCAGCTTTCTCCTGGTTCGAAATTAACGGCAGAAGCTTCAAGGAACTGAAATCTGTGCAAGATAGCTAATATCTTAGCTCAAATCTAAATATCAACCCTTAAAAACCTACGACCAGAACTGAACTCAAGCTCTACACATCTACGTAGGTATTAACTACAAGAGTAAGGCTCAAAACAACGAGGAATGCTCACCCAAAATCTCACGCTAGTAGGAGAACCAACAGACTACACGGTACGAAGACGCAGCAGCTTCACTCTTCTTATCCGATGCTAATTCAGGTTCTCTAATGGGTAGCAAACGAAAGAGCTAAGCTAGGGGAGTCCAGCGCCACCAAGATCTTCAAAAACAGAGACTGGAATCGATAGAAATCGATGGGATAAATGTTCGAATGAACAGTGTCGGCCGAGGGTTTCAACAGAGAAGAGGATAAGAAATATCGGGTCTAAAATACTCTAAGTGTAACTCAACACTTGTATTTAAATCCTCAATTCAAACGCTACTGTCTAAGTCCAACACCGACAAAAACAGATCCCTGCAACGAGAAATAGCGTCAAACAGATTTCTCAAACAACGTTAATAACCACCAGATCCCAGCGTTAACAACAAACGCTCGCTCACAAGTCAAAACGACAACGTTTCGGTGACATCTGGTCTCTCCAACGGTAACACAAACCAGATCCCTCGCTCGCGCAATACAAAACACGCTAAACGCTGAGGATTCCAAAACGACGACGCAGCAACTAAAGGGAACGACGTCGCTTAGCTCAAAACAGATCTCTCCTCCAAAACATAACGCTAGTGCTCAAAACAGATCTCAGCGCTACAAATAAAACAGATCTCTGCGCCTTAGCAACGCAAAATGCTAAAACGACGACGTAGCCACTAATCCAAACGACGTCGCACACTAGCGCTACGAGATTTCTACCCGCGAACAATCACCTGCGTTCAATACAACGAAACCAGATCTCTCAATCCAGCGATCACTCGCTACAGTTCCGTTGACCAATCGTTGACATCTGAAAATGCGAAAAGAAAACTCTGCACTCTCAACTAATCAGATCTCACCAAAACGCAGCGTTTTACCTACTTCTCGCGGCAAAGCACGCTACCACTCAGGGAACCAGATTTCTATCAAAATCTAACAAATTCGATCCCAATTCTCAACCAGAATTCCCGATAAACCCGAACTAAAATATGGACAACTCCAACTAGAGATCTGAATTTTCTCAAATCAGATTTCACCAAAAATCAAAAGTCTAAAATCCGAAAATCTTAATTCTCGAGACTAATCTAATCCCAAAATCCGATTAAATCACAATTCTTGAAATCTGATTCCTCACATTCTCCCCACCTTAAGAGATTTCGTCCTCGAAATCAAAGGCAAACAAGGGCAGAAACAATCAAACATGCAAAACAGCACAAACACTATTCAAATTCGAAGCAAAAACCAGCAATTTACCTGGAAAAATCTGCACTATCAGTGCTCAAACCGATGAGGCAAGTCCTGTCTCATCTTTTCCTCAACTTCCCAGGTTGCTTCTTCTCGGCCATGCTTGCTCCATTGGACCATCACCAACGGAATCACTTTGTTCCTCAGCTGCTTCTCCTTCCTATCCAGAATTTGCACTGGATATTCAACATAGCTCAAGGCAGAATCCAGCTCAACTTCGTCGGTTCTCAAAACATGGGACGGATCTGGCTCATATTTTCTCAACATAGACACATGAAAGGCATCATGCATCGCCACTAACTCCTCGGGCAACCTCAATCTATAATCCAACTGTCCAATCCGCTCAACGATCTCAAAGGGAATAACGAATCTGGGAGCCAATTTGCCTTTAAATCGGAATCGCATCATGCTCTTGAAAGGAGAAATCTTGAGAAACACACGATCGCCAACCTCAAACTCTAATGGTCGACGTCTTCTGTTAGCATAGCTAGAGAAACGGTCTTGAGCAGCTTTCATTCTACTCCGAATCAAATCAATCTGATCCTTCTTGTGCTGCACAAACTCCGGTGTAGAAAGCTGTCTCTCTCCAACTTCTTCCCAACAAATCGGGGATCTGCACTTTCGACCATACAACGCCTCAAACGGAGCCATTCCGATATTCACCTGGTAGCTGTTGTTATATGAAAACTCAACCAAAGATAGAGAATCCTACCAGCCACCGCTGAATCCATTACAATTGCACGCAGCATATCCTCTAAAGTCTGGATAGTCCACTCAGACTGTCCGTCTGTTTGTGGGTGATAGGCCGTACTCATAGCCAATCTCGAACCCATAGCTGCTTGCAAACTCTTCCAAAATCGAGAAGTGAACCTCGGATCTCTATCGGACACTATCGAAACCGGAACTCCATGCAATCTAACCACATGGTCGATGTACAATTTCGCCATTTTCTTCATAGAACACCTCACATCATAGGGAATGAAATGGGCTGACTTCGAAAGTCTATCAATCACAACCCAAATAGCATCGCATCCCCTGCTCGATCGAGGTAGATGAGTAACAAAATCCATGGCGATGTGCTCCCAATTACATTGGGACACCTCTAAACTCTGCAGCAATCCACCAGGTCTCATCCTCTCAGCCTTGACCTGCTGGCAATTCAGACATCTCGCGACAAAAGCCGAAATGTCGCTCTTCATACCTGCCCACCAATAGTGAGACTTCAAGACATGATACATTTTCCTTTCACCCGGATGCACACTGTACCGGCTACAATGCGCTTCATTCATGATGGCCTCCTTCGAGTCAATCAGGTTCGGAACCACTAATCTCCCTCGAAATCTCAGACATCCATCCGAAGAAACAAAGAAATCATCAGACTGACCATTCTGGGCCTTAATCCTCAATACATGGATATAAGGATCAGTCCTCTGCGCCTCCCTGATGTCATGCAAAATCTGCGGCTCAACCTGAATCGTAGAAACCATGAAGTAGTGATCACTCGACTGAAATCTCAAACCGAAAGTACTCAATTGCTCATAGAATTTTGAGACACTCAAAGACGAAAGCATCGCAGGCTGGGTCTTCCTACTCAATGCATCGGCAACTGAGTTCATCTGCCCAGGATTATACTGAATCTCACAGTTAAAGTCCTTGAGCAATTCCATCCATCGTCGCTGCCTCATATTCAAATCGGACTGCGTGAAGATATATTTCAGGCTCTTGTGGTCGGTGTACACGTACTCAATTGACTCATAGAATTTTCGAGACACTCAAAGCGAAAGCATCGCAGGCTGGGTCTTCCTACTCAATGCATCGGCAACTGAGTTCATCTGCCCAGGATTATACTGAATCTCACAGTTAAAGTCCTTGAGCAATTCCATCCATCGTCGCTGCCTCATATTCAAATCGGACTGCGTGAAGATATATTTCAGGCTCTTGTGGTCGGTGTACACCACAAATTCTTCACCATACAGATAATGTCGCCAAATCTTCAAGGCAAACACTATCGCAGCCAACTCCAAATCATGCACAGGGTACCTCGTCTCGTGAGGCTTCAACTGTCGAGATGCATAGGCAATCACGTACCTGTTTTGCATCAGAACACATCCTAAACCATTAAGAGAAGCATCGGAGCACACCACAAAACCTCCAGATCCAGACGGTAAAGCCAACACAGGAGCAGTAGTCAACTTCTCCTTCAACGTCTAAAAACTGTTCTCCACTCATCAGTCCACACAAATCTCTTATCCTTCTGATTCAACTGAGTCAGAGGCCTGGCTATCGAAGAAAACTTCTCGATAAAACGCCTGTAATAGCCAGCCAATCCTAAGAAACTACGGATCTCAGAAACATTTCTAGGTCTCTCCCAGTTAAGAACTGCTTCGACCTTACTCGGATCTACCGAAATACCTTGTGCTGAAATCACATGACCCAGAAAGATAATCCGATCAAGCCAAAATTCACACTTGCTGAACTTGGCATAAAGATGCGAGTCTCTCAATCGTTGCAACACCAGTCTCAGATGCTCCTTATGCTCCCTCAAGCTCCTCGAGTACACCAGGATGTCATCTATGAAGACGATTATGAACCGATCGATATACTCACTGAAGACGCGATTCATCAAATCCATGAACACAGCTGGGGCATTCGTCAATCCAAACGACATGACTAGAAACTCATAATTCCCATATCTAGTCCAGAAAGCTGTCTTCTCCACGTCAGCGTCTCTAATCCGCAACTGGTGGTAACCAGAGCGCAAATCAATCTTCGAGTAAACGACCGATCCCTGCAACTGATCGAACAAGTCATCAATCCTCGGCAAAGGATACTTTTTCTTCACCGTCGCTTTATTCAACTGCCGGAAGTCCACGCACATCCTCATAGACCCATCCTTCTTCTTCACAAAAAGAATCGGAGCTCCCCAAGGCGACATACTCGGTCTAATGAAGCCCTTCTCCAAGAGATCTCTCAACTGATCCTTCAGCTCTTTCAATTCTGCAGGTGCCAACCGATACGGAGCTCTAGAGATCGGGGCAGTACCGGGAACCAGCTCAATGCTAAAGTCGATCTCACGTCTCGGAGGGAATCCAGGGATCTCATCTGGAAACACGTCGAGAAACTCTCGGACGATCGGGATGTCGCTCAACTCCAATCGCTGACTTGGAAAACGTCCAGCGCGTAAATCATGAATCCGACGCTACCTAGCGATAGCAGGGTAAACATCTCCATGGCGCAAACCAGCGGAATCTTCGGGCGCGAATCAGCACCGTAGAAATCCCACTTTTCTCCCGAGTCAGGGCGAAATCTCACCACACCATGAAAACAATCGACCGAGCCTTATAGCTAGACAACACGTCCATCCACAAGATGCAATCAAAATCTCTCATTCCCAAAACAATCAGATTGGACACCAAAACGTGCTCATCAAATCGAAGCATACAATCCAACACCACTTCACGAGACCACAGACTCACACCAGCAGGGGTAGACACAAAAACAACACCACACAATGGGGAAGAACTCAACCCATGCTCACACACAAACATCTCAGAAATAAAAGAGAGGGATGCACCAGTGTCAAATAAAACTTTCGCAGGAAAATCGAAAATAAAGCATGTACCTCCAATCACCATGCCAGGAATCTCCTCAGCCTGCTCTCTAGTCAAGGCGTTCGCCTGAGCCTGCTGGGGAATCTGGAACTGAGGTCTCTGAGGTGCTCCAAACCTAGACGGTCCACTAGGCTGAAATCCAGATCGCTGAGTAGGGGCAGGAAACTGCGGTCTCTGAGATGAACCACCAGCTGATCCCTGTTGCGAAGGAATCGAAGACTGACCCCTCAACAGAGGACACACTCTAAGGAAATGTCCTGGCTGTCCACAGTTACGGCAGGACCACTGAACTCCACGACACTACGAAGTCGGATGCCTCCCTCCGCACTGTCCACAAGACATGCCACTAGAACTGCTGCCAGAACCACTACCAGAACCAGAACTCACGGAACCAGAGGAACTCGAATCCGCCTTATTCTTGAACTGTTTCCCTCGAGGTCGAAATCTCTGGCGGTTCGACTGCTGCTGCTGCTGCTGCGACCCCTGATGAGAATAGAAAGATTGTGACTCGTCCTGAACAGGCTGATAGGTGCGTCCAGTAGTCAGCTGAATCGGAGCCTCAACCTCCATCAAACTCTCCTCAATATCCACCGCTCGGTTCATCGCATCAATATAGGTCGCAGGCAAACCAGACAAAACCATCCGGTACAAATCAGGCCTCAAGCCTTTCAAAAACTTGTTCCTCTTTGTCCTCTCTTGGTTGGCAACGTGTGGCACATAGACCAAAAGCGCAGAAAACTATCGGGCATACTCAGCCACTCGCATGCTGCCCTGCCTTAGATTATCGAACTCCCGCTCCCGGCTGTTATAGAAGGACTTCGGGGTATACTCCTGTCGAAAGGCCTAGCAGAAGCTCTCCCAAGTGATCACAGCCCCACTATCACGAAGGATACGGGAAGTACCCCTCCACCAGCGCTGTGCATTGTCTCTCAGTTGCAACACTGCCAGCTTCAGTCTTTTCTCGGGAGCGTACTCCAGAGTATCGAACAACTACTCCATCTACGTTAACCAAGCCTCAGCCATCGCACCACCCTCTGCTGCAGAAAACGTCGGAGGGTTCGTCCGCTGAAACCTAGCTAGGACCAACTCCATCCCGCCTATCTGTCTGGTAACATCCTCAACCTGATGAACATCATCATCACTACCTGCCCTAGACTCCTCCTCAGTACGTCTAGTCGTCCTAACTCTTCCTCTTCTCGGCGCGTTAACCAAGCCTCAGCCATCGCACCACCCTCTGCTGCAGAAAACGTCGGAGGGTTCGTCCGCTGAAACCTAGCTAGGACCAACTCCATCCCGCCTATCTGTCTGGTAACATCCTCAACCTGATGAACATCATCATCACTACCTGCCCTAGACTCCTCCTCAGTACGTCTAGTCGTCCTAACTCTTCCTCTTCTCGGCGGCATCTAAACAAGTCTAGAGGTAAGATCTCACAGCAGATAGATATAGCATAGACACAGATAAAAGATCACATAAGTCACAGAGTCAATCAAAAATCAAATCAAAACTTTGTGCCTAGACTCGAGTGTGATCAAAAGAAATCAAGCTTATCCCAGTTTAAGCTATGATACCAAAAATGTCAGGCCCCGTGCTAATTTTTCACAATTAACACATAATAAACGCATAAACACGGAAGCATAAAATCAGGGCTTAAAAATTTTTCGAAATAGTTTGGGCCTGAACTCAAACACATACATTCAAAATATCGATAATCAAAATATAAGTTAACTCAAACTTATACAACCAGGTAACAACAACATATCAAATCAAATACAGATCCCCAATACATAAAAACAACGGGCGATCCCCGGTTCCAATACATAATAAAATAAGACT
>KQ988442.1:67710-91931 GCA_001598015.1 Dorcoceras hygrometricum | reverse complement strand
TCACAATTAACACATAATAAACGCATAAACACGGAAGCATAAAATCAGGGCTTAAAAATTTTTCGAAATAGTTTGGGCCTGAACTCAAACACATACATTCAAAATATCGATAATCAAAATATAAGTTAACTCAAACTTATACAACCAGGTAACAACAACATATCAAATCAAATACAGATCCCCAATACATAAAAACACGGGGCATCCCCCGGTTCAATACATAATAAAATAGACTGGGACTCAAGGAAACGGGGATCGACCAGCTGAACTTCCACTCTGTCCAGCTTGGTTACCTGATGATCCTGCAAATGGGCAACACAGACCCAAGAAACAAAAGCAGGAAAACAAAATACAAGGTCAAGCCTCAGTACGAAGAGCTAATCAAAACGGCTAAACATGCAACATGCTATAAATCAATGCTATGAATGCATGAGGGCTATCAAGAAATCGGATAGCGAGACCAGTAAGTCAACTGGCAATCACATCTGTCGAGCCTCTATACCACGCACAGCAAGTCAACCGGTGGAAATCATGGGTCCGTGATCTTCAGGGTCCGTCAACCCATCACAGCTCGATGATAGACACTCGAACCCGGTCGTCACCACTCCGATGATAGCGTTGGACTTTTCAGGCACGACAACTCAGTCGGCCAGTCACAACGTGGCTCTCAATCAAGTCGTCAATCAATCTGTCAATCAGGCTCAAGATGTATGCATGTATGCCAATCAATATCAAATGCACAATGCATACAATCAATACCATCAAACAGCATGTAAATCAATCAATTCCACACACTGTTTCACGTAGCAATCCCAGCAACAGGCCAACAGATTTCATAGCAGGGAAAATACAGTCATGTTCACACTTCAAGCCACTAAGAGCTGCTCAATTCGTACCTCAATCCTCAGAATTCTACCTCACGGATTCAATACAGGGCACGGAAGAACTCACGGCTAACGCAACCAGCTTTCTCCTGGTTCGAAATTCACGGCAGAAGCTTCAAGGAACTGAAATCTGTGCAAGATAGATAATATCTTAGCTCAAATCTAAATATCAACCCTTAAACACCTACGGCCAGAACTGAACTCAAGCTCTACACATCTATGTAGGTATTAACTACAAGAGTAAGGCTCAAAACAACGAGGAATGCTCACCCAAAAGCTCACGCTAGTAGGAGAACCAACGGACTACACGGTACGAAGACGCAGCAGCTTCGCTCTTCTTCTTCGACGCTAATTCAGGTTCTCTAATGGGTAGCAAACGAAAGAGCTAAGCTAGGGGAGTCCAGCGCCACCAAGATCTTCAAAAACAGAGACTGGAATCGATAGAAATCGATGGGATAAATGTTCGAATGAACAGTGTCGGTCGAGGGTTTCAACAGAGAAGAGGATAAGAAATATCGGGTGTAAAATACTCTATGTGTAACTCAACACTTGTATTTAAATCCTCAATTCAAACGCTACTGTCTAAGTCCAACACCGACAAAAACAGATCCCTGCAACGAGAAATATCGTCAAACAGATTTCTCAAACAACGCTAATAACCACCAGATCCCAGCGTTAAAAACAAACGCTCGCTCACAAGTCAAAACGACAGCGTTTCGGTGACATCTGGTCTCTCCAACGGTAACACAAACCAGATCCCTCGCTCGCGCAATACAAAACACGCTAAACGCTGAGGATTCCAAAACGACGACGCAGCAACTAAAGGGAACGACGTCGCTTAGCTCAAAATAGATCTCTGCTCCAAAACATAACGCTGGTGCTCAAAACAAATCTCAGCGCTACCACTAAAACAGATCTCTGCGCCTTAGCAACGCAAAATGCTAAAACGACGACGTAGCCACTAATCCAAACGACGTCGCACACTAGCGCTACGAGATTTCTACATGCGAACAATCACCTGTGTTCAATACAACAAAACCAGATCTCTCAATCCAGCGATCACTCGCTACAGTTCCGTTGACCAATCGTTGACATCTGAAAATGCGAAAAGAAAACGCTGCACTCTCAACTAATCAGATCTCACCAAAACGCAGCATTTTACCTACTTCTCGCGGCAAAGCATGCTAACACTCAGGGAACCAGATTTCTATCAAAATCTAACAAATTCGATCCCAATTCTCAACCAGATTTCACCCGATAAACCCGAACTAAAATCTGGACAACTCCAACTAGAGATCTGAATTTTCTCAAATCAGATTTCACCAAAAATGGAAAGTCTAAAATCCGAAAATCTTAATTCTCGAGACTAATCTAATCCCAAAATCCGATTAAATCACAATTCTTGAAATCTGATTCCTCACAGTGGCTGTTGCAACCCCTGCAAACGCGAGCCTGTACTCCCGAGAGATTTTGTTAAATGGCATTCTTAGGTTTGGTGATGACGTGTTATTAACGAATATGATCAGTCTAGTGATGTGGGATTTCGATTGTATAGTGGAAATGGACGTGTTGTCTAGCTATAGGTCCACCGTGGATTGTTTCCATGGCGTTGTTCGTTTTAGGCCCCATTCTGGCGAGAAGTGGGACTTTTATGGCCACGATTCCCGATCGAAGATTCCTTTAGTCTCTGCGATGGAGATGTTTAGCTTGTTGTCGTTGGAGAGCGTAGGTTTTATGGTCTATTCCTTGGATGCATCTTTTTCTTCGTGCGTAGAGCTTAGTTATATCCCGGTCGCTCGTGATTTCCCCGATGTGTTTGAGGAGATTCCTGGTTTTCCTCCAAGAAGGGAGATCGATTTCAGCATTGAGTTGGTACCTGGTACAGCTCTGATCTCGCGAGCCCAGTATCGTTTAGCGCCCGTCGAGTTGAGGGAGTTGAAGGTACAGCTTAGCGACTTGTTGGAGAAAGGCTTCATTAGGCCGAGTATGTCTCCGTGGGGAGCACCTATCTTGTTTGTGAAGAAGAAGGATGGTTCCATGAGGATGTGCATTGACTTCCGACAACTGAATAAGGAGACAGTGAAGAATAAGTACCCTTTGCCAAGGATCGATGACTTGTTTGATCAACTTCAGGGTTCAGCGATGTACTCGAAGATTGATCTGTGTTTGGGGTACCATCAGTTGCACATTCGGGAGCAAGATGTTGCCAAAATTTCTTTTCGTGCGATGTACGGGCATTATGAGTTTCTGGTTATGCTTTTGGTTTGATGAATGCCCCTGTAGTTTTCGTGGACCTGATGAACCGAGTCTTTCGAGAGTTCATCGATCAGTTTGTGATTGTGTTTATATATGATATCCTGGTGTACTCGAAGACTCCGATGCAGCACAAGGAGCATTTGAGACTGATTATCCAGACACTTCGAGACTCGCTGCTGTATGCCAAGTTTTCCAAGTGCGAGTTCTGGTTGGACAGGATTGTATTTCTGGGTCATGTTGTTTCAGTTGAAGGTATTTCTGTGGATCCCAGTAAGGTAGAAGTTGTTGTTAACTGGGAGCGTCCCAAGAATGTTCTAGAGATTCGTAGTTTCTTGGGTTCGGCTAGCTATTATCGGTGCTTTATAGAGGGATTCTCTAGTATAGCTAAGCCTATGACGCAGTTGACTCAGAAAGACAAGAGGTTTGTTTGGACTGAGCAGTGTGAGAACAGCTTTCTGTTGCTCAAAGAGAAGCTAACTTCTGCTCCTGTGTTAGCTTTGCCGTTCGGTTCAGGTGATTTTGTGGTGTGTTCGGATGCTTCGTTGAATGAATTGGGTTGTGTGCTGATGCAGAATGGTCGAGTCATTGTGTATGCCTCTCGTTAGTTGAAACTGCATGAGACTCGATACCTAGTTCATGATTTTGAGTTGGCAGCAGTGGTCTTTGCCTTGAAGATTTGGCGCCACTACCTGTATGGCGAGCAGTTTGTGGTGTACACCGACCACAAAAGAGTCTCCAGTATCTGTTTACTCAGTCAGATTTGAACATGAGACAGTGTAACTGCATGAGACTCGATACCTAGTTCATGATTTTGAGTTGGCAGCAGTGGTCTTTGCCTTGAAGATTTGGCGCCACTACCTGTATGGCGAGCAGTTTGTGGTGTACACCGACCACAAAAGAGTCTCCAGTATCTGTTTACTCAGTCAGATTTGAACATGAGACAGTGTAGATGGATGGAGCTGCTTAAGGATTTTGATTGTGAGATCCAATATCATCCTGGAAAAGTGAATGTAGTTGCTGATGCATTGAGCAGGAAGGCTCAAGTGGCGATGCTGGCTTCGTTGCAGATATCGAAGGTCCATGAGCATCTAAGCACTACTTGTTGGCGGTTTTACCCAGGTGAGGATTATGTTGTGGTGTCTTCTTTTCAAGTTGAGCCACATATGGTTGCGAATATTTGAGCAGCCCAGAGAACAGATCCATCTATTGATGAGTTAAAGCTTAAGGTTAGAGCTGGACAGTTAGAAGATTACACTGTCTCGTCAGATGGTTGTTTGAGATTTCGTGGCAGGTTGGTACCAATCTGATCGATCTGAAGGAGGAGATCTTGAGAGAAGCGCACTGTAGTAGACTTAGTGTCCATCCTGGTGCAAGGAAGATGTACCATGCCTTGAAGCCACACTTTTGGTGGTCAGGTTTGAAGATTGATGTTGCTGATTTTGTAGATCGTTGCTTGAATTTTCAGCAAGTTAAGGCCGAGAGGATGAGACCTGGTGGTTATTGCAGAGCTTAGAGGTGCCCCCGTGGAATTGGGAGCACATAGCTATGGATTTTGTAACCCATTACCTCGTTCCAACAGAGGTTGTGATGCTGTGTGGGTTGTTATTGATAGATTGTCGAAGTCTGCTCACTTCATTCCATACAATATGACGTATTCTTTGAAGAAAATGGCGAAGCTGTACATAGATTTCGTAGTGCGATTGCATGGTGTGCCTGTGACTATTGTTTCAGATCGTGATCCGAGGTTTACTTCCAAGTTTTGGAAGAGTTAGCAAACAGCTTTGGGTACCAGATTGGCAATGAGTACAGCGTATCATCCCCAATCAGATGGCCAATCTGAGAGAATTATCCAGATTTTAGAGGATATGTTGAGAGCTGTTGTGATGAATTTTAGTGGTAGCTGGCAAGATTCGTTTTCTTTGGTGGAATTTTCTTACAACAACAGCTATCAGGTCACGATTGGTATGGCACCATTTGAAGCTTTGTATGACAGAAAGTGCAGATCGCCTATATGTTGGGAAGAAGTGCAGGAGAAGTAGCTGTCTTGTCCAGAATTTGTGCAGCAGATGAGAGATCAAGTAGATATGATTCGCCAGCGAATGAAAGCTGCACAATCGCCAAGCCAGTTATGCGAACAATAGGCGTAGGCCTTTAGAATTTCAGGTCGGTGATCTAGTTTTCTTGAAAGTTTTTCCTTTCTGAAGTGTGATGAGATTTCGTATCAAGGGAAAGTTAGCTCCTCGTTATGTTGGATCTTATGAGATTGTTGAAAGGATTGTCCCTTTAGCTTATCGATTGTTGTTACCGCCAGATCTGTTCTCATTGCATGATGTGTTTCATGTATCTATGTTGAGGAAGTATGAGCCAGATCCTTCTCATGTGTTGAGAACTGACGAGGTGAAGCTGGATAGAACTTTGAGTTATGTGGAATATCCCTTGCGGATCTTGGACGGAAAGGAGAAGCAACTAACGAACAAGATCATTCCCTTGGTGATGGTCCAGTGGAGCAAACATGGTAGAGAAGAAGCTACATGGGAGCTGGAAGAGAAAATGCAACGTGAGTGGCCTCATCTATTTGAGTATATTTTGCATTTGTTTCCAGTAGCTAGTTTTGGTTGTATGGTTTGTTCCAATTATCTTGAACTCTTGGTTAGTATCCTCTTGTTGTGTGTTAGAGATTAATGGGTGTGGTATGCATAGCGTGGTTATCCAGTTTTGGAGTGTTCTTGTAATGCCCAGAATCATTAAGAAGAGGATTAGTCGAGTAAGTTCGACATTTACGAATTGATGAAGCTTGATTATGAGCTCGGATTTCTTCTGGAAGTGTTGGGTAATTCAGTGACTGTGTATCGTTAAATTTCGTTAAGTGTGAGAACCAGACGCAGTAACCAGACGAAGCTATTTGATAAAATCATCAGCAGGTTACTGTAGCTCGCGACTGGTGGCAATTTGAAATTCAGTTGAAGCGTTAGTGTTGATTTCAGCTGGAAACAGACGCGCGAATAGAAGGGTCAATGAGAGAGCGCCACGTGTTAGTTACTGTTACACACGAGAAATCAGCAGCAAGAGCTTCTTACGCATCTGCTGGTTTTGATATATACCTGCTGGTTGGTAGTGTATCGGCTGGATGACGTAGGTGCGACGTCGTCGTTTTGATGTTAAACGCAAACCAGTCGAGGGGAAATTAGTTCCAGCTGAGAGAATATACGACAGCGTTTTGAATTATGACTATGAGCCTTGATACGATGTCGTTTAGCAACCAGACGAGGAATTGGAAACCAGTCGAGAGATTTTGGTATCTGCTGGTTATCCAGTCGAGGAATCAATGCGACACCGTTTTGATTATAAACAGGAGATGTTGATACGATACCGTTTCGAATATTATTACGAAATTAGCTGTTAGAATAGAAGTGCGACCAGCTGCTGGTTCTTTTAAGTGATGTAGTACCAACTGATGACATGTAACGACGTCGTTGAGATTAGTTATAACGACATCGTTTTGAGTTTTGAAATGTTGCGACTGGATGTATGTTGCGACTGGATTTATGTTGCGACTGGATTCCTGTTGTTGCGACTGGTTATTACAACAGCTGATTCTTGCGTCTGCTGAAGAACAACGATATTCGAATAGCGACTGAGGACGATGAACAGCAGTTGAGGAGTCTGTTTATCGTTATCCACCTTCGAAGCGGTGGGAGTATATCTTGTTTGCATACTCAGCATGACACGTGGAACTCGAATTGAATACGTTGGAAATGCTGCAAGAAAGACAGAGAGGGTTGTCTATAAATAAGAGTGAATTTGAAATACTGAGAACATCTTGATTTCAGTTATCGACCTTTGCTCTTGAGAGTATCTCCGGAAGTGAGGAACAGAGCTTAAGAACACTGATTGAAGTATTTTGAGAACAGAGAAACCAAGGTATAATCTGACAGAAGAGTCAGGAACTAGATTACTCGAGAATGATATTTCTTGAGTATTCCGATGAAATCACATACATATATGATTACTGTTCTTGAGTTAGAACTTGAGTTATGTGTGTGTCGATCCATCACAGGTAGTGGATCTTTTATATTTGCATGAAATTGCATATGGAAGAGAATTGAATTGATTCTAATGCCCAGGACTGAGTTGGCCTGATTTTCGAAGCCGGAGATGGTTTCGATAGATGAATATTCATGTCAAGATCGGATACGAATCTTGATGTCGTCGAACTGATATGGAATCAATTCTGAGAACGAAGAGGAGAACTAGAATCATTTCATGTCATTGCATTTATTTACAGTTGATACACTGTTATGCATTTTATTGTTATTATGCGTACCTGCTGATTATATTGAGATGATTCTCACCGGATTTTATCCGGCTGTTGTTTTGTTTTGTATGTGTGCATGACAACAGGAAGAAAGAACTAGTGGGAAGCAACTACGGGTAGCGAGAGATACTACCTAGACGCTAGATCAACAGCAAGAAGATTAAACACCAGCTGATAGTCTAGATGTTTTGTCGACTGGTCTTAAGTTGCTTACGTCTGGTTTTGTATATAAGACTTAAACGTGTACTAGTTAACTTAGCTTGTAACCGTTGTAAACTTTGAAGTTTTTGTATAAAGGAATCATGTTTACGCTACCAGCTGAGTTGAATTATGCTTCTGCTGACTTACGCTTCTGCTGGGTGAAAATTTTTTTTTAGTACGTTATCTAGAAACCAGATTAGATTGTTAAACTTGTTTAGTTTACATTAATAACCCACTGATTAAGATTAGAAGATTAATTGTGAGCAGAGAGCATTACAGTTCTGTTGAGTTTTCCTCAATTCTGGAGTTGTTGTTTGATTTCGAGGACGAAATATTATTTTCAGTAGGGGAGGAATGTGAGACCCGAAAGTTTATTGGATTAATTGAGTTAATTAATCGGGTTTAGCATATACCAGATTTGTCTTGAACAGATCTGGGATGGACCAGCTTTGAGCTGGTATGCTTGGTTAAGTTTCAGGTCAGTATTCGCTTCGGAAACAGCTCTGGAATGTTGGAGAATTTCTGCGGGAAATGATCGAATTAGGGTATTAGTCAGCGCTAGATGGTTGTATTCAGATTTGATATTGAAATATGGTTGTCGCGCGCTATCTTGGTTACGCGTGTTGGAAGTGCTACGCGTGTAGCAATACGACATCGTTTTGGGAGAAACCAGATCTGAGTTGCGAGCGTGGTTGGTGTTACTTGGAAGATCCGGTTCGTTGTCTCGGTTCGTGGTGTGGAGTAAACCGGAGCGGTCCAGGGATTTCAGCTTTGACTGTTCAACGCTTGTGTAAAATCTGATCTTTCAGATCTGGGTTGCGATGCGGCGACGTTTTGATGATGTATTGAGGGATGCGATGCGATGTCGTTTAGTGATTCAGATTTGGCTAGCGAGAGGACGTGTCCTAGTGAGCAAGTGGTCCTCGATGCGACTGTTGGCGTAGTGGCGGATCCGGATCCCATTCTCCGGGGGCACAGCGGAAGTTTCAAAAAAAATTGCCCCCGGAAACGTTCAATACATATCAAACAAGGTAGAAAAACATACATAGGATGTTTTAATGAATGTTACCATGCCGGCGTCTAGGCGCCTGGCTCCGACCAGAATCACAGGGAAACTGGCACTTCAAGGTAGGCGACGGTAGATCTCCTAATACGGTCCACGACTAGAAACAGGACTCCTTCTTTAGTCTGCACTAGAAGAGCTGACGGATTTGACACGAACGGAATCTCCTCGTCGTCATGATCGGAACAAGTCCAACCACGAAGAAATCGGGCGACGGCGGGCGGCGGGCGGCGGCGGGATAGGGGCGGCGTGCGGCGGCCGTGAGGTGGAAGTAGAGAAGGGGGCGGCTACTCTTGTGTCTAGGGTTGTATCAAGTATAGACATTGTAGCCCTAGGTCTATTTTAATAAACATGTGATGGGCTTGGACCGGCCCAATTGACTTGGGTCAAGCCCATGTCCATATGAACATTCGGTTCATTACCACCACCGTGGCTTCATCATAATTCCGATCGCCGATCAGATTGGACCGATCTGCACAGTTTCCAAAACTGAGTATTATGATGTGAAAACAATTTTTCAGACCACCTAGTCCAAAATTGCAGTTTAGCCCCTCCAACTTAAGGGAAATTGCCATTTGACCCCTGTTAACTTTTAGGAAGTCGCACTCCCTAAATTCCTCCTTCTCTGCTCAAAACATTGAGCTCAGTTTCCGTGCAGGAATCGTGAATCCAGTACTTGTGTGACCCTCAATGGTTCAGGGATACAGCTAGCCGTGGGCCCACAACCATTGTGACTCCGAAATCATAATTTCGGACTGACCCATCGGATCATGGTAAAGCGCCTAGAAACATCGCCCCATGATCCCCTAGGTATCACTGATAGTGCCTGCAAGAACCAGTTGGTCATGGTTAGCGTACAGTACGGTCCTTTCAACACAGATATCCCGATCAGATCAACGACCATTGGTAAATCGAGAGTCGCTAGAGATCCGAAATCTATGCATACATCTCGGAGATCAAATAGTGACATCACGAGTGTTACTAGGTAAACCCATTTACCTAAAACGCATCTAGTACTCTGGCCAGAGATTTATCACACTATTATCTCCTCAGATAGCATAGGATATCCACGCATGAAAGCGAGCGGTGAATCCTCGACAACGAAGCATCGACTCCTACATGCATCGGGACCTCACCCAATCCCGCCACCTAAATCTCAAAGTGAGGCACCTATCATGTAGAGTCTCAATGACGTTTCGAGTAGTGAGGACTAATCAGTACAACCAAGACCTCTAACTTATCCACTCGACAAATGGTAACCACTTGGAAAATCCGAACGAGGGTAGTTTGATAGATCACCAGGTCACTATCCATCTGCATGCTCAGAACATCACAATGTTCCCTACCAATGAAACATGGTACTTCACATCGCAGATGCTAGTCTCAAGATCGGGCGGCCTTAACCTCATTTTGACGGCCCAATCGACTAGGAACGAGTTCAGAATACACAGTGACTATTAGATGTGTTTCATGATAGCCATCATATCCACTATCCCATCTAACATACACTATGGTGTATTCTAGGTCTTTTTCCAACACAATTGTTAATATTATAACATAATGAAAATAAAAACGCCATAAAAGAAATGTGAATTTCATAAATAAAGATCGTTATACACAGAGTCAATAAAACCCACACGCAACAAGTTGGCTAGTTGGGCATCTACTCTAACAATCTCCCACTTGCCCTAAAGCCAAGTGCTCATCAGACGCAGTCCCATTGTTTCGTGATGTGTTTCAAACAACGGTCCTGGCAAGGGCTTCGTAAGTGGATCAGCAATGTTATCTGCAGAGGAAACTATCTCGACTGCTATGTCACCTCTAGCCACAATATCCCAGATTATATGGAATTTCCTCAGTATATGTTTGGAACTTTGGTGAGACTTAGGCTCCTTTGCTTGCGCAACGGCACCCGTGTTGTCGCAGTACACCGGGACTGGACCAACTCCATCAAGGATTACGCCCAACTCTTGGATGAAATTCCTTATCCAAACCGCCTCTTTTGCAGCAGCTGATGCTGCGATGTACTCAGCCTCAGTGGTTGAATCCGCGATGGTGTCTTTCTTGGAACTCTTCCAAGAGACAACACCACCATTGAGCATGAATACAAAACCAGAGGTTGACTTCGAATCATCCACGTCACATTGGAAGCTAGAATCAGTGTAGCCTTCCAATTCAGTTCATCACCCCCATAGACCATGAACATATTCTTAGTCATTCGTAAGTACTTAAGAATATCTTTCACAGCCTTTCAATGCATTTGGCTGGGGTTGGCCTGGTAGCGGCTCGTGACACTCAGAGCATATGCAACATCCGGTCTAGTTGAGATCATGCCATACATAATACTACCTATTGCCGAGGCATATGGAACACGTGTCATACTCTCTATCTCCTCATCAGTCTTTGGACACATAGACTTAGATAGAGTGACCCCGTGGCACATAGGTAGGTGTCCTCTCTTGGACTCTTCCATAGAGAACCTCTTAAGTATGGTATCGCTGTAGGTAGCTTGGGTGAGTCCGAGCATCCTTTTCGATCTATCCCGAAAGATCTGTATTCCAAGAATGTAGGATGCTTCACCCATGTCCTTCATCAAGAATCTACTAGACAACCACACTTTAGTTGACTGCAACATTCCTACATCATTCCCAATGAGTAGAATATCATCAACATAAAGTACAAGGAATGTCACAGCATTCTTAACTACCTTCTTATACACACATGGCTCCTCGCGATTCTTGATGAAACCAAATTCCTTAATTTTTTTATCAAATCTCAGGTTCCAACTTCTCGATACTTGTTTGAGACCGTAGATCGATCTCTGAAGTTTGCATACTTTATGCTCACTTCCTACAGATGTGAAACCCTCAGGCTGCGTCATATAGATCTCTTCCTTAATGTTTCCATTAAGGAACGTAGTTTTCACATCCATTTGCCATATCTCATAGTCGTACCATGCGGCTATGGCCAGTAAAATTCTAATTGACTTGAACATTGCGACTGGTGAAAAGGTTTCATCATAGTCAACACCTTGCCTTTGAGTGTAACCTTTCGCGACCAGTCATTCCTTGTAGGTCAATACCTTACCATCAGGCCCAAGTTTTCTATTGTATATCCATTTACACCCAATAGGAACTATTCCTTCGGGAGGATTAACAAGAGTCCAAACATGGTTCGCATGCATTGAGTCAATCTCAGACTGCATTGCTTCAAGCCACAATTTAGAATCAGCTTCGAAAATTGCTTCCTTGAAAGTTCTTGGATCACATCCAACAGTTTGATCACTTTGATCATCTTCAAGGAGGAACCATATCTTTCAGGAGCCCTAGGAACCCTTTCAGATCTCCTAGGTGCAATAATTTCTGGTACTGGCTCTTGAGGTGCGTGAGATTCACTTGGTACTTCAGATGGTACTCGAACCTCTTCGAGTTCTACTATCTTGCCTTTTCTATCAAGCAGAAACTCCCCTTTCCATAAAGGTGGCATTTCTAGAAACAAACATCAGATCTCCTAGGTGCAATAATTTCTGGTACTGGCTCTTGAGGTGCGTGAGATTCACTTGGTACTTCAGATGGTACTCGAACCTCTTCGAGTTCTACTATCTTGCCTTTTCTATCAAGCAGAAACTCCCTTTCCATAAAGGTGGCATTTCTAGAAACAAACACTTTTGTTTCGTTGGGATAGTAGAAGTAGTATCCAATGGAATTCTTTGGATACCCAATGAAGTAACATAAGATGGATCTAGTATCCAGCTTATCTCCCACTATCTGCTTCACGTAAGCAGGACATCCCCAAATCCACATGTATGAGTATTTGGGCGGTTTGCCCATCCATATCTCATATGGAGTCTTATCCACCGCCTTGGTGGGGACATTGTTCAACAACATTACCGCCGTTTCGAGCGCATAACCCCAAAATGAGGTAGGGAGCTCAGTGAAGCTCATCATAGATCGAATCATGTTCATCAAGGTTCGATTACGACGCTCCGCTACACCATTGAGTTGTGGTGTGGCCGGAGGGGTCCACTGTGAGAGAATCCCATTCTCTTTAGATAGTCTTGAAATTCAGCACATAAGTATTCTCCACCTCGATCGGATCTAAGTGCTTTAATACTTTTCCCCAACTGATTTTCTACTTCAACCTTGAATTCTTTGAACCTTTCAAAGGATTCAGACTTGTGCTTCATTAAGTACAAGTAAACATACCTAGAATGATCATCGGTAAAGGTGATGAAGTATGTGTGACTGTACTTAGTACCAATACTAAGTGGGCCACACACATCAGTGTGGATCAAATCCAACAGGCCTTGAGCACATTCAGGCTTGCCCGTGAAGGGTTGTTTAGTCATTTTTCCCTTGAGACAAGATTCACAAGTCGGTACGGAGTTAATGTCAGACGTATCAAACATGTCACTCCTAACCAACTTGTTCATCCTACTCAAGGAAATATGACCTAGCCTAGCGTGCCAAAGTTGTGCTGGGTTTAAGCTATCGTTTTTCCTTTTAATAGTTGTTGTATATGTTTCCACATCACGAGTTGGAACTTCTTTTAATTTTAAGGTGTATAGATCGTTTTCGCGTTTCCCAATTCCAATCAAACATTCATTCTTGTATATATTGCAAATCGAATTAGCAAAAAGACAAGAATATCCATCACTATCAAGCATAGAAACAGAAATAATGTTCTTTATTAACTTGGGAACAAACAAAACGTTTCTCAATAACAACTTAAAATTCGAAGACAGAAATAAATGAACATCTCCTATAGCTACTGCAGCAACCCTTGCTCCATTTCCAAGCCTCAAGTGGGTCTCACCCTCTCTAAGACGTCGGCTTCTTGTCATTACCTGAAAATCATTGCAGATATGAGATCCACATCCGGTATCAAGTACCCAAGAAGTCGAATTAAGAGACATATTTATTTCAATGTAGAACATACCCTTTGCAGTTCGCAACTGCTCAAGGTAATCCTTGCAGTTCCTCCTCCAGTGCCCAGGCTTGTGGCAGTGGTGGCAAACATCCTCAGATTTGTTTGGCTTGGAAGCTCTTGCCTTGGGCTTCTTGGCGGGCCATAAGGAGGACGGGCTTGTCCTTCTTTATGGTTCCCTCGAATACGACAAGCATGTTCACCACCTCTTCAAGGGTGGCTTCCAGCTTGTTCATGTTAAAGTTGACCACAAAGGGGTCGAATGTAGCAGGGAGTGGGAGGAGAAGCAGATCCACTGACAGCTCACGTGGAAGTGTGATATCAAGGCCCACCAACTTTTCAATAAGCCCAATCACACGAACCCCATGCTCGCGGACCGAAGTCCCATCGCGCATGCCGCTCGTCATGAGCTCCTTGACAGTGGTGAACCTCTCAGTTCGCGAGTTATCCCCAAACAACTCTTTAAGATGAAGGTGTATGTCAGCAGCATACACCATCTTCTCAAAGCGCCGCTGCATTTCATTTGACATCGATGCCATCATATAGCATCGAGTCTTAAGCTCATCATCCCACCATTTGTTAAGCTTTTTTAGCTCCTCAGCGCTGATATCGGCAGGGGCTTCCTTTGGAGGGCTCTTGTCTAACGTGTAGAGGAGCTTCTCCGAAGCCAATACAATATTGAGGTTTCGAAGCCAGTCTTGGTAGTTCAGACCAGTGAACTTGTTGCTATCCAGTATAGCAGCAAGTGGATTTTTGATCGAAGACATTATATAAGCATTTATACTAAAAGGAAAAACGGACATGCATTACTAACTATATATGAAAAACGCTAAGACATAAAACAAGGTCATTTAGTTTTATGAATTATCCTCCCACTATTTTAACGATTTCACCACCCTCTAATGAAATCGAGAAAGCAAGTTTCCTTAGTGGGTACACAGAGTCCAATCAAGCGATCATGGTCCCGAATAATATCAGCCAACCATGACCCTCAAAAGGTAGGCCCAATTGCAACCGGTGCAACCTCCATGTATTTACCTCACGTCCAGTAAGGGCCCAATAATATGACGCCGATTACTATCACATGTCAAGATGACCCATCAATGTTGAGTTGTGAAGGACGGTCCCCTTAACGTCCCCAATAATATGAGCCAACGTTAAAGGGAGTTCCAGCCAACTCACAGCGAGTGTCAATGACATGTACAGCTTTCCGGCATACATGACCCCCTCAATAAAATGAGTCGGGCCATGTATGCGGGTAGCATCGACATACACTCATTGTTGATGGAAGGTAGGAAAATTTAAACAAATTTAAATTCCCTTCGTTTATCGAATAAACTTTTAATCTTGATTAATTTTAAATCATATTTAAAATGAGGGATTTTAATTTTGAAAATTCGGTCTCATTAATTTTAAATCATAATTTAAAACGCGGATTCAACAAACATATATCGCATATATAAAATTTGGGATGATCGATAGCGAGAGCTATGCGGTCCGTGGTTGCCAAGCACGGACCTAGGTCCAGTCCTAGGTGAAATGCAGTATGCAATGCAATCCTATTACATTTGCTTCCAGTTTTACAAATCTTCGGTCTTCAATATCTTTGATCATCATCTCCACCATCTTCAAAAGTCCTCCCACTAAATCATATATTTACAATTAAATATCCATGGCACATTGGGATACAATTCAAGGGGTGGGAACGGGCAATAAACCAGGCCCACTTTATAAATGATATATCAACAATATTACAACCAAAATTCGCAAAACCTAGCATACACCTAACACATTGGGCACGGCTCTCGAGCATCCCAAACATACAATCAATTCAAATAATTAACATAAATAAATAATCAAATCAAATTTGACAATTTCCCAACAAAATCATATTTTAATTATAAAATCATATTTTATAAATAAAATCATATTTTGTCAATTTTAATTGCATCATATTGGGCTTAAAACGATTTTAGGCCCAAAATCTCAAAATTTCCAAAAATCTATTTTGGTCCGACCAAAATGGCCCAATATCAAATATTGGCCCGAAAACTTCTCGGGCTGCCCGGGACAGGCCCGAAACAAAACCTAGAAGACAAACCAGCCGTCGCAACGCCGCCTCGGGTTCGTCGGACGGCGGCCGCACGGCGGCGCCCGCCGCCTACACAGCGTGCGGCACACTGCCGCACGCTACGCGCGGCACGGCCGTCCATCGGCACTGTAGCTGCGTGCAGCTACAGTGCCGTCGTGCGCACGCTACAGCACCGTCGTGCGCACGCTACAGTGCCTTTTTTTAATTTTCGAAAAATTTGTGATTTGATGCAATAAGGCACAAATTATGTATTGATAGATCCGAGCCTTGGCTCTGATACCACTGTTGGCGCAGTGGCGGATCTGGATCCCGTTCCCGGGGGCACAGCGGAAGTTTCAAAAAGAATTGCCCCGAAAACGTTCAATACATTTCAAACAAGGCATAAAAACATACATAGGATGTTTTAATGAATGTTACCTTGCTGGCGTCTAGGCGCCTGGCTCCGACCAGAATCACAGGGAAACTGGCACTTCAAGGTAGGCGGCGGTAGATCTCCTAATCCGGTCCACGATTGGAAACAGTACTCCTTCGTCAGTCTGCACTAGAAGAGCTGACGGATTTGACACGAACGGAATCTCCTCATCGTCGTGATCGGAACAAGTCCAACCACGAAGAAATCGGACGACGGTGGGCGGCGGACGGCGGCGGGAGAGGGGCGGCGTGCGGCGGCCGTGAGGTGGAAGTAGAGAAGGGGGCGGCTACTCTTGTGTCTAGGGTTGTATCAAGTATAGACATTGTAGCCCTAGGTCTATTTTAATAAACATGTGATGGGCTTGTACCGGCCCAATGGACTTGGGTCAAGCCCATGTCCATTTGAACATTCGGTTCATTACCACCACCGTGGCTTCATCATAATTCCAATCGCCGATCAGATTGGACCGATCTACACAGTTTCCAAAACTGAGTATTATGATGTGAAAACAATTTTTCAGACCACCTAGTCCAAAATTGCAGTTTAGCCCCTCCAACTTAAGGGAAATTGTAATTTGACCCCTGTTAACTTTTAGGAAATCGCACTCCCTAAATTCCTCCTCCTCTGCTCAACACATTGAGCTCAGTTTCCGTGCGGGAATCATGAATCCAGTACTTGTGTGACCCTCAATGGTTCAGGGATACAGCTAGCCGTGGGCCCACAACTATTGTGACTCCGAAATCACAATTTCGGACTGACCCATCGGATCATGGTAAAGCGCCTAGCAACATCGCCCCATAATCCCCTAGGTATCACTGATAGTGCTTGCAAGAACCATTCGGTCGTGGTTAGCATACAGTACGGTCCTTTCAACACACATATCCCGATTAGATCAACGACCATTGGTAAATCGAGAGTCGCTAGAGATCCGATATCTATGCATACATCTCGGAGATCAAATAGTGACATCGCGAGTGTTAGTAAGTAAACCCATTTACCTAAAACACATCTAGTACTCTGGCCAGAGATTTATCACACTATTATCTCCTCAGATAGCATAGGATATCCACGCATGAAAGCGAGCGGTGAATCCTCGACAACGAAGCATCGACTCCTACATGCATCGGGACCTCACCCAATCCCGCCACCTAATGACCCCAACTGAGTCGGTAAATAGGTCAAAGTGAGGCACCTATCATGTATAGTCTCAAGGACCTCACCCAATCCCGCCACCTAATGACCCCAACTGAGTCGGTAAATAGGTCAAAGTGAGGCACCTATCATGTATAGTCTCAATGACATTTCGAGTAGTGAGGACTAATCAGTACAACCAAGACCTCAGACTTATCCACTCGACAAATGGTAACCACTTGGAAAGTCCGAACGAGGGTAGTTCGATAGATCACCAGGTCACTATCCATCTGCATTCTCAGAACATCACAATGTTCCCTACCAATGAAACATGGTACTTCACATCGCAGATGCTTGTCTCAAGCTCGGGCGGCCTTATCCTCATTTTGACGGCCCAATCAACTAGGAACGAGTTCAGAATACATAGTGACTATTAGATGTGTTTCATGATAGCCATCATATCCACTATCCCATCTAACATACACTATGGTGTATTCTAGGTCTTTATCCAACACAATTGTTAACATTATAACATAATGAAAATAAAGAACGCCATAAAAGAAATGCGAATTTCATAAATAAAGATCGTTATACACAGAGTCAATAAAACCCACACGCCACAAGTTGGCTAGTTGGGCATCTACTCTAACAGCGACGTCGGTTGGATAAGTTATAAATCTGTTTTGGAGTAGGGTCCAGATCTGGAGTAGATCTGGAGTAATACTCAGATCTTAGTTGGAATCAGCTTTGAGCCTAGGTTGTCGGTGACTGTTTTCTGTCAGATCTGGAGACTTAAGTTGTTTTAAATAGAGGACTTTGACTCCGGTCTCGCCATTATCTCTTCCCGACACATAGAAATATTCTCGTAATCTTATCCGGTCGTGATACCCTAGCTACTGTTCACCGTAGCTTATTTTCCTTCGATTACCCGTGATAGACAGCTTCGATTGAAGCAAGAGTGGTAGTGCTAGACTCCTCTTGTCAAGACTGTTCGTTCTATAACTCTTTCGCAGGCTTGGGTTAAGCTGGAAGAAGATCGAGAACGAAGCTACTTTGTGTAGTCTGTTAGCATAAGCGCAGATTTGGTTCTGCCGTTCAGGTAGCTTGTTGGGTAAGTATTAGTTCCTCCCTTGCACTTTGTTTAGAGCTGTTTGTTGAGCTAGAAGGGTAGGACAGAGCTGGTTGAGGTTGTAACTCCCAGTTCGTAGCTCAGAGCTTTGCGTCCCTGAGTTAGCATTGTTGTTTGCTTAGCAGGTTTCAGATCTGGTTGCTCGGGACTTCTTTCATTGTAATTGTAGCTCGGAACTAGGTACGGATGTCAGCTTGTTTACAGTCATTGGATTTGGCATGGATATGGGTAAGTATTAGTTCCTCCCTTGCACTTTGTTTAGAGCTGTTTGTTGAGCTAGAAGGGTAGGACAGAGCTGGTTGAGGTTGTAACTCCCAGTTCGTAGCTCAGAGCTTTGCGTCCCTGAGTTAGCATTGTTGTTTGCTTAGCAGGTTTCAGATCTGGTTGCTCGGGACTTCTTTCATTGTAATTGTAGCTCGGAACTAAGGTACGGATGTCAGCTTGTTTACAGCATTGGATTTGGCATGGATATATGTGTCTGCTTGCTGATCTGTTGTGTAGTGTATGCTGTTTTGTTGGCTGTTGCATTCTGTTGCATTGCATACACACATTATTCATGTTGAGATCAGATCTTGCTAGCCTTTCTTTGTTATATTGATCTGTGTGTATCAGGATGCCTGTTTTAGAGGCCGAGCGGGTAACTCCCGTCACCCTCATCTCACTGCTGGGATCTGTTAGCCACTATGAGCGGAGTGGGTAGCTCCCACATCTCATGAGTTGGGCAACAGCAGGTTGAGCGTTGTATTATGCATCTGGTACCATGTGTTGAGACGATTGGGTAGCTCCCATATGCTCACACACCTCATCGCCACTATCTTCCAGTTGATTGGATTCAGTTCTTGAGCAGTTCTTGAGATCCTTTGGCTCCCTGCCTTCGGTTGTAGCCTTGTTCTCTTGCATAGCATTCGCATTTTATCTATTGCTATTTAACTGCTGTTTTTCAGTTGCTCTCCGTACTGGGTTTTGACCCCGATGTCCCTCTGGGGCTGGTTGTCTTGTTTGCCTGTGGGTGTTTTCAGGTTATCATGGTTTCACCGCTGGTCGTGGAGTTGATCCAGCTGGTAATGCCCCGGGAGGTGGATAGAGTGTCCCAGTTATATGTAGTAGATACATATGATGTCTTTGTTATATTATATTGTATCTATGTTCAGCGAGAGACTCATCTCTTTGTTGATTGAGAGTCACGCTGTATTGTATCGTTGTTTGATATTGTATTTGTTTTCAGTGTTGTAAAACCTGTATTTTGAATATCAGAGTATTTAAATTATGTTTTCTAAGTCAGGCCAAAGCGAAAACTTTTAGCCACTATTTAATGCTTCCGCTATTGTTTATTTGTGTGGTTTACTCTGATTGAGCACGAGGCCTGACAGTACGTAGATCAGCATGCAACCCAGCACAGCTTAGGGTTCTCAACTCAGCTTACCCGTCAACTCAACTTACGGTGAAAACTTCAGCTTCTGGTGCTCACTACAGCTTACAGTTCCCACAACAGCTTACGGCGCCCACTACATCTTACGATGAACACGATGAACACTACAGCTTTCATCACCCACTATAGCTTATGGTGCCCACTACAGCTCGCGGTGGTCACTTCAGCTCATGGTGGTCACTTCAGCTGCGGCGATCACTTCAACTCATGGGGGACAATTCAGCTTACGATCTCAAAACTAGCTTATGGGGGTCAACTCAGATCGCGGGACTCAACTAAGCTTATGACGTGACAGCTTACAACTCGATCAGCTTATGACCTGACAGCTTACGACTCAACCAGCTTACGACCCAACAGCTTACGTGTTAAGCTTACGGACATAGCTTGTACTCAAAGAATGAAAACCGTTTACAACTAAACAAGGGAAAACGGCTTACGGGTACAACTTATGCTCAAACAAGGAAAACCAGTTTACGACTTACAGGGGAAAATACCTTACAGGTACAGCTTTCGCTCAAATATGGAAAAACAGTTTACGACTTGATAGGAGAAAATGGTTTAGGAGACCCAGCTTACGACCTCGGCTGGGATCGAAACATGGCTGGGACAAAACCCAATCCAAATCCAAACTCTGGCCCTTATTCCTCGACATCAACACTCTTACTCCTTACTCTGAACTGAAACGATTCTTTGCTTACCTCAACATTCATTCAACCCGTCAACCCTTTCCCACAGTTAAATCTCTCGACAGCCTCGCCATGTTTAAAAAGAAATACGTCACATAACATCAATTCGTTGCCTCAAAATGAACAAAATCGAAAACTTTAAAATAAAACTACATAGTAATATGAATGAAATGTGCATTAAAAGGAAGATTTTGTACATGCCTTATGCTGGGAATGGCCTCAAAACTTAATTTTATAAAAGAACTTTTACCTCGGTGTTCCCATCGTCTTATTCCGGCCTTGTAGCACATATACTAAAATTCTGGAAACGTACTCATTGTAATATAGATTAAATTATTACTATGGTAAAATAAAAGAGCAAAGTAAATAAAGCTACTAGAATAAAAATTAATACTAAGGCATGCGATTTCTAATAGGAAATTCTAGGCATTACAATTATCTAGTTTCCGCATATTCTATAAGCCCTGAGCTATTTGCCTTCCAGTCGTCATCAGAAATTTTATATACGTTGGAAATTTAGCCAAGAAGTAATTGGTTGATTGTCTTTTGACCAAGTACAAATTTTGAGAATCATTCAATTCGAATCTTCAATTTATTATAATTGCAATCCGAAAAATGTGGTAGTTACAATTGGTATCATCACATGGTCCTCGAGATAAACACTACTTCTAGTCTGAGACAGTTCTCGCCAGCAGCTTCAATTTAACCTGTGAGTTTTATGTTCATGTTCTAGTATACAGTATTCTTTCATGATGGTCTTGTGGTGGATTTGGGATATAGTTTAAATATGTCAAGAAGAGGAAGAAGAAGGAGAGAAGCTATGATTGAAGATGTTAGTATTGATAATAATAAACGAGTTATAGCAAGCGTGGGTCAATTTCTAGCGCAACTAGTAGGGCAGTATAGCTTAGGAATTGGCCAATCTTCAAATCGAGGATTTTAGTCACGTCCTCTGGAAAAGTGTAGAAGCCAGAGGCCAAAATAATTTTTGGGATAGATTCAGATGTGCCATCTACATGTTGAGAGATGACGCAATGATTTGGTTGGAAGGAGCCAAATTAACAGCGGATAAAGCCATCGAACTGAACAAGATTTGGAGGAGATAGGGAAAAGAGCAAAATCAAAATCCTCAGCATTCCAACATAAGGATCAGAAGTAAGCTAAGAGACCCAACGGCAACCACCAGAGGTCTCAGGGACAAATACCTCTGACCCCAACCAACGCAGCTCCTCAGATTGATATCAGGAAAGTTTGTCCAATTTGCAGAGAAACCATACTGGTAAGTACTGATCTAGCCAGAACGGGTGTTACAAATGTGGTAATCTAGGTCACATATCTAGGATTTGTCAGCAGTCGAAGAAACTCATCACCAGTAGAGCCTATGCGATGGCAGCATATAAGGCTCAACCAGACTCTACGGCTGTTACAGGTAAAATTGTTGTCTCCAGTATGCCTACTATAGCCTTGTTAGATTCTGGTGCAACCCATTCTTTTGTATTAGCAGTTTTTAATAAGTAAATTACCTATCCAACCTGATTTATTATCGATAGGTTATTGTGTTAAATAGGGAGAAAACTTATTACAAATAGTATGTTTTGCGACATAGAGCTTATGCTACAGGGGAATATTGATGTTGAAGATTTGATAATATAAACATGAGTTTGATTTATTTTGGGAATGGATTGGTTAGATAAGTACGTATTAGTTATTGATTTCAAGCAAAGAACTGTAGAAGTTAAACCATCCAGCATAAACACATTTTTGTTCCAAGCTGATAGCATCGATAGAATCCCTAAGCTGATAACAGCTCTGAAAGCCAAGAGATATGTGAGGAAGGAATATTAAGGGTTTTTAGTTAATGCGTTATCTGTAGTAGAACATAAGAAACCTAAGTTCATAGACGTTTAAAGTAGTGAATGAGTTTTTCCTGACGTGTTCAAGAAGACATATCTGGAATTTGCAATTGACTTAGTAACTGGAGCTGCACCTATATCTAAGCAACTGTATAGACTTGCACCTACAAAATGAAAGAGTTAAATGATAAAATTTGAGATTTACTAGATAAAGGTTTCATTCGTCCGATAACTTCACCATGGGGAACCCCTGTGCTATTCGTCAAGAAGAAGGACGGGAGTATGCGTTTATAAGTCGACTATAGCTAGATAAATAAGCTAATCATTAAGAATAAGTATCCTCTCCCTAGGATTGAAGATCTATCAACCAACATCAAGGTGCAGCTGTATTTTCTAAGACATCTCCGATTTGGATATCACCAGCTAAAGATTAATAAAGCAGACGCTTACCAGACAACTTTCAGAACTCACGATAGACGTCGAATTTTTAGTGATGCTCTTTGGTTTATCAGATGCACCTTCAGCATTTATGGATTAATGAATAGTGTGTTCCAACCTTTCCTAGATCAATTCTTAATAATTTTTATAAGTGATAACCTAATCTACTCTAAGAACAAGGAAGAACATTCAGATCGGCTTAGATGTGTATTACAAATTTTGAGGATAAACAACTTTTTGCTAAGCTTAGTAAGTGTGAATTTTGGCTTAATAAGATAGTTGTTCCGTTAACAACATTGATTAAGGAAAAGGTTAAGTTTATGAACCCCAGAGTGTCAATCCAATTTTGATATATTAAAGCAAGCGTTGATAGAAGCCTCTGTTCCAACACTGCCATCTGGAAGAGGGAATTACACTATTTTTCATGTATTAATGAAAGACAGGTTTTGGTGCCGTTTTTATGCAAGATAACAAGGTGATTGCCTACACTTCTAGACAATTGAAGATTTATGAGAAGAACTATCCTATTTGCGATCTAGAACTGGCAACATTGGCCTTCGCATTAAACAAGTTGAGACACTACCTCAAGTAATTCTTCACTTGGCAAGAGCTCAACACAAGACAAAGAATATGGCTAGAGCTGGTGAAATACGATTGCATCATTAGTTAACACCCCGGCTGAAACGAACCAGACTCTAGGATTTTTTTTTTAAAACATTTGCGGAAGCATAAACTTAAACATAACGAATGGCTCGTTCCCTTCTAACACATTTCTAAACCATTTTCTCAAAATATTTTAAGCATAAATAAATGAATATTTGAAACGTTAAAAACATCCAAAATCGTAAAATCATCGAGTAAAAAGAATACTGAAAGCCAACATGTTTAAAAACCGGTATCTAAAACTGCAACATGACAAAACTGAATCATAAAGGCGGTCACGGGGTACTGCTGCGACAGGCGCTCAGAGGTCAACATCGCCAGTCGAAATATACTCATCGACAGGATCATCACCTGCACCATTTAAACCTAGTGAGCCTAGAGGCTCAGCATGCTCTATCGTAATACATAACAAAGTACATACTAATAAAACCACATGCAGGCACATACGTATAGGAACATAATTTCATGACATGCGTGCTTGAAAGATCTTAAAACGTTAAATCATACTGTGGTCGTACAGGAACATAATTTCATGACATGCGTGCTTGAAAGATCTTAAAACGTTAAATCATACTGTGGTCGTACATACTTCATCATATAACATAGATGTTAAGGCATAGCATAAACATAACATAACTTAAAAGAACATGTGAGTCGTATCCATGAGGTGAGAGCCATTAATTCGATTGATCAATCTATAAACCAACGTACGTGACGGTGTGGTTCACCCCGATGTCACACGA
>KQ988442.1:6076-32032 GCA_001598015.1 Dorcoceras hygrometricum | reverse complement strand
CTTAAAACATTTCATAATCAATTACATAGCATAATACGTATATAATTAAATATATATTCATGGGCCTATGCATTATTTTCCTCGGCCCGGTCAAGGACTGGCTCAAGCGACTGGCCCACTAACTCTAAGCCCAAAGCCTCAACTAGACATAAAATAATACCAAGCCCAACTCAAATTTGGCCCAACAACTAAGAATCACCCCTTTTAAAATAATTTGAAGGACTCGGCCCAAGATCGTCAAAACAGGCTTAAAACTCATTTAAAATAAATAACGGCCCAAAATCCAACAATTTGATTTAAACAACCAAATTACTTAAAAATGACAACTTAAATAATTTTTTGACTTAAAATCATTGACCCGAAATTATAATTTTGACCAAGAATAATTTTAAACTTAAAAAGTTGACATGACACGATAAAAAATGACCCGGACTTTAAAACTAAAACTACCAGGCCCAAAAGTAAAATAACTCGGATCGAACTGAAAATATTTGACTCGACACTCGACTAGCCGATCTGGTCCAATCGAACCAACCGGTCCAATTGAACCATCCAGCCAAAACATAAAATTAAACCTTTAAAATTTCTGATTTACTCCATCCTTTGCTAAAAATTCAAACATTTAAAAACCAATGACCAAAATTTTAGTTTTAAATTTGATAAAAGTATTAGGCCCATAAATAAAAGGATTTTGACTTTAAAATATTCGCAATACGCTGAAATTGCCAAAAATCACATAAATCAAATAAATTCTAAAAATGCTGGCAAACATCTTAAAATATGTTTAAAACATCAAATAAAATCATTCACGAACTTTAGCAGCCCCTAAGACTCGAAATCTTAATTTTCACAAAAACGACCCGACGAGGCTCAATACGAGCGACAAAACGGTAAAAATCATTAAAAATACATTTCTTAACCAAATCACCCACTGTTTCAACCCACATAATCCTAACAATATATAATAGTCAATGGAATAAACGAAACTCAAAAACGATTCAGTATGTGATCAACCCGACGCCCGCAAGCTCACTATTCGTGCACAGACTTCAACCAGGACATGTTCTAGCCATAAAAATCATAACTAATTCGTTACTCGACCAAATCGCCCCCCGTTTGAACCTACGTGATCCTAACTCAATATTCTATCCCCTGAAATCGACCAAAATCTCGCATACCACATAGAGCCTCTTACCCAAACCCAAAAACTCTACTGTCGCGCACATACGATAAACTAGGACACATGCTTATTAGAAAATTCATAACTAATTCATTACCTGACCAAATTGCTTCTCGTTTTGACATACGTGATCCTAACTCGATGTACTAACTACCTGGACCACCCTTGGATCAAAACCTGTTGGTCCTATTTTTCGAAAGAAACTAAGCAGGCGCTGGTTAAATGAGGTTTAAAATTTTGCGCGCTGCTATAAACGAGCTTCAATAGCTCCTGTTCTTGAACACTTAAAAACACAAAGAGCATCGGAGACAGATCTGGTATGATTTACAAATCATGCGGAAAATACCAGAACTGAATCCTAATATTTTAAAACGATTCAAACAGATTTATGTGCAACATAAATCTGTTCGAAACTGTGCAAGTGCTTGTGTGCTGAACTGTATGCGTGAGTGCTGAAATAATGGTGCGTGCTGAATTATGTGATGCTAAGTATGTGTAAGTGCTGAACTGTAAACGTGTGTTATGCGTGCTAAAATAATACGAGTGCTGAATGAATAAAAGAAATACGATACACAGCATATTTGTTTCTGGAAGTTCGGACCTTAATGTCCTACATCTCCCCTTCTTTCACCTCGGAAGGATCCACTAGAAGACTTTGATCTATACAACCCGTACAGACCCAATCCCGCAACCAGCAGCTGCGAGAACTCCTAGACTTCACAAATGCACACCAGCCGCAACTGTGTGACTAACTACATACACATGAGTTTTACGTCATCGTGCTTGGACGGGAACTGTGTTGGAAAGGTTTTGATTCACTCACTTTACAATATCGCACATCTCTCGTGTTTGTGTGAGTGAATCTAAGTGTGTGAGATTATTACAATGAAAAAGCTCAACTCTCTGTTTTTCTCACACACTGGGGAAGTTGCTTCTACACAAGCTAATCTAGACTCAGCAGCAGACACTCAATAAGCACTCCTCTCTAATGGCGGTCTGCTGCTTCGTCTCCAGGAATCTTCCCTCTGTTTTTGTCTCTTCGCTCAATCAACAATCGTCGATCTCTTCACACTCGTCCACCTTCTTCCTTCAAATCTTCTTCTATAAATACCCTCTGTTCGAATATAGCCGTTAGATAAATTCCAAATCTCTTCTGCGCTTGTCAAGGCTAATTCGTCGTCTTCTTTCCATTTCCGTGCAACGCTCCTCTGTAAATTGTACTATTTCCCATAATAGTACAAATCTTGTTCCCTTGAATTGAGGCAATTTGCACGACTTAATCTCAGCCATTGATTCTTTCATCTTGAGCTTTGATTGCGTTGAATGGCTGAATATTCTCCAACAGATTGTTCAACAGCTGTTCGCTCAGCTGTTGTCTATTCTTTGTCACAACACTTCGTGCAACAGCTATTTCTTTGTCGACTGGATATGTAAAGCACTGTAGCCTTCGACTGGATTAATCTTGCGACTGGTACATCATCTTGCGACTGAATGCATAGCAACAGCTGGTTCATTGAAGCTCTCGACTGGATGAGCTGTTGCTTTCGTCTGGATGTATTTGCAGCTGGTTGTCCAGTCTTTGGTCGTGAAATGCTTGCGACTGGATTTCCAAACGACTGGTTAGATCAAACGATGTCGTATCAACTTATTCAAACGACATCGTTTGCTATGCATCCTTGACTGATTGAATATAACGCTGTTGCTCTAGACTGGAAACGCTGTCGTATCAACTTATGTAAACGACATCGTTTTGCAATCGCCAACTTCAAATTCCCTCGACTTGTTGAAGCTCTCTGCTGATAGATCTTCCTGCTGATTGTGATGTCACTGCTGATGTCATCCACGCTTAGCGCTCCAGCTGATCTTTATCGTTCCAGCTCCATCTTGCGACTCTTCTTAGCTCCTGTTCCAGTTGGTCCTTTCGCACCAGCTGATCTTTCTTCATCTGCTGAACATGATGTCGTCACCAATTACATCATCATCGATGGTCCACTTAGATGTTTCAGCTGGTTCCCTTTTGATGTTCCAGCTGGTCCATCTTCCTCTTCTAGCGCTTGCAGCTGGTTCATATCGTACCAGCTGATTCACTATGCTCCATCTGGTTCAACTTGGCCTCTGCCTGATTTCGAACACCTGACTTAACTTTGGACGTCTCCATTGCTAATCCAGCTGTCGATTACAAGAATGCACCAAACCAGCTGCTGAACTTATATTGTGAACCATCGGCTAGACAAACTTCTGCTACTGTTCATCTTCTTCTTCGTTCCTAAAATCTGCACACTTAAGTGGAATTGTTAGAAACACAATAACAGGTTTTGTGTAATTCAAAACTTAATCAGGATCTGTCAAAATAGATCCATCAAAACCTAAGCCCCATGAACCGACCATGACCGAAGCATCACAAGAACGAATCAAAAACGTTTTGAAAACTATGGAACATGCATGGATCTAAAACAATTGTGCATAGATCTACATAAATCACATACAATTCATGCATTAAACTTTAAAAACAGTTTACTATGGCTTAAATGGTGAGAAAAGGAATAGATATTACATTCCTGGCTTGGAGAGAATAGAGATCTGCGAGTTACCGACGTTGTAGACGCGAGATCGGGGCACCACCGGCTTTGGATCACCAAACTTGACAAAGAATGGATGAATTTCGAAAGTTTTGTGTTGTAGAGGAAGGGGAGGACGGCTGGTTGAAGGTTTAAGGGCTAGGTTTGATTAAACTTGGTGTTTATAAATAATGCAATGTGACATAATTGACCTCTATGATTTAATTAAGGAAAAGGGATAAAAATTGACATGTTTGCCCCTAATTTTAAATGAAAGGATAATAAAAACTTTATCGTGGCCTTGAAAAGGGTTTAAATTTCGAAATTGAAGCCTACTCACAATTTAGAACATCTTAAAAGCCCATAAAACAGCCCGTATAGGCGAAAAACGGGTTCCCCTCCAAAATAATTATAAAAATCCAAATTTTCAGAAATTGTTGCTTAAAATAAAATAAATTCATTCTTCAAAATCCTATGACTTAAAATCTCAATTTATTTTCATTCCGGTCGACCCTAATCTCGTCCTCACGTCCGTAGCTCAAGCAGGCTGAAAAACAACACATGCATACCATGCAACATAAAATCATAAATAAATCTATAATAAGGCATGTAATCATCTAAAAATATTTTCCCCCTAGTCATGCACTCATTTCTACGTAATCCGAATTTCGGGATGTTACAATCTCCCCCCTTATAGAATTTCGTCCCCGAAATTAAGTTACGTACCGATAGCACGTCTGGGAGGCATCATGCACACCAAAACCCTATCACATAAATCTAAGTGCATAACTAAGCATTCAATTTTTAAAATCCTAAGGCCAAAACTCATGCAAGGCTAAAACATGCATCATGCAAACATAAACATAAATTATAAAATAATAAAACTCACAGACTGATTGTGCGACTTCCGAGCTCCACGCAGCAGGCAAGTACCCCACCAGAACCACCGCTCTGATACCAACTGAAACGAACCAGACTCTAGGATTTTTTTTTTTTAAAATATTTGCGAAAGCATAAACTTAAACATAACGAATGGCTCGTTCCCTTCTAACACATTTCTAAACCATTTTCTCAAAATACTTTAAGCATAAATAAATGAATATTTGAAACGTTAAAAACATCCAACATCATAAAATCATCGAGTAAAAAGAATACTGAAAGCCAACATGTTTAAAAACCAGTATCTAAAACTGCAACATGACAAAACTGAATCACAAAGGCGATCACGGGGTACTGCTGCGACAGACGCTCAGAGATCATCACGCCAGTCGGAATATACTCATCGACAGGATCATCACCTGCACCATTTAAACCTAGTGAGCCTAGAGGCTCAGCATGCTCTATCGTAATACATAACAAAGTACATACTAATAAAACCACATGCAGGCACATACATGTAGGAACATAATTTCATGACATGCGTGCTTGAAAGATCTTAAAATTTTAAATCATACTGTGGTCGTACATACTTCATCATATAACATAGATGTTAAGGCATAGCATAAACATAACATAACTTAAAAGAACATGTGAGTCGTATCCATGAGGTGAGAGCCATTAATTTGATTGATCAATCTATAAACCAACGTACGTGGCGGTGTGGTTCACCCCGATGTCACACGAGGATCCCTATATGTCACACCTCTATGCTGCCACTTCCCCATGATGTCACACATGGATCCATAAGCTCATCATTATACATTAACAGGGGATCCCCGGGCCCGGCTACACGGCTAACTCCCATCATTACTTTGCCCCACAACACTTCAATCCCTCAAAATATTTTTCATTCATTCCTTAACATAACTTAAACTTTCATGATGCATGCGTTTCATAAAATCATGCGACTTTAAAAAGATCTTGGCCCATCAATATATATTTAATTCCTTAAACATTTCATAATCAATTACATAGCATAATACGTATATAATTAAATATATATTAATGGGCCTATGCATTATTTTCCTCGGCCCGGTCAAGGACTGGCTCAAGCGACTGGCCCACTAACTCTAAACCCAAAGCCTCAACTAGACTTAAAATAATACCAAGCCCAACTCAAATTTGACCCTACAACTAAGAATCACCCCTTTTAAAATAATTTGAAGGACTCGGCCCAACATCATCAAAACAGGCTTAAAACTCATTTAAAATAAATAACGGCCCAAAATCCAAAAATTTGATTTAAACAACCAAATTACTTAAAAATGACAACTTAAATAATTTTTTGACTTAAAATCATTGACCCGAAATTATAATTTTGACCAAGAACATTTTAACTTAAAAAGTTGACATGACCCGATAAAAATGACCCGGACTTTAAAACTAAGACTACCCGGCCCAAAAATAAAATAACTCGGATCGAACTGAAAATATTTGACTCGACACGATCCGGTCCAATCGAACCAACCGGTCCAATTGAACCATCCGGCCCAAAACATAAAATTAAACCTTTAAAATTTCTGATTTACTCCATCCTTCGCTAAAAATTCAAACATTTAAAAACCAATGACCAAAATTTGAGTTTAAAATTTGGTAAAAGAATTAGGCCCATAAATAAAAGGATTTTGACTTTAAAATATTCGGTCCAATACGCTAAAATTGCCAAAAATCACATAAATAAAATAAATTCTAAAAATACTGGCAAACATCTTAAAATATGTTTAAAACATCAAATAAAATCATTCACGAACTTTAGCAGCCCCTAAGACTCGAAATCTTAATTTTCACAAAAACGACCCGACGAGTCTCAATACGAGCGACAAAACGGTAAAAATAATTAAAAATACATTTCTTAACCAAATCATCCACTGTTTCAACCACATCATCCTAACTCAATATACAAGTCACTGGAATAAACGAAACTAAAAAACGATTCAGTATGTGATCAACCCGACGCCCGCAAGCTCACTGTTCGTTCACAGACTTCAACCAGGACATGTTCTAGCCATAAAAATCATAACTAATTCGTTTCTCGACCAAATCGCCCCCCGTTTGAACCTACGTGATCCTAACTCAATATTATATCCCCTGAAATCAACCACAAGCACGCAGACCGCATAGAGCCTCTTACCGAACCCAAAAACTCTACTATTGTGCACATACGATAAGCTAGGACACATGCTTATTAGAAAATTAATAACTATTTCATTACCTGACAAAATCACTTCTCGTTTGGACCTACATGATCCTAACTCAATGTACTAACTACCTGGACTACCCTTGGATCAAAACCTAAGCCCCATGAACCGACCATGACCGAAGCATCACAAGAACGAATCAAAAACGTTTTGAAAACTATGGAACATGCATGGATCTAAAACAATTGTGCATAGATCTACATAAATCACATACAATTCATGCATTAAACTTTAAAAACAGTTTACTATGGCTTAAATGGTGAGAAAAGGAATAGATATTACATGCCTGGCTTGGAGAGAATACAGATCTGCGAGTTACCGACGTTGTAGACGCTAGATCGGGGCACCACCGGCTTTGGATCACCAAACTTGACCAAGAATGGATGAATTTCGAAAGTTTTGTGTTGTAGAGGAAGGGGAGGACGGCTGGTTGAAGGTTTAGGGGCTAGGTTTGATTAAACTTGGTGTTTATAAATAATGCAATGTGACATAATTGACCTCTATGATTTAATTAAGGAAAAAGGATAAAAATTGACATGTTTGCCCCTACTTTTATATGAAAGGATAATAAAAACTTTATCTTGGCCTTGAAAAGGGTTTAAATTTCGAAATTGAAGCCTACTCACAATTTAAAACATCTTAAAAGCCCATAAAACAGCCCGTATAGGCGAAAAAAGGGTTCCCCTCCAAAATAATTATAAAAATCCAAATTTTCAGAAATTGTTGCTTAAAATAAAATAAATTCATTCTTCAAAATCCCATGACTTAAAATATCAATTAATTTTCATTCCGGTCGACTCTAATCTCGTCCTCACGTCCGTAGCTCAAACAGGCTGAAAAACAACTCATGCATACCATGCAACATAAAATCATAAATAAATATAATAAGGCATGTAATCATCTAAAAATATTTTCCCCCTAGTCATGCACTCATTTCTACGTAATCCGAATTTCGGGATGTTACACTGGCAAAGTTAATATAGTAGCAGAGACGTTAAGTAGAAAAGGTAGTAACATTAGCTCAATTCATGTAGTTAAAGAAATTGAGAGTTTTGAACTGGGGGTGATTACGCAGAAGTCTGCTGTGAAGTTAGCTGTGCTTACCATACAGTCTACGTTAAAATTTCTGATTAGAGAAGCGCAATCAAGTGATGATTAACTACTCCAATGAAAGCAACAAATCGAACAAAGTCAGCTTGCGCCCAATCTGAATTATGAAGAAGAACCAGAGATTACTCTTCTTAGAGCAAACCAAAGGCTGAGAAATAGAAGTATTCCCACGATTAAGATTGGACAAATCATCCAGAAGTAGAAACAAATTGAGAAGTCGAGAAGGATTTACGTACTTGATACCTAGATGTGTTTAAGGAAATTTTGAGGGAGAAATTTTTCTAAGGGGGGTAGATTGTAAGCCCGAGAAATCCATAAATACACAATGATAGATATAAATTTTCGAAGGGTTTCATTTGATAATTTCAGTACCCTTCTTCAGCTTCAATTCAACGATTCAGTTTTTGTCCAAGCTAAATTTTCAGATTAGATCAGGAACCTGGTTCACAGTAAGTTGGCCGATCGAATATTAACAAGCACGGTCCAACCTATTTTAAACTCGGTTCGGTATGTGTCGGATTGGGTACCAAGATGTACTTTCAAATATATTTTAAATGGTGAGATCATGCTTCTGTTTTCATTTAAATACATGTATCATCACTTCACAATCAAATCCCTTCACAATCACCACAAAGAAACACTTTCAAAAGCATTTTATTTAAAGTGGTGAAGAGCTCTCAACCAACCGACCGAAACTTCAACTCTTTCAAAGTGATTATTGGATCACGCTTGTAAGTTGTTCAACGCCGAAGGATTTCTGTTAGTCGTATTCAGCAGTTGAGGCAAGTAACTCTGTTTCTTCCTGTACTTTGGAAAGCATATATTGATTTCCTTGTTGCATGTTTGTGTTAGTTTTAAAGGTTTGAGAATTTTTTTTTAGATTTTCAAACACATAGTTGAGTTCATGATAATTTCTTGAGAAAGTATTGGTTTGCTGGAGTTTTGATTCAGAACATTTGTTCGAACATCTTTTACGATGTTTAAGATAGTTTTCTTTTTGAAAATTCTGGGAGGTTCTGAAAGTAGCTTACAAGCAGCTTACGTGTTTTTGTTTCTGGAATGTTCCCTAGATATTTTTTTTCTTTAGACTAAGGAAATCTTCTAAGATTTTAGTCATTATTGAGCTAAGTTCGTGATCTGTTTATTTCAGAGCTGATTTTAAGTCACGATCAGATTTTTTGTTCCGAGCTAATCGAAGTCACGATCTGCTTTAGATGTACGATCTGAGTTGACTTTGTTTGACCATTTTTGTCACGCCCCGAGACCGAGACTCATGACATCGGCAATATTAAACAATTATAAAAATTGTAAAACATTAAGCCATCATAGCATAGCTCAAACCAGTCTATTAATAATCGAAATATAATCGTTTTTACATATGAAATTGGAATTTAAATAACAGAATGCGGAAGCGAAAATACATAATTAAACAGAAATCTGAATCTTCACCAGCCCCAGAATTGATCTTGCTCTTCTTCTTCTACCTGCTCTTCATTCTTATCTGGGTGGAGAAGTAATGGGTGAGTGTTTGGGGAAACATTCAGCAAGTGGGGGATACCGTTCGATCATACAAAATATACTTATACATATACTGAATGACAGATTTCAGAACAGAGCTTAGACAGACAGAGCATAGCATAACAGAGCAAAGCATAGCATAACAGAGCATAGCATAGCATAACAGAGCATAGAATAGCATAACAGAGCATAGTCTGACAGATAGCACTGATTATTACTTTGTGTCTATGGTTTACTGATCAGTCCCTAAGTTTTGCTCCTCTAAGGGGTCGAGGCCATTAGTTACACCAAGTAACCCAGAAATCCGAAATATTCCGTAAACCCATATAACGATAGAGTCGTGTCTATGGTTTACAGACCAGTCCCTAAGTTTTGCTCCTCTAAGGGGTCGAGGCCATTAGTTACACACAGTAACCCAGAAATCCGAAATATTTCGTAGACCCATATAACAAAAGCAAAATCAGTGCGAACGGAGTTTGAATGAGATAAACCAATCTGAACCAAAGGTGCTCGAACAATAGACGAAGGACTGAAACTTTCGAATGAATATAGATAATATAGCCAACGAAATACATATTTAGCAAAAGCCCACTTACTTTCAAAGTTTGATTTTTTACGTGAACTGGACGAAGCCTGAAATCTGGTTTCCCGAATTCTTCCTAAGTCTCGCACCTGCTGGTTCGTCGCTTGCACAGAGCTTTGGCTAAGAATCCCGCTGAAATTTCCGCAGAGCTTTGGCGTGCAAAACTGCTGTTTTTCCGACTGAGAATTTCGAAGTAGCGTGGGAGCTTATCGCTTGTTTTGCTGTAAATTTCGAAGTGGGGTGGAATTGGTGCAATCACAATCGGTATTTATAGGTGGCGAGGGAGGGGATTCAAGCGTCCGCCCTTAAGGCTCTTAATTCCCTATTATTACGTCGACTGTTATGCGCGTATTATTTTACGGGTTTTAATTGTCCATTACTTCTCTCAATTCGATGGTTACTGCGCGACATCTGCTTTGTACGCGTGAGAGATCTCTTCGACTTTCACTGGTGAAGTTTCCTGTACAACAATCTTGCTTCGCGTCGAGATATTCTAACTTTTTCGTGGAGAAGAAGAAGTCGCCTCTGCTGAATTTGCGTTGTTGCTGATTTGTCACTGCTTGATCGTTGCTGCTGAATCGTTGCTGCTGGAATTGCTTCGCTAAGTCGTCAGCTGTTGGATTTTCCTTGCTAAAAGTCCAACTGCTGAATTCTTTGTTGGTCAAAGCTGGTTTGACCGTCCAGTAGCTGGTTTCTTTTCAAGCTCACGACTGCTCCTAAGCGTTAAGTCAACACGTTGTCGTGTCAACTTAATCAAGCGACACCGTTTTGATATCATTGAAAAGTACCTGCTGGTTCAAGATAGCTGTGACTACCTGCTGGTTTGATCATAGCACAAGCTATCTGCTGAATCTTTAGCGTGAAGGCGAAACGCTGTCGTATCGACTTATTCAAACGACATCGTTTTATTATCGCTCACTTCCAGTACCAACTGCTGGATTTAACTAATCCAAACGACATCGTAAGGGTTACGTCAGCATCGCTTCTACCTGCTGGTTCTCCAGTCGCAACGCATTACTCACAATCCCCTCGCTGCTGGGTTCTAAAACGCAGCGTTTCAACTTAACGAAACGACGTCGCTCCACTTCTTCGACTGTTTTCCCACACCAGCAGCTGGTCACTCTAAACTCGCGCATCTGCTAATCCATGAAACGGCGGCGTTTCACTCTCGTGCCATCAACTGCTGAATTTCGACCAGCAGGAAATTTTTTTTTTTTTTTTTGTAGTTGAAATTTTCGGTTTTCACATCCCTCCCTCCTTAAAATAAGTTTCGTCCTCGAAACTTTGGTCACCTTCGTCGTCGAAAAGGTAGGGATATTGGCTTCGCATCTTTTCTTCCACCTCCCAGGTGGCTTCTCTTTCGGTGTGGTTGGACCACTGGACCCTGACATAAGGGATTGTTCTTCGTCGGAGTACCTGGTCCTTTCTGTCCACGATCCTAATCGGGACTTCTTCATAGTTCAGTCCTTGGGTCAGATTTCCTTCCACAAGGAGTGGCCCTTCATCAAGAACATGACTAGGGTCTGAGATATATCTCCTTAGTTGAGATACATGGAAGACATTATGAATCCTTGACATACTGGGTGGTAAGGCCAGTCTGTAGGCAAGTGTTCCTACTTTTTCCAATATCTCAAAGGGTCCGACATACCGGGGGTTTAGCTTTCCGGCCTTATCGAATCGGACTAATCCTTTCATTGGTGAAACCTTAAGGTACACTTTTTCACCTACCTCGAATGCCAAAGGTCTTCTCTTTAGATCTACCCAGCTCTTCTGTCGATCCTGGGCTGCCTTCAGTCTCTCCTTGATAATGGCTACCTTTTTCACTGTCTCTTGAACGAGCTCAGGTCCAGTGATAGCCTTTTGTCCGACTTCATCCCAGTATAATGGCGATCGACATTTCCATCCATAAAGGGCTTCAAATGGCACCATTCCGATGCTGCTATAGCTATTGTTGTATGCGAACTCTATTAGGGGTAGATGTTCGCTCCAATTGCTACCAAAGTCTAGTGCGCAGGTCCGGAGCATGTCTTCTAGGGTCTGGATGGTCCTCTCAGTTTGACCATCTGTTTGCGGATGATAAGCAGTACTGAGAGTAACCTTACTTCCCATGGCTTCTTGGAAGCTCTTCCAGAAACGAGATACGAACCTTGGGTCCCTATCTGCCAGGATGCTTGTTGGAACTCCGTGCCGCCTGACGATGTTGTCCATGTACAACGAAGCTAGCTTGTCCAAGCCGTAGTTCATTCGGACAGGTAGAAAGTGCGCGGATTTTGTTAATCTATCCACGATTACCCATATTTCGTGGCCTAGTCGTGTCTTCGGTAGACCAACTACAAAGTCCATGGATATTTTTTCCCACTTCCATTCTGGAATTTCTAGTGGTTGTAACAATCCTCCAGGTCTTTGATGTTCGGCCTTGACTTGTTGGCACACGTGGCATCTTGCAACAAAATCAGCAACATCTCTCTTCATCCCATTCCACCAAAAGTGTCCTTTCAAATCTATGTACATCTTTGTACTCCCCGGGTGGATTGATAATTTTGACTTATGTGCTTCCGACATCACTTCCTGACGGAGGTTATCGACGTCGGGTACACATAGTCGTCCATTCATCCAAAGGATCCCATCTTGGTCCGTCCGGAACTCAGGAGATTCCCTTTCCTTGATCTGTTCTTTCAGCCTCATCATGCCGGGGTCTTGATCTTGTTTTAGCTTGACCAATTCTCTAAGGCATGGTTGGGCTGAGACTGAAGATAGTATCACCTTATTCATATTCTTCCGACTTAGCGCATCAGCCACCTTATTTGCTTTTCCTGGGTGGTAGTTGATCGTTAAGTCGTAATCCTTTAACAGTTCGAGCCATCTCCTTTGTCTCAAATTCAATTCCTTCTGAGTGAATATGTACTTGAGACTTTGATGGTCGGTGAATACCTCGCATTTTGCACCATAAAGATAGTTTCGCCAAATCTTTAGGGCAAAAACCACCGCTGCAAGCTCTAAGTCGTGAGTCGGGTAGTTGCGTTCGTGCGTCTTCAGTTGCCTTGAGGCATACGCAATTACTCTGCCATCTTGTATGAGCACACACCCTAGTCCTTCCTTCGAGGCATCGCTGTAGATGGTAAAGCCTTTGTCCCCTACGGGTAACGTCAGAACAGGGGCAGATGCGAGCTTCGTTTTCAGAGTCTCGAAGCTTGTCTCACACTCTTCGTTCCAGTTGAACTTGGAGTTCTTCTGGGTGAGTTTAGTGAGTGGCAAGGCTATAGAAGAGAAGCCTTCTACAAACTTTCGATAGTAGCCGGCCAACCCCAAGAAACTTCTAACCTCTGTCACCGTCTTAGGTGCAGGCCAGTCCATTATGGCTTCTACCTTCCTTGGATCTACCGATACGCCAGTTTCGGAAATTATATGGCCTAGGAATGCCACACTCTTCAGCCAGAATTCGCACTTCTTGAATTTGGCGTACAGTTGTTTCTCTCGCAAGGTCTGGAGAGTAATTCTGAGGTGTTCCTGGTGGTCTTCTTCCCTTGATGAATATACTAGTATATCATCTATGAATACCACCACAAACTTGTCGAGGAATGGTCTGAATACACGGTTCATGAGGTCCATGAAGGCCGCTGGTGCATTGGTTAGACCAAATGGCATCACTGTGAATTCATAATGACCATACCTTGTCCTAAATGCAGTTTTAGGGACATCCTCATCCCTGATCTTTAGCTGGTGATAGCCTGACCTCAAATCCAGCTTGGAGAAGGTTGTAGCTCCCTTGAGTTGATCGAAAAGATCGTCAATTCTCGGAAGGGGATACTTGTTCTTGATTGTGATCTTATTCAACTCTCTGTAGTCGATACACAATCTCATGTTTCCATCCTTCTTCTTGACGAATAAGACTGGAGCTCCCCAAGGTGACACACTGGGTCGGATCTGCTTTTTGTCCAGCAGTTCCTGTAGTTGATCCTTGAGCTCCTTGAGTTCTGCAGGTGCCATTCGATAGGGTGCCTTGGATATTGGTGCCGACCCTGGCACTAGGTTGATCTCGAACTCGATTTCTCGATCAGGCACTTTTCCAGGTAAGTATCAAGTTTGCAAAGAATAGCCTATCACTGATCGATAACTTGCAGTTTCGATGGAGTTTATGTGTTTCGATGGTAGCATTGGTAGGAGTTGCTACTCTATAGGGTTCAGTTAGCATTTCAGGCTCTAACCCTAACTTCTTAGCAAATCTCTTAGACACGAACGAATGCGTAGCACCACAATCGAACAACACATAAGCAGGCAGCTTGTTGATGAAAATGGTACCTGTCACCACGTCGCTGGCGTCTTCAGCTTCTTCCCGTGTCATTGCGAACACATGAGCATTGGGCTTATCCTCCCTAGGCCTTGGCTTGTTCGGAGCCGCATTGCTCGATCCAGCTTTTGCGCCTTGGTTCTCCGGACAATCCGCAATTCGGTGACCCAACTTTCCACACTTGAAGCAGGCACCGCTCTGCTTGCGACAGTCTCCAGGATGACGTTGGCTGTAGGTGAAGCAAATGGGCAATGCCGGGTTACTCTGTGTAGGAGCTGAGCCGCGGTTGCCGAAGTTTGGCCGCTTGTTCCTAGGCCCACCTTGCGAAGTCTGAGCATTGAGGGGGCGCTTGTTTTTGTTGTCCGCTTCCCGCCTCTTTATGTCAGTCTCAACACGGATTGCGGCTGTTTAGACCCTTCTTGTATCGGTGCAGCTTTAGAGTGTTATCCGCCATAATCGTTGGGACGTAGGTGCCCAACGAATTGAACTTGGAGGTGTACCTACAACCGACATGTCTGTGGTCTGAGTGAAGGTCTCAAACTCGCTGAGCCTCTGCATTCGTACTTCCATCGGAAAGTAATGTTTCAAGAATGCTTCTCGAAACCTCTGCCACGTCATAGCTTGTCCATTGGCAGTCATGGTGGGCTCAACAGCTTCCCACCATTTCCCAACTTTACTGTCGAGGAGTGGTGTTACCACATCCACTTTGACTACGTCTGGGACTTCCAGAAGTCGAAGTTGTGTCTCGATGTTCTTCATCCAGGTTTGAGCAACTTCGGGGTCGTGGCTCCCATCAAAGGTGGGGGCTTTGTTCTTACGGAGGGACTCGTAATAGAACTTCGTCCCACGGGTTGGAGGGGGAGGAGGTGGAGCTTGGTTGTGGTTGGGACCAACCAACCCTTGGAGCGTTATGGCAACCATTGTAACTATTGCCATTAGGTCTTCTCTACTAAGACCAGTTCCGTTGTTAGAGGGCCCTTCGCCTCCATTGTTCCTGTCGCTTCTACGATCGCCTGCCATATTCTGTCATAGGGAGTCCTTATTAAGAATGGCGGTATAAAACTGTGAAAGGTCGAGAATAAGATATTTTGAAGGCTAAGCAATTTATACGAATAGAAAGATGAATTGAATACAAAGCTACAATATATCCTATTCATCGTCTATCTCTCCCTCGCCTAGAGGAATATCCTCAATCTCTTCCTCTTCCGGTCTTCTTCCGGTTCTTCTTCCCAATCACCATCGAATGGGGCAGGGGCGTTGTTGGATTCTTGGAGACCGTGGATGGTTTGAAGTAGGCTATCCTTCTCATCCACCAGGGCTTCGATGAGCAAGTGTTGAGCTTGCATCGAGTCCTCGGCTTCGTGGATACGAGCCTGGAACTTCTGATGGCACTCCACATGGTTTGCTCTAACTAGTTGCTTCTTAACCTTCATCTTTTCAATCTTCTTGGACATGCTAAGGCCTATCTCAGTCAGTCCGGCAATGACCTTGTGTGAGGTTTCTAAGGCTACTTGGGTCTCTTCAAGTTCCTTCTTCGTGGCGGTCAATCCTCCTCTCTGAGTGGCTAACTGGGCTCTAAGGCGCCTAATTGTGCGGTCTTGATTATCGAGGGCAATTTGTTTCATACGGAGGGCAGCCGCAGCACGAGTGCGAGGAGCAGAGGGGGCCATTTCCTAAAGTCTGAGGATATATCCAAAAACATGAAGTCGAGAGGTTAATCCATAAACAGAAGATACTAACCATAGGGATTTCGAAACTGAAGTTGGAGTCCTGTACAAAAGGTTAGTGTATTTTCAAAAGGCAAAAAATGTGTATTCGGAGGGCAACACTGGTCTGTTGCCAAAATCCAAAATTCTTCCTAGACCTTGAAAATTTCAGATTTTGGGTTCCCAGCTGGATTATGAATCTGGTGAGCTCTGATACCACTAAAATGTCACGCCCCGAGATCGAGACTCATGATATCGACAATATTAAACAATTATAAAAATTGTAAAACATTAAGCCATCATAGCATAGCTCAAACCAGTCTATTAATAATCGAAATATAATCGTTTTTACATATGAAATTGGAATTTAAATAATAGAATGCGGAAGCGAAAATACATAATTAAACAGAAATCTGAATCTTCACCAGCCCCAGAATTGATCTTGCTCTTCTTATTCTACCTTCTCTTCATTCTTATCTGGGTGGAGAAGTAAGGGGTGAGTGTTTGGGGAAACACTCAGCAAGTGGGGGATACCATTCGAGCATACAAAATATACTTATACATATACTGAATGACAGATTTCAGAACAGAGCTTAGACAGACAGAGCATAGCATAACAGAGCAAAGCATAGCATAACAGAGCATAGCATAGCATAACAGAGCATAGAATAGCATAACAGAGCATAGTCTGATAGATAGCACTGATGATTACTTTGTGTCTATGGTTTACTGATCAGTCCCTAAGTTTTGCTCCTCTAAGGGGTCGAGGCCATTAGTTACACCAAGTAACCCAGAAATCCGAAATATTCCGTAAACCCATATAACGACAGAGTCGTGTCTATGGTTTACTGACCAGTCCCTAAGTTTTGCTCCTCTAAGGGGTCGAGGCCATTAGTTACACACAGTAACTCAGAAATCCGAAATATTTCGTAGACCCATATAACAAAAGCAAAATCAGTGCGAACGGAGTTTGAATGAGATAAACTAATCTGAACCAAAGGTGCTCGAACAGTAGACGAAGGACTGAAACTTTCGAATGAATATAGATAATATAGCCAACGAAATACATATTTAGCAAAAGCCCACTTACTTTCAAAGTTTGATTTTTTACGTGAACTGGACGAAGCCTGAAATCTGGTTGCACGAATTCTTCCTAAGTCTTGCACCTGCTGGTTCGTCGCTTGCACAGATCTTTTGCTAAGAATCCTGCTGAAATTTCCGCAGAGCTTTGGCGTGAAAACTGCTGTTTTTCCGACTGAGAATTTCGAAGTAGCGTGGGAGCTTATCGCTTGTTTTGCTGTAAATTTCGAAGTGGGGTGGAATTGGTGCAATCACAATCGGTATTTATAGGTGGCGAGGGAGGGGATTCAAGCGTCCGCCCTTAAGGCTCTTAATTCCCTATCATTACGTCGACTGTTACACGCGCATGATTTACGGGTTTTAATTGTCCATTACTTCTCTCAATTCGACGGTTACTGCACGAAATCTGCTTTGTACGCGTGAGAGCGTCAGCTGTTGGATTTGCCTTGCTAAAAGTCCAACTGCTGAATTCTTTGTTGGTCAAAGCTGGTTTGACCGTCCAGTAGCTGGTTTCTTTTCAAGCTCACGACTGCTCCTAAGCATTAAGTCAACACGTTGTCGCGTCAACTTAATCAAGCGACACCGTTTTGATATCATTGAAAAGTACCTGCTGGTTCAAGATAGCTGTGACTACCTGCTGGTTTGATCATAGCACAAGCCATCTGCTGAATCTTTAGCGTGAAGGCGAAACGCTGTCGTATCGACTTATTCAAACGACATCGTTTTGCTATCGCTCACTTCCAGTACCAACTGCTGGATTTAACTAATCCAAACGACATCGTAAGGGTTACGTCAGCATCGCTTCTACCTGCTGGTTCTCCAGTCGCAACGCATTACTCACAATCCCCTCGCTGCTGGGTTCTAAAACGCAGCGTTTCAACTAACGAAACGACGTCGCTCCACTTCTTCGACTGTTTTCCCACACCAGCAGCTGGTCACTCTAAACTCGTGCATCTGCTGATCCATGAAACAGCGGCGTTTCACTCTCGTGCCATCAACTGCTGAATTTCGACCAGCAGGAATTTTTTTTTTTTTTTTTGTAATTGAAATTTTCGGTTTTCACAATTTTAGTCCTGTCTGCTCGTTTAAGTTGTGTTGGCGTTTCATAATCCGAGTTGACAAAATAGCCCATATCTGATTTTCTATAATGAGCTGGTTTACGCTCGCGTTCTGTTCATAATCCGAGTTGATTCAGCTTAGGTCCACTTTGGACTTATACTGTAATTTCAAGTTTAATTCTTATTTCCTTTAGCTTTGGCTCGAAGGTATCACTCTAATCTATTCAAATTTATACCCAATTTCAAAGAATAGTTCATCAGCTTAGAGCTCTGCTATTCGTTATTCATTTCTATAGCCGGAGCTGGTTCGAGTTTCTTCTTCGATTGAACTCCGATGTACTCCTAGTAGATTTCGAACACTAAAAGAGTTTTAACATAGCAAACCATAAATGAATTCGATCTGTTTAAGATCAAAGAAAATCAGTTTAAAGAAAGTTTTACAGAAAGTTCAAAGGAAGTATAGTACAAAAGTTTTGTGATTTGTGACGGATAACAGACCGCCGTCAATATAGGGTATGTGGTAATCGGTCGACAGACCAGAGTGACCTACCAACAAAGGGTGTGTGGTAATCGTTTGACTAATCAAAGGGACCTGCCAACAGAGGGTGCGTGGTAATCAGTCGACGGATCTAAGTGCCCTGCCAACAGAGTCAAAGATTAGGGCATGTCGACAACGACAAAAGAGTCGTTGGGTACCGCTCCACCTGGAACCAGTTTAAGCTTGATCAGGTGACTATGACCTAAGGAGTGCTTTCGTGCACACTTAACTACAGAAAATAAGAACAGAGAACAGGGTTGTTTACAACCACATAAATTGAGAAAAGTTTATGTTAAAGCTTACTTCCTTTAATACCAGCAAAGGTTTTAAATGTTCCAAGCATGTTCAGTTTATTATTACTCAGTTTACCAGTTTACAGTTGTTAAGATTTTGAGTTCTATCAGCTTACGAGCTTTCAGTTACATTACAAGCTATTTTGATGCCTATACTGTCTGCCTTTGTTATTTCTAGATTTTCTTGCTGAGCCTCTAGGCTCACTATTTTTCCTATGTGCAGGTGATCAGGTTTAGAGGTTGCTAGTTGGTGCGAGCTGGATCAAATCGGGGGTGTTTATTGTGGAACCTGTGTTTTCACGCTAGCAGAATTCATAGCTTTTTGATCAGTTCAGTTTTGAGACAATTCAGCACGTACCCAATTTGCATCATTTATTTCATATACAGTTCTCTGTAAACTGAACGAATTATTTTGCAATGTTTTTTCCAATTTCCGCATATTCTATAAGCCCTAAGTTGTTTTTCCTGTTGGGGAACCGCGGCGGATCCGGATCACGCCTCCCGGCGAGGCAGCGGAAGAACAAAAATTGGCCGGGAGACGATCAATACAATTCAGGCAACAAGCTATGACATTCATAGGGTGTTTAGATGACTACCTTGCTGGCAACTCGTGCCTGGCTCCGACCAATTTCTCGAGAAAACCGGCACTTCACGGTAGGCGGCGGTAGATAACGTCAATCAGGTCCACGACCAGATACGAGACTCCTTCATCAGCCTGCACTAGAAGGCCTGACGAGATCGGCGTGGACTGATTCTCCTCGTCGAGTTGGCCGGAACAATTTCCGGCGAACGACGGCGGCGGCGGAGAATAGCGGCGCCGGCGGCGGCGGTTTTGTGAGAGGAGGGAGGCGGCGCTTAGAGCTAGGTTTTTGAGAGTATTGAATTACTTGATTAAAGCCTAAGTCTATATTAAATAGACTTAGTGATGGATTTGGATCCGGCCCAATGGGCCCGGGTCCAACGGATTAACATTCGGTTCATCCCCATCACCGAGACTTCATCATAACTCCGATCGCCGATCAGATCGGACCGATCGACTCAGTTTCCAAAACTGAATACTATGATCTGAAAAACCATTTTTAGGACCCCAGTGCAAAATGACCGTTTTGCCCCTCAACAGCGGGAAATCACGATTTGACCCCTGTTGACTTTTAGGAAGTCGCACTCACCAAAATCCTCTTCTCATGCTCAACACATTGAGCTCAGTATCCGTGCGGGAATCTCGAATCCAGTACTTGTGTGACTCTCAATGGTTCAGGGATACAGCCAGCCGTGGGCCCACAACCATTGCGGCTCCGGAATCACAATTCCGGACTTGCCCATCGGATCATGGTAAGAGCATCTAGCAACATCGCCCCATGATCCCCTAGGTATCACTGATAGTGCCTGCAAGAACCAGTTGGTCGTGGTTAGCGTACAGTACGGTCCTTTCAATCCATATATCCCGATCAGATCAACGACCATTGGTAAATCGAGAGTCGCTAAAGATCCGATAGCTATGCATACATCTTGGAGATCGAATAGTGACATCGCGAGTGTAACTAGGTAAACACATTTACCTAAAACACTTCTATTACTCTGGCCAGAGATTTATACACTATTATCCCCTCTGATAGCATAGGATATCCATGCATGTCTGCGAGCGGTGAATCCTCGACAATGATTCATCGACTCCTACATGCATCGGGGTCTCACCCAATCCCGCCGCCTAATGACCCCAAGTGAGTCGGCAAACGAGTCAAAGTGAGACACCTATCATGTAGAGTCTCAATGACATTTCGAGTTGTGAGGACTAATCAGTACAACCAAGACCTCGGACTTATCCACTAGACAAATGGTAACCACTTGGAAAGTCCGAACGAGGGCAGTTCGATAGATCACCAGGTCACTATCTATCTGCATGCTCAGAACATCACAATGTTCCCTACCAATGAAACATGGTACTTCGCATCGCAGATACAAGTCTCAAGCTCGGGCGGCCTTATCCTCATTTTTGACCGCCCAATCGACTAGGAACATGTTCAGAATACACAGTGACTATTAGATGTGTTTCATGATAGCCGTCATACCCACTATCACTTCTAACATACACTTAAGTGCATTCTAGGTCTTTACTCAACGCAATTGTTAATCATCATACAACACAATGAAAGTAAAGAATGCCATATGAATAAATGCGAATATCATATATAAAGATTGTTTCATACAAGAGTCTATAAACCCACACGCCACAAGTTGGCTAGTTGGGCATCTACTCTAACAATCTCCCACTTGCCCTAAAGCCAACTACTCATCAGACGCAGTCCCATTGTTTCGCGATGTTTTTCAAACAACGGTCCAGGCAAGGGCTTCGTAAGTGGATCAACAACGTTGTCCGCAGAGGCGAATCTCTCAACTGTTATGTCACCTCTAGCCACAATATCCCGGATTATGTGGTATTTCCTCAGTATGTGTTTGGATCTTTGGTGAGACCTAGGCTCCTTTGCTTGTGCAACGGCACCCATGTTGTCGCAGTACACCGAGACTGGACCAACTCCATTAGGAATGACGCCCAACTCTTGGACGAAATTCCTTATCCAAACGGCCTCCTTAGCAGCAGCTGATGCTGCGATGTACTCAGCCTCAGTGGTTGAATCCGCGATGGTGTCTTGCTTGAAACTCTTCCAAGAGACAGCACCACCATTGAGCATGAATACAAATCCAGAGGTTGATTTCAAATCATCCACGTCACACTGGAAGCTAGAATCAGTGTAGCCTTCCAGTTTCAGTTCACCACCCCCGTAGACCATGAACATATTCTTAGTCCTTCGTAAGTACTTAAGAATATCCTTCACAGCCTTCCAATGCAATTGGCCGGGGTTGGCCTGGTAGCGACTCGTGACACTCAGAGCATATGCGACATCCGGTCTAGTCGAGATCATGCCATACATAATACTACCTATTGCCGAGGCATATGGCACACGTGTCATACTCTCTATCTCCTCATCAGTCTTTGGACACATAGACTTAGATAGAGTGACTCCGTGGAACATAGGTAGGTGTCCTCTCTTGGACTCTTCCATAGAGAACCTCTTAAGTATGGTATCGATGTAGGTAGCTTGGGTGAGTCCGAGCATCCGTTTAGATCTATCCCGATAGATCTGTATTCCAAGAATATAGGATGCTTCACCCATGTCCTTCATCGAAAATCTACTAGACAACCATACTTTAGTTGATTGCAGCATTCCTACATCATTCCCAATGAGTAGAATGTCATCAACATAAAGTACAAGGAACGTCACAGCGCTTTTAACTACCTTCTTATAAACACATGGCTCCTCGGGATTCTTGATGAAACCAAATTCCTTAATTGTTTTATCGAATCTCAGGTTCCAACTTCGCGATGCTTGTTTGAGACCGTAGATCGATCTCTGAAGCTTGTATACCTTATGCTCGCTTCCAACAGATGTGAAACCCTCAGGCTGCGTCATATAGATCTCTTCCTTAATGTTTCCATTAAGGAACGCAGTTTTCACATCCATTTTCCATATCTCATAGTCGTACCATGCGGCTATGGCTAATAAGATTTTAATTGACTTGAACATTGCGACTGGCGAGAAGGTTTCATCATAGTCAACACCTTGCCTTTGAGTGTAACCTTTCGCGACCAGTCGCGCCTTGTAGGTCATTACCTTACCATCAGCCCCAAGTTTCCTCTTGTATACCCATTTACACCCAATAGGAACAATTCCTTCGGGAGGGTAACAAGAGTCCAAACTTGGTTAGCATGCATTGAGTCAAACTCAGACTGCATTGCCTCAAGCCACAAATAAGAATCTGCATCGGAAATTGCCTCCTTGAAAGTTCTTGGATCAGATCCAATAACTTGATCACCTTGATCATCTTCAAGGAGAAAACCATATCTCTCATGAGCCCTAGGAACCCTTTCGGATCTCCTAGGTGCGACCATTTCTGGTATTGGCTCTGGAGGTGCAGGAGACTCACCTGGTACTTCAATTGGATCTCGAACCTCTTCGAGTTCTACTATTTTGCCCTTTATATCAAGTAGAAATTCCCTTTCCATAAAGGTGGCATTCCTAGAAACAAACACTTTTGTTTCGCTTGGATAGTAGAAGTAGTATCCAATGGAATTCTTTGCATACCCAATGAAGTAGCATAAGATGGATCTCGTATCCAGCTTATCTCCCACTGTCTGCTTCACGTAAACAGGACATCCCCAAATCCTCATGAATGAGTACTTGGGTGGTTTGCCCATCCATATCTCATATGGGGTCTTATCCACTACCTTGGTGTGGACATTATTCAACAACAATACCGCCGTTTCGAGCGCATAGCCCCAAAACGAGGTAGGAAGCTCAGTGAAGCTCATCATGGATCGAACCATGTCCAACAAGGTCCGATTACGATGCTCCGCTACACCATTGAGCTGTGGTGTGGCCGGAGGGGTCCACTGTGCTAGAATCCCATTCTCTTTCAGATAGTCTTGAAATTCAGCACTTAATTATTCACCACCTCGATCGGATCGAAGTGCTTTAATACTTTTGCCTAATTGATTTTCTACTTCATCCTTGAATTATTTGAACCTTTCAAAGGATTCACATTTGTACTTCATCAAGTACAAGTACCCATATCTAGAGTAATCGTCGGTAAAGGTGATGAAGTATGTGTGACCGTATTTAGTACCAATACTAAACGGGCCGCACACATCAGTATGGATCAAATCCAATAGGCCTTGAGCACGCTCACCCTTGCCCTTGAAGGGTTGCTTAGTCATCTTTCCCTTAAGACAAGACTCACAAGTCGGTAGGGAGTTAATGTCTGACAGATCAAACATGTCACTCATAACTAACTTGTTCATCCTACTTAGAGAAATGTGACCTAGCCTAGCGTGCCAAAGTTGTGCTGGGTTCAAGTTATCGTGTTTCCTTTTAATCGTTGTTGTATGTGCTTCGACATCGCGAGTTGGAACGTCTTTTAATTTTAAGGTGTATAAATCGTTTTCGCGTTCCCCAATTCCAATTAAACATTTATTCTTGTAAATATTGCAAATCGAATTAGCAAACATACAAGAATATCCATCACTATCAAGCATAGAAACAGAAATAATGTTCTTTATTAATTCGGGAACAAATAAAACGTTTCTCAACAACAACTTAAAATCAGAAGACAGAAATAAATAAACATCTCCTATAGCTACTGCAGCAACTCTTGCTCCATTTCCAAGCCTCAAGTGGGTCTCACCCTCTCTAAGACGTCGGCTTCTTGTCATCACCTGCAAATCATTGCAGATATGAGATCACATCCGGTATCAAGTACCCAAGAAGTCGAATTAAGAGACATATTTATTTCAATATAGAACATACCTTTCGCAGTTCGCAACTGCTCGAGGTACTCCTTGTAGTTCCTCCTCCAATGCCCAGCCTTATGGCAGTGGTGGCAAACATCCTCAGACTTGTTCGGTTTTGAAGCCTTTGCCTTTGGCTTCTTGGCGGACTTTTCCTCCTTCGCAGGAGTAGAACGCTTCTTGCTCTTGCGTCTGGGCCCCTTCTTCGCAGAGGAAGAAGAGCCCATAAGGAGGACGGGTTTGTCCTTCTTTATGGTCCCTTCAAACACTACAAGCATATTAACCACCTCTTCAAGGGTGGCTGCCAGCTTGTTCATGTTGAAGTTGACCACAAAGGGGTCAAATGCAGCGGGTAGCGAGAGGAGAAGTACATCCACCGACAGCTCGTGTTGAAGTGCGATATCATGGCCCAACAGCTTTTCAACGAGCCCAATCATACGAACCCCATGCTCGCGGACCGAAGACCCATCGCGCATGCGGCTCGTCATCAGCTCCTTGACAGCCGTGAACCTCTCATGTCGAGAGTTCTCCCCGTATAGCTCTTTGAGATGAAAAAGTATGTCAGCAGCATACTTCATCTTCTCAAAACGCCGTTGCATTTCATTGGACATCGATGCCATCACATAGCATCGAGCTTTAACCTCGTCGTCCCACCATTGTTTAAGCGTTACCAGCTCCTTAGGGCTGATATCGGCAGGGGCTTCCTTCGGAGGACTCTTCTCTATCGCATAAAGAAGTTTCTCCGAAGCCAATACAAGATTGAGGTTGCTGAGCCAGTCTTGGTAGTTCAGACCGGTGAACCTGTTGCTATCCAGTATAGCAGCGAGCGGGTTTTTCATCGAAACCATTATATATGCAGTAATACTAGGAAAACATGTTAGAGTAGATGCCCAACTAGCCAACTTGTGGCGTGTGAGTTTTATAGACTCTTGTACAAACAGTCTCTATATATGATATTCGCATTTACTTATATGGCATTCTTTACTTTCATTATGTGTGTAATGATTTACAATTGCGTTGAGTAAAGACCTAGAATACACTAAAGCGTATGTTAGATGTGATAGTGGGTATGACGGCTATCATGAAACACATCTAATAGTCGCTGTGTATTCTAAAACGGTTCCTAGTCGATTGGGCCGTCAAAATGATGATAAGGCCGCCCGAGTTTGAGACTAGCATCTGCAATGTGAAGTACCACGTTTCATTGGTAGGGAACATTTAGATGTTCTGAGCATGCAGATGGATGGTTTTCCTGGCGAACTATCGAGCTACCCTCGTTCGGATTCTCCAAGTGGTTACCATTTGTCGAGTGGAGAGTCTGAGGTATTGGTTTTATGGATTAGTCCTTACTACTCGAAACATCATTGAGACTCTACATGATTAGTCTCCTCACTTTGACTCGTTTATCGACTCCGTGAGGGTCACAGATGTCGAGATTGGGTGAGGTCACGAAGCATGTGGAGTCGATGCTTTGTTGTCGAGGATTCACCGCTCGCCCTAGTGCAAGGATATCCTATGCTATCTGAGGAGATAATAGTGTGACAAATCTCTGGCCAGAGTACT
>KQ988441.1:301639-337837 GCA_001598015.1 Dorcoceras hygrometricum | reverse complement strand
GAAGAGCTATCAAAGCAGGTAAACATGCAACATACTATAAATCAATGCTATGAATGCATGAGGCTATCAAGAAATCGGATAGCTAGACCAGTCTATCAACTGGCAACTAAATCAAGCCTCTATACCACACACAGCCAATCAGCCGGTGGAAATCATCGGTCCGTGATCATCGGGGCCCGTCAGCCCATCACAGCTCGGTGGTAGACACTCGAATCCGGTAGTCACCACTCCGACGATAGCGTTGGACCTTTCAGGCGCGACCCACCAGTCGGCCAGTCCCAACGTGGCACCAAATCAGGAAATCAAATCAATCTGTCAAAGGCTCAATATGTATGCATGATGCCAATCAATATCAATGTTCAATGCATACAATGCACAATACGTAAAACAGAATGTAACTCAATCAGTCAACATACTGAATCACGTAATTCACAGCAGCAAGATTCACAACATCAATCACAGCACGTTTATGCCTACAGCTGCTAAGAGCTGCTCAATTCGTACCTTTCCTCTTCAATTTACCTAACAGATTCTCCTGGCTCAAATCACGCAGCAGGAACTTCCTGGAAGCTCAAATCTGTTACAACATAGCTAATAACTTAGCTCAATTCAACTGCCCAAAACGCTAATCCTACGACCAGAAGTATAATTCAATTCCTACACTTCCACGCAGGCATTAACTACTAAAAACCGAGCTCAAACTACAAGAATTGCTCACCCAAAATCTCACGCTAGCAGCAGAACGCACGCGCAGGCTTATCTCAAAAGCTTCGAACTCCAGCAGCTACGCGTTACCACTTCCAGCGCAATTATAACGTCTCAAAAGGGTAGCCAACTAAAGAGCTAAGCAAGGGGGATCCAGCGCCACTAAGATCTCCAAAAACAGAGGCTGGAGGCGACGGGGAGCGGCGGTGGAAATTCACGATGAACAGTAATTCGTCAAGGGTTTGGAGAAGAAGATAAGAAATAGCTGGCTCAAATAAATCTAAGTGTCGATCAACACTTCTATAAATACTTCTCAAATTCTCGCCTGCTGATTCACCAAGATCTATCGAAGAAATCAGCAGAAATCCCAAACGACGCCATTTCACATACGCAAGCAAAGCTGCCAACAGCTGATCTCTCCAACGCGAAGCTCAAAACGCAGCGTTTCCACTTATTCAAACGACGCCGCTTCAACGCTCTCGCACAAGCGCGCCTGCTGATCAGCAGCAACCAACCTAACGCAAATACTACCAGCAGCAAGTATTACGTCACGCCTACGTCATCATATCTAACGATAGCACTCGCAACTGATTCCACAAGCCATCTGCTGAATCAATAGTCAACACTCCAAAATGTTGACTAACACGCGTCACTTCCTCGCTCAATCTCACGCTACGCGCAATGTCTGCCAGCAGCAACTTCAATTCATACCAAAACCAGCAGATCTTCATGCGTCACGCTGATGTCACCATATCTGCTGATTCCAATTCCACCAGCAGGAGCTACAGTAACTTTGGCCATCATTGACTTCACCAAAAATCGATAATTCTCATTTCTTAAACTAACGATACAGCTTTCGAAATCAGCAGAAACTTCAATCCTTTCGCAAATTCCTCAAATCACACGTGATTAATCCCAAATCAAATCAATTAATCACTAATCTAACTTCTCAATCCTCACATTAAGTTCATCGTCCCACCATTTTTCCAGCTTTGCCAGATCCTCAGGACTGGCATCAGTAGGGGCTTCCTTCGGAGGGGTCTTCTCTAGCGTGTAGAGAAGTTTCTCCGAATCCAAGATAATCTTGAGGTTTCGAAGCCAATCTTGGTAGTTCAAACCAGTGAACTTGTTGCTATCCAGTATAGCAGCAAGTGGATTTTTGATTGAAGACATTGTAATAGCAGTTTATACTGAAAGGAAAACAGACATGCATTACTCTATTCATGAAAAACGCTAAGACATAAAACATGGTCATTTAGTTTTATGAATTACCCTTCCACTATTTTAACAATTTCACCACCCTCTATGAAATCGAGAAAGCAAGTTTTCTTAGTGGGTACACAGAGTCCAATCAAGAAATTGGTCCCGAATAATATCAGCCAACCATGATCCTCAAAGGGTAGAGCCCAATTGCAACAGGTGCAACCTTCATGTATTTACCTCACGTCCAGTAAGAGCCCAATAATATGACGCCGATTACTATCATGTGTCAAGATGACCCATCAATGTTGAGTTTTGATGGGCGGTCCCCTTAATGTCCCCAATAATATGAGCCGGGCCATGTATATGGGTAGCATCGACGTACACCCATTGTTGATGGAAGGTAGGAAATTTTAAACAACATTTAAATTCCCTTAGCTTATAGAATAAACTTTTAATCTCGATATAAATTTTAAATCAAATTTAAAATGAGAGATTTTAATTTTAAAATTTGGTCTCAATAATTTTAAATCAAATTTAAAATCGCGGATTCAACAGACATATATCACATATATAATTGGGATGATCGATAAGCGAGAGCTATGCAATCCGTGGTTGCCAAGCACGGATCTAGGTCCAATCCTAGGTGACATGCAGTATGCAAATGCAATCCTGTTACATAAGCTTCCAGTTTTACAAATCTTCGGTCTTCAGTATCCTTGATCATCAGCTCCACCATCTTCAAAATTATCCTCCCACTAAGTCTAATATTTATAATTAAATAACCATGACAAATAGGGATACAATTTAAAGAGGTGGGAACGGGCCATAAACGAGGCCCACTTAGAAATGATATCAACAATATTACAACCAAAAATATGTAAAACGTAGCATTCACCTAACACATTGGACACGGCTCTCGATCATCCCAAACATTATCAATTCAATTAATTGACATAAAATTAAATAACCATGACAAATAGGGATACAATTTAAAGAGGTGGGAACGGGCCATAAACGAGGCCCACTTAGAAATGATATCAACAATATTACAACCAAAAATATGTAAAACGTAGCATTCACCTAACACATTGGACACGGCTCTCGATCATCCCAAACATTATCAATTCAATTAATTGACATAAATAAAATAATCAAATCAAATTTGATATTATCCAACAAAATCGCATTTTAAATATAAAATCATATTTTATAAATAAAATCTTATTTTGTTATTTTAATTGCATCAGTTTGGTCTCAAAACAATTTTAGGTCCAAAATCTCAAAACGTGTTAGGGATATGGCCCGTTCCCACCCCTTGAGAATTGTATCCCTTACTTGTCATGGAAATTTAAATGTAAATTACTAGATTTAGTGGGAGGACAATTGAAGACGGTGGAGATCACGATCAAAGATATTGAAGACCGAAGATCTGTAAAATCGGAAGCAATTGTAATAGGATTGCATTGCATATTGCATTTCACCTAGGACTGGACCCAGGTCCGTGATTGGCAACCACGGACCGCATAGCTCTCGCGATCGATCATCCCAAAGTTATATATATTTGATATATGTTGAACCCGCATGTTTTAAATTGTGATTTAAAATTGCATGAGACCAAATTTTCAAAAATAAAATCCCTCGTTTTAAATACGATTTAAAACTAATATCAAGATTAAAAGTTTATTCGATAAACTTAGGGAATTTAAATCTGTTTAAATGATCCCTACCTTCCATCCACAATGGGTGTACGCCGATGCTACCCGCATACATGTCCCGGCTCATATTATTGAGGGGGTAATGTATGCCGGAAAGCTGTCCACGCCATTGACAATTGTTGTGAGTCGGTTGGAACTCCCTTTAACGTTGGCTCATATTATTGGGGACGTTAAGGGGACCGTCCTTCACGACTCAACATTGATGGGTCATCTTGACACGTGATAGTAAACGGCGTCATATTATTGGGCCCTTACTGGACGTGAGGTATAATACATGGAGGTTGCACCGGTTGCAATTGAAAACTACCTTTAAGGGTCATGGTTGGCTGATATTATTCGGGACCATGATCGCTTGATTGGGCTCTGTGTACCCACTAAGGAAACTTGCTTTCCCGATTTCATTAGAGGGTGGTGAAATCGTTAAAATAGTGGGAGGGTAATTCATAAAACTAAATGACCTTGTTTTATATCTTAGCGTCTTTCATATATAGTTAGTAATGCATGTCTGTTTTTCTTTTTAGTATAAACTGCTTTATAATGTCTTCGATCAAAAACCCACTCGCTGCTATACTGGATAGCAACAAGTTCACCGATCTGAACTACCAAGACTGGCTTCGAAACCTCAACATTGTGTTGGCTTAGGAGAAACTTCTCTATACGATAGAGAAGAGCCCTCCGAAGGAAGCCCCTGCCGATATCAGCCCTGAGGAGCTGACTACGCTTAAACAATGGTGGGACGACGAGCTTAAGACTCGATGCTATGTGATGGCATCGATGTCCAAACAAATGCAACGGCGCTTTGAGAAGACGAAGTATGCTGCTGACATACTCTTTCATCATAAGGAACTGTATGGGGAGAACTCTCGACATGAGAGGTTCACCACTGTCAAGGAGCTTATGACGAGCCGCATGCGCGATGGGACTTCAGTCCGCGAGCATGGGGTTCATATGATTGGGCTCGTTGAAAAGTTGGCGGGCCTTGATATCACACTTCCACATGAGCTGTCTGTGGATGTGCTTCTCCTCTCACTACCCGCTGCATTCGACCCCTTTGTGGTCAACTTCAACATGAACAAGCTGGCAGCCACCCTTGAAGAGGTGGTTAACATGATGGTCGTGTTTGAGGGGACCATAAAGAAGGACCACAGTGGACCCCTCCGGCCACACCACAGCTCAATGGTGTAGCGGAGCGTCGTAATCGAACTTTGATGGACATGATTCGATCTATTATGAGCTTCACAGAGCTTCCTACCTCGTTTTGGGACTATGCGCTCGAAACGGCGGTAATGTTGTTGAACAATGTCCACACCAAGGCAGTGGATAAGACTCCATATGAGATATGGATGGGCAAACCACCCAAATACTCATACATGAGGATCTGGGGATGTCCTGCTTACGTGAAGCAGACAGTGGGAGATAAGCTGGATTCGAGATCCATCTTATGTTACTTCGTTGGGTGTCCAATGAATTCCATTGGATACTACTTCTACTATCCAAGTGAAACAAAAGTGTTTGTTTCTAGAAATGCCACCTTTATGGAAAGAGAATTTCTACTTGATAGAAAGGGCAAAATAGTAGAACTCGAAGAGGTTCGAGAACCAACTGAAGTACCGAGTGAATCTCCTGGGCCTCCAGAGCCAGTACCAGAAATGGTCGCACCTAGGAGATCCAAAAGGGTTCCTAGGGCTCCTGAAAGATATGGTTTCCTTCTTGAAGATGATCAGGGTGATCAAGTTGTTGGATGTGATCCAAGGACTTTCAAGGAGGCAATTTCCGATGCTGATTCTAATCTGTGTCTAGAAGCAATGCAGTCTGAGATTGACTCAATGCATGCGAACCAAGTTTGGACTCTCGTTAATCCTCCCGAAGGAATTGTTCCTATTGGGTGTAAATGGATATACAAGAGGAAACTTGGGCCTGATGGTAAGGTACTGACCTACAAGGCACGACTGGTCACGAAAGGCTACACTCAAAGGCAAGGTGTTGACTATGACGAAACCTTTTCACCAGTCGCAATGTTCAAGTCGATTAGAATATTACTAGCCATAGCCGCATGGTACGACTATGAGATATGGCAAATTGATGTGAAAACTGCGTTCCTTAATGGAAACATTAAGGAAGAGATCTATATGACCCAGCCTGAGGGTTTCACATCTGTAGGAAGTGAGCATAAGGTATGCAAACTTCAGAGATCGATCTACGGTCTCAAACAAGCATCGAGGAGTTGGAACCTGAGATTCAATGAAAAAATTAAGGAATTTGGTTTCATCAAGAATCCCGAGGACCCATGTGTATATAAGTAGGTAGTTAAAAGCGCTGTGACATTCCTCGTACTTTATGTTGATGACATTCTACTCATTGGGAATGATGTAGGAATGCTGCAGTCAACTAAAGTCTGGTTGTCTAGTAGATTTTCGATGAAGGACATGGTGAAGCATCCTATATTCTTGGAATACAGATCTATCGGGATAGATCGAAACTGATGCTCGGAATCACCCAAGCTACGTACATCGATACCATACTTAAGAGGTTCTCTATGGAAGAGTCCAAGAGAGGATACCTACCTATGAGCCACGGGGTCACTCTATCTAAGTCTATGTGTCCGAAGACTGATGAGGAGATAGAGAGTATGACACGTGTGCCATATGCCTCGGCAATAGGTAGTATTATGTATGGCATGATCTCAACTAGACCGGATGTCGCATATGCTCTGAGTGTCACGAGCCGCTACCAGGCCAACCCCGGCCAATTGCATTGGAAGGCTGTGAAAGATATTCTTAAGTATGATGAGGAGATAGAGAGTATGACACGTGTGCCATATGCCTCGGCAATAGGTAGTATTATGTATGGCATGATCTCAACTAGACCGGATGTCGCATATGCTCTGAGTGTCACGAGCCGCTACCAGGCCAACCCCGGCCAATTGCATTGGAAGGCTGTGAAAGATATTCTTAAGTACTTGCGAAGAACTAACAATATGTTCATGGTCTATGGGGGTGGTGAACTGAAATTGGAAGGCTACACTGATTCTAGCTTCCAATGTGACGTGGATGATTCGAAGTCTACCTCTGGATTTGTATTCATGCTCAATGGTGGTGCTGTCTCTTGGAAGAGTTCCAAGCAAGACACCATCGCGGATTCAACCACTGAGGCTGAGTACATCGCAGCATCAGCTGCTGCTAAGGAGGCGGTTTGGATAAGGAATTTCGTCCAAGAGTTGGGCGTCATTCCTGATGGAGTTGGTCCAGTCCCGGTGTACTGCGACAACACGGGTGCCGTTGCGCAAGCAAAGGAGCCTAGGTCTCACCAAAGATCCAAACATTACTGAGAAAATACCACATAATCCGGGATATTGTGGCTAGAGGTGACATAGCAGTTGAGAGAGTCGCCTCTGCGGACAACATTGCTGATCCACTTACGAAGCCCTTGCCAGGACCGTTGTTTGAAAAACATCGTGAAACAATGGGACTACGTCTGATGAGTAGTTGGCTATAGGGCAAGTGGGAGATTGTTAGAGTAAATGCCCAACTAGCCAACTTGTGGCGTGTGGGTTTTTATTGACTATTGTATATGACAGTCTTTATATATGTTATTCGCATTTCTTTATGGCGTTCTTTATTTTCATTATGTCATATGATGTTAACAATTGTGTTGGATAAAGACCTAGAATGCACCATAGTGTATGTTAGATGTGATAGTGGATATGATGGCTATCATGAAATATATATAACGGTCACTGTGCATTCTGAATTCGTTCCTAGTCGATTGGGCCGTCAAAATGAGGATAAGGCCGCCCGAGCTTGAGACTAGCATCTGCGATGCGAAGTACCATGTTTCATTGGTAGGGAACATTGTGATGTTCTGAGCATGCAGATGGATAGTGACCTGGTGATCTATCGAACTACCCTCGTTCGGACTTTCCAAGTGGTTACCATTTGTCGAGTGGATAAGTCCGAGGTCTTGGTTGTACTGATTAGTCCTCACTACTCAAAACGTCATTGAGACTCTACATGATAGGCGCCTCACTTTGACCCGTTTACCGACTCACTTGGGGTCACTAGGTGGCGGGATTGGGTGAGGTCCCGATGCATGTAGGAGTCGATGCTTCGTTGTCGAGGATTCACCGCTCGCTTTCATGCGTGGATATACTATGCTATCTGAGGGGATAATAGTGTATAAATCTCTGGCCAGAGTACTAGATGTTTTTTAGGTAAATGGGTTTACCTAGTTACACTCGCGATGTCACTATTCGATCTCCAAGATGTATGCATAGCTATCGGATCTCTAGCGACTCTCGATTTACCAATGGTCGTTGATCTGATCTGGATATATGTGTTGAAAGGACCGTACTGTGCGCTAACCACGACCAACTGGTTCTTGCAAGCACTATCAGTGATACCTAGGGGATCATGGCGCGATGTTGCTAGGCGCTTTACCATGATCCGTTGGGCAAGTCCGAAATTGTGATTTCGGAGCCACAATGGTTGTGGGCCCACGGCTAGCTGTATCCCTGAACCATTGAGGGTCACACAAGTACTGGATTCATGATTCCCGCACGGAAACTGAGCTCATTGCGTTGAGAATAGGAGGAGGATTTTAGGGAGTGCGACTTCCTAAAAGTCAACAGGGATCAAATTGCGATTTCCCAAAGTTGAGGGGCATAACTATCATTTTGGTCTAGGTGGTCTGAAAAATTGTTTTCGCATCATAATAGTCAGTTTTGGAAACTGAGTCGATCGGTCCGATCTGCTCGTCGATCGGAGTTATGATGAAGCCACGGTGATGCGGTTGAACCGAATGTTCATATATTGGACTGGGCCCGCCCCAGGTCCATTGGGCCGGTTAAAGCCCGTCACTTATTTAATTAGACCTAGGGATACACTACACACAAGAGAACACAACATACCTGAGTCGATCGGTCCGATCTGCTCGTCGATCGGAGTTATGATGAAGCCACGGTGATGCGGTTGAACCGAATGTTCATATATTGGACTGGGCCCGCCCCAGGTCCATTGGGCCGGTTAAAGCCCGTCACTTATTTAATTAGACCTAGGGATACACTACACACAAGAGAACACAACATACCTAGCCTCCACACACACACGGCCGCCCACCTCTCCCTCTCGGCCAACCCACGCGCCGCCCATCGGCCACCCACGCGCCGCCGCCTCTTCGCCGGACTTGTTCCGGCCACCGCGCTGAGGAGTTTCCGTCCGTGCTGAATTCGTCAGTCCTTCTAGTGCAGGCTGACGAAGGTGTCTTGATTCCGGTCGTGGACCTGATTGACGATCTACCGCCGCCTACCATTTTGAAGTGCCGGTTTCCTCGTGAAACTAGTCGGAGGCAGACGCCTAGCCAGCAAGGTAACGATTCTATGAACACCCTATGAATGTTTATAGAATTGTATTTGAATGTATTGAACGTTTCTCGGAGCAATTTTGATTTCCGCTGCGCCCCCGGGAAACGGGATCCGGATCCGCCATTGTCGCCAACATTTGGTATATATAGTTACTGTAATTATATTTGATATGGCTTCCAAGGATAACACAGAGAAGATTACTAAAGTACCTCGGTAAGATCATGCGATCTGACTGCAGTGATCACCGCCAGCACATAACCTATAAACCGATAGTCCAGCTCAGGAAAGAGAAGTATCCTGTGATCTGAAACCATTACGTAATGTCGAAGAATTCTCTAATCTGACTTCAAATCAGCTCTCACCAGCAACGCATGCTCTAAGCTGACTCCCGTTCAGCTCTCACCGGACCAGCTCAGGGCAACTACCAGACCAACTTAGCTTACGGAAAAGCACAACCTACCCAGACCTTCATGGGCAATAGGGCAACAAGTACTCTAAGATGTAGCTCAGCTCAGAACATCCAGCTCACCCCTAAGCTGTGTAAGATAAAATTATAAGTTTCGATGATAATGAAAACAAGATAAAGAACTGAATATAAGCCGTTCAGATTTTGACTAGAAGTTATCGGGGACTTAGATCCGTTCAGATTTGGACTAGACGTATATTACAATTCAGATCCGAGTAATTCAGATTCGAGATATTCGTTCAGAAGTTTACGTATTAGATTCAGTACAGAGGCTTCTACATATCAGACTCAGATCAGATTTCAGTTAGTGCATAGGCTTCTACAGATCAGACTCAAATCAGATTTCATTCAGTACAAAGGCTTATATATCAGATTAGATCCATTCAGAAGTTTCTAAGGTACATAACAGAGGGGGATTTAAGATTTTACAAAGGAAGAGATAACGAGAGAAAAAAGGAGTAATTCGTAAAGGATAAAGATCTTGAAGCTCATACGAAAGCAGAGTTGAGATCGGAGCCGAAGAAGAGTTCAGATCCGAAATAATTTTAGATCTCAGCTGCAGCGAAAGCTTATATTATTCTCAGAGAGGGATTTCAGATCTTAGCAAGCTATTTATTCCAGAGGATTCAACGATCGAGATTCAGTCATATAAATCCTGTAAGACAAAGTGGATTAAATTTGTTCAAGATCAGAGCTATTTGGAGTATATCGTACAGAACGCAGAGTTGGTTCAGTCGATGTTTACCTATTTTGGTATAAAGTTAACCAAGCTCTGAAAATAGCAGACAAACCTGAAATCAGCATTAATGGCGCAATTAATGCTCGGTACTATGAAGATATTCAAATATGTTTGTGCCTACTGGCTTATTAAATGACCATTGAAGATGGATGAGTATAAATGGCTGGAGTGATTGAAGCAGAAAACCTCTAGAAAATCTCTCGATTATGTCTCGCTCTCTGGATATTCACGATTTTGAGAAGCTTTCGTCTTCTAATCCCAGCTCTTCAAATCTCTAAGAACTATCCTTGAAGTTCTTAATTAGAATACCTTCGAGATTTCCTTCTGGTTCACATCAAAATACTTTTATAACTCCGTGTGTGTTGTATTCGTTGAGATATTCAAAAAAGAGTCTATAAAGAACTTGCTATTGAAGCAGTTCTAAAAATTCGTTGAGATTTTCAAAACAGAGGCTTCTACAGATCAAACTCAGATCAGATTTCAATTAGTGCAGAGGCTTCTACAGATCAGACTCAGATCAGATTGCATTCAGTACAGAGGCTTATATATCAGATCCTTTCAGAAGTTTCTAAGGTACGGAACAGAGAGGGATTTCAGATTTGACAAAGGAACAGATAAAGAGAGAAAAAGGGAGTAATTCATAAAGGAGAAAGATCTTGAAGCTTATACGAAAGCAGAGTTGAGATCAGAGCCGAAGAAGAGTTCAGATCCGAAACTGATTTCCGATACAGCTGCAGCGAAAGCTGATATTATTCGTAGAGAGGGATTTCAGATCTTAACAAGATATTTATTCCAGAGGATTCAACGATCGAGATTCAATCATATAAAGCCTGTAAGACAAAGTGGATTAAAGTTGTTCAAGATCAGAGCTATTTGGAGTATATTGTACAGAATGCAGAGTTGGTTCAGTCAATGTTTACCTATTTTGGTATAAAGTTAACCAAGCTCTGACAATAGCAGACAAACCTGATATCAGCATTAATGGTGCAATTGATGCTCGGTACTATGAAGATATTCAAATATGGTTTGTGTCTACTGGCTTATTAAATGACCGTTGAAGATGGATGCGTATGAATAGCTGGAGTGATTGAAGCAGAAAACCTCTTGACAATCTCTCGATTATCTCTCGCTCTCTGGGATATTCACGACTTTGAGAAGCTTTCGTCTTCTTATGACTCAATCCCAGCTCTTCAAATCTCGAAGTACTATCCTTGAAGTTCTTAATCAAAAATACCTTCGAGATTTCCTTCTGGTTCACATTAGAAAAATACTCTTATTGTATAAGTAACAAGAAGTGTTACAACTCCGTGTGTGTTGTATTCGTTGAGATATTCAAAAAAGAGTCTATAAAGAACTTGCTATTGAAGCAGTTCTAAAAATTCGTTGAGATTTTCAAAACAGAGGCTTCTACAGATCAAACTCAGATCAGATTTCAATTAGTGCAGAGGCTTCTACAGATCAGACTCAGATCAGATTGCATTCAGTACAGAGGCTTATATATCAGATCCTTTCAGAAGTTTCTAAGGTACGGAACAGAGAGGGATTTCAGATTTGACAAAGGAACAGATAAAGAGAGAAAAAGGGAGTAATTCATAAAGGAGAAAGATCTTGAAGCTTATACGAAAGCAGAGTTGAGATCAGAGCCGAAGAAGAGTTCAGATCCGAAACTGATTTCCGATACAGCTGCAGCGAAAGCTGATATTATTCGTAGAGAGGGATTTCAGATCTTAACAAGATATTTATTCCAGAGGATTCAACGATCGAGATTCAATCATATAAAGCCTGTAAGACAAAGTGGATTAAAGTTGTTCAAGATCAGAGCTATTTGGAGTATATTGTACAGAATGCAGAGTTGGTTCAGTCAATGTTTACCTATTTTGGTATAAAGTTAACCAAGCTCTGACAATAGCAGACAAACCTGATATCAGCATTAATGGTGCAATTGATGCTCGGTACTATGAAGATATTCAAATATGGTTTGTGTCTACTGGCTTATTAAATGACCGTTGAAGATGGATGCGTATGAATAGCTGGAGTGATTGAAGCAGAAAACCTCTTGACAATCTCTCGATTATCTCTCGCTCTCTGGGATATTCACGACTTTGAGAAGCTTTCGTCTTCTTATGACTCAATCCCAGCTCTTCAAATCTCGAAGTACTATCCTTGAAGTTCTTAATCAAAAATACCTTCGAGATTTCCTTCTGGTTCACATTAGAAAAATACTCTTATTGTATAAGTAACAAGAAGTGTTACAACTCCGTGTGTGTTGTATTCGTTGAGATATTCAAAACAGAGTCTGTAAAGAACTTGCTATTTGAATCAGTTCTAAAAATGCGTTCAGTTCTAATTAGCAGAGAAGTCTGAATTGTTTTGGATCGCTAGTAGTTTACTTTAAGCGAGGCTTAAGTGAGTGGGTGTTTGCAGAAGCTGTAACCATCAAAGCCTTCTAGTGGAACCTTTCTGAAAAGGAAGAAGTGGAGACGTAGGATATTGATATCCGAACTTCCAGAAACAAACTCTTGACCCTATCTATTTATTTTATTTCATCGCTATTTTATTTACTGTTCACTGTTTAATCGGTTTATTTCCATACATTATTGTTAACCGAGAAAACAGATTGGAACTGAGAGCCTCAAAGCTGGTCACTCAGCTTTGAGTTAAGCACAGGCTTGTCAAACATTTTTAAAGGATTTGAAGTAGAAAAATCGAAGGATTTCATTCAACCCCCCCCCCCACTTTAATAAGTCCCGGAGGTTTTTTGCTGACTCAGCTCTGCGAAGGCAACGATGAAACAAAAGAGAACAAGCTGACGGTTTGCCCAGCAGAAGTATGAATCAATCAAAATGAGAGAAGGAGAGACGATGACAGAATTTGACGAGAGATTCAGTTCTATCATGATCGAGCTGACGAGCCTTGGCAATGAGTATACAAATAGAGAACTGGATCTCAAGGTGATGAGAGCACTACCAAGGGAGTGGGATGCGAAGACGATGGCGATGAGAGAATCGAAAGATCTGAACAAGCTGGAACTCCACGATCTGTTTGCAAATCTTAAAGCCTATGAGTTCGAGCTGGAAACCAGATCAAAGGCTGAGCCATCAACCTCACAACCTACAAAGGCTCTTGCAGCTACAGTGTCAGAACAGAGCTCACAGAGCAAGACAGCAGAGCAAATAAGCAACGACGCCATGTCCCTCTTTGTAAAGAAGTTTGGGAAATTGATGAGAAGATCTCACAAGCCTTCTTTTATTTATAACAATGCTCGTAAATCTGAAAAGAATTCTACTGATCAAAATTATTATAACTGTGGCAGACCAGGGTTGCAGCTGATTGCAAGAAGCCTAAGAAAGATGACAAGCGGTCCACAGAGAAAAGAAGAAACAGATTTGAGAAGAGGCCCAACAAGAAGAATGACCGGAAGGTACTTGTTGCTGAGGAAAGCAACAGCAGATGGGAGGAATGAGATTCTGAAACAACATCAAGCAGCTCATCTAGCGAGAGTGATAAAGAGGAAGTCCACTGCTTGATGGAAAACCAGACCACTGATGATGAGGTATTTGATTTCTCCAATAGTGAATTTACACGTGAGGACCTCATCACCGCACTTAATGAAATGGCCCATGAGTACAAAAAGCTGTCTCAGACGTTCGAGGAAATTAAAGCTGAAAACAATGGTTTGAAACATAGTTCAGCTGAACCAAGAACTGCTCAGCTTGGGGAATCTGACAGTTTACAAACTGAGTTGAGTAAGCTGAAAATTGAGAATGATTCTTTGAGAGCAAAGTCATGTGAGCTCTCATCTCAAATGAAAGATTAAATCATGTGAGTTCCTGGACTAAGTCTTCGGTTTCCTTAAGTAAGCTGCATGATACCCAGAAGCCATGAAATGATAAATCTGGCTTAGGTTTCAGCTTTGGTGAAAGCAGCTTTGAGGAAACATGTACTCAATCAGATCTGGCTGGTGATAAATTCAAGAAAATGAATTTTGTCAAAGCCAGTGTGATACATGATGTTTGTGAGTCGGTCAAGTACCATGATCAGTTCACTGGACATCTGAAACATAATGGCAAAACGGTATTGGTAACATCAAGCCTGAGAACTATAAACCAAGCTGGCTAACGAACATGCTTGAAAAGGATAAGGCGAAAGCTGTACCTAAGTCATCTATTCTGAACCAGAAAAGGCGTGGTTAAACGAAGGATAAATGGGTAAAGGTTCAGCCCAAGCATCATCTGAATGATCAAAGTACAAAACCAAGGCTCAACAGATCACACAAGAATTCGGCACGAACCCTTGTGGACATCCATACTGGGAAAACTGTTAAGGTAATTCAAGTATGGGTCCTGAAAGGGGTAATCCGATCTGGACCCAAGTGAAATTGGGTACCAAAAGTTTATTTTTGTGATTGCAGGATAATAGGTACACAGCTTCGGAGGACTCAGACAAATGGTATCTGGATAGCGGGTGTGTGAGGCACATGACTGGAAATCCAAAGCTGTTATCAGATCTGACGCCACACAAAGGAGCCAAAATTGTTTTTGGTGACAACTCACACGGTAACACTGTGGGTAAGGGTAAGCTTACCCATGGTAACATGTCAATATCTGATGTCCTTCTTGTTGAAAATCTGTGTTATAATCTTATTAGTATAAGTCAGCTGTGTGACAATGGTTACACAGTTAACTTTCAGAAGCACACGTGCAAAGTTCAGAATCCAGATGGTCTGACAGTATTAGTAGGAAACAGATCGAGGAATAACTACACAGTGAACATGTTAGAGCATTTTGGATCTGAACAGATTTTCCTAGCAGCTGAATCTTCCAAGATCTGGCTGTGGCACAGAGAATGAATCATCTAATTTCAAAACACTTGCCAATCTGAGTAAGCTTGATATGGTTTCTGGTTTGCCCAAAATAAATTTTTCGAAAGACAAGATTTGTTCAGCATGTCAGCTGGGAAAACATATTCGTTCTACTTTTAAAAAGAAAAGCGGTAATAGTTCTGCCCGAAGCTTGGAGCCTTTACATATGGATCTTTTTAGGTCCAATACCTGTAACCAGCTTAGGGGGAACAAAATACACCCTTGTTGTTGTTGACGATTTTTCAAAATTTACATGTGATAGGACCGAGCAGCGCTTGTTTGAAAGATTAATTAAAAGTTTTGCGCTGCTAATCAAAAGATGAGCTGCAATAGCTCGTTGTTCTTGAACATATAAAATCATCTGAGCACCGGAGACAGATCTGGTATGATTTAAAAATCATGCGGAAAATACCAGAACTGAATCCTAGATTTTAAAACAACTCAAACAGATTTATGTACAACATAAATCTGTTAGAGATTTGCGTTGCTTGTGTGCTGCTGAAATGAGATGCTAAGAACTGAACTGTTATGCGTGCAATGCGATGTGCTGAATTATAAACGTGCAATGCTAAAGTAAATGCTTGCTGAATGAATAACAGAACACGATACAAGACAGCATATTTGTTTATGGAAGTTCGGATATCAACATCCTACATCTCCCCTTCTTCCACCTCGGAAGGATCCACTACTTCATAACTGCACATCAGCCGCAACTGTGTGACTAACCACATACACAAGAGTTTTACGTCATCATGCTTGGACGGGATCTGTGAACATATTTCGAGATTCATTCACAAACAGATGTGAATGAATCCGGGTGTGTGAGATTGATACATTTAAGCTCTCATCTCTCTGTTTTTCTCACACACGAGGGAAATGCTCTAATACAAGCTAATTGTGAATGAATCCGGGTGTGTGAGATTGATACATTTAAGCTCTCATCTCTCTGTTTTTCTCACACAGAATGCAAAACATGCTCTAACAAGCTAATTCTAGCTACACTGTCAACTGCAATGAAACTCTCTCTCGAATGATTAGTTGACAGCTTCACTTCAGATTATTTTCCCTCTGTTGGTGCACTGTGTAATCAATGAATATTTCCCACAGTATGTAGATGCACCAACGTCGTCTCTCAACTGGACGACGACCCACTCTTTTTTACACTCAGCAGAACGCTTCCAATATATAGCCTCTGTAAATATCTTCCCGTTGGAAAGCTTCCAAAAACTCTTCAGCGCTCCAGAAGGCTAATTTGTCTTCTTTCCAAATGCGTGCAAACATCCTCTGTAAATTGTACTGTTTCCCAGAATAGTACAAATCTTGTTCCCTTGAATTGAGGCAATTTGCACGACTAAATCTCAGCCATTGAATCTTTCCATCTTGAGCGGTGATGGCTGAATATTCTTCAACTGATTGTTCAACAGCTGTTCGCTCAGCTGTTGTTTATTCTTTGTCACAACACTTCGCGCAACAGCTGTTTCTTTGTCGACTGGATACTTTGCGCTACTGCTGAAGCTTCAAATACTGCAACTGGATAACTTGCGTCTGGATGCTTCAGCTTGCGACTGGATGAGTAGCAACAGCTGATATATATAAGCTCTCGACTGGAAGTACTGTTGCTACCTGCTGAATCTTCGCGCCTGCTGATTATTTCCATCGCAACATCTCTCAACTTCTTCTGCTGAAATCCATCTGCTGATTGTGATGACATCAAGGCTGATGTCATCACAGCTCATACCAAAATTTAGCGCCACTCCTCATCTGCTAAATCTTCACCTGTAGCTCCTGCTGATCTTCTTCTTCGTCTCGCTACTTCGCTTCGCTCCAGCTACTCTTCTTTTTCTAAGCTCCTTAAATTGCGACTGTTGATAGATTCATCAACAGTACTTATAATCGCGACTGCTGATAGATTCATCAGCAGTACTTATAATTTGAATCTTCTTCTTCTCAAATGCTCCAGCAAGCTTCTCAATACATGATCCAGCTGATTTCTTGGCCACCGCCTGATTACAAACAGCTGATATAACTCTGGACGTCTCCATTGCTAATTCAACTGCTGATTCCATGAATCACCAAACCATCTGCTGATCGTTTATGTAGCGAACCAACTGCTGGACATATAGGCGCTGCTGCTGATGGTCTTCTTTGACGCGCTATAATCTGTACACTCAAGTAGAATTGTTAGAATCACAATAATAGGTTTTGTGTAATTCAAAACTTAATTAGGATCTGTAAAAACAGATCCAACAACATGGGTGATATTTTTAAAATCAAAGGATCAGACTGCTGACCAGCTGATAAATCTTTTAAAAGGATTGCAAAATGACAAATTTTGCAATATCAACCGGATAAGGAGTGATAGAGGAACTGAATTTGTCGAAAACTATCCTCTTATCTGGAAGATATTGGAATAAAACATTAGCTTTCAGCAGCTAGAACTCCTCAGCATAACGGGTTAGCTGAGAGGAGAAATTACATTTTAAAAGAAGCTGCTAGAACTATGATTGCTGATTCTGGCATTTCTCAAAAAATTTGGGCTGAAGCAGTTAACACAGCTTGCTACACTCAGAACAGAATCGATGATTAACAAGAATCATGGCGTTACCCCATATGAGATCTGGTGTGGCAAGAAACCTGACATATCTTATTTCAGTGTGTTTGGATGCAGATGTTTCATTCATAACAATGGCAAAAAACATCTAACAGCTTTTGATGTTAAATCTGATGTAGGTATATTTCTTGGATACTCGGCCGTGAGCAAAGCGTATAGAGTGTTTAACAACCGGAGCTTGACGGTTTAAGAATCAGCTCACGTCATATTCGACGAAATCAGTTTTCGATCCAATTCAGCTGGGAGCTTAAATGACTTGTGTTCACGTCTGGAATCAACCACCCTTGATGACTCAAGTGATGACGTGGCACATATTCGATATTCAGCTGACAACCAGCAAGCACTGGACATACCACACGATGACATCCCAAATGGGCAAGCTTATCTGCCAGGTAACATAGAAGTCACTGATTTGACTAATGTTGACCAAGTGCAGGACCAGATCGCAACCAGTGTGCCAGCTGCAAGTGATGAACCGACTATTGGACAAGATGATGCGCGAGCTGATCCAGATGAGAACATACAGCCAGACATCAAAGCTGAACAGGGAGCAAATTGGATCGGATCTGATCTTAGGTGGAATAGAAATCATCCACCTGAGCAGGTCATAGGTAATGTAAATTCTCCTGTTCGCACACGAGGCCAGCTCATGAGTACTTCAATTCAGCATTCATTTCTCATATAGAACCTAAGCTGATAGAAGAAGCCTTAGCAGACCCAATCTGGATAGATGCTATGCAAGATTAACTTAGCCTATTTAAGAGAAACAATATATGGCAGTTAGTTCCTCGACCTACTAATCATTCAGTGATAGGAACTAAATGGGTCTTTAGGAACAAACTGAATGAGGATTGTGTTGTTATTAGAAATAAGGCTAGACTAGTAGCTCAAGGTTTTAGACAACTAGAAGGAATAGATTTTGATGAAACCTTTGCTCCTGTATCCAGATTAGAGGCCTTCCGCATGTTTCTTGCATATGCTGCATACAAAGACTTCAAAGTCTTTCAAATGAATGTAAAGAGTGCCTTTCTAAATGCAATCTTGACTGAGGAAGTGTATGTTGCACAACCTCCTGGCTTCGTCAATCATACATATATAGATCACGTCTACAAACTGGATAAAGCTCTATATGGGTTGAAACAAGCACCCAGAGCTTGGTATGAAACACTGTCGAAATTTCTTATTGATCATGATTTTGTAATAGGCACCGTTGATAAAACTTTACTTAAATTAAAAACGATCATATTCTTTTGGTACAAATATATGTTGATGATATTATTTTTGGGTCAACTAACCTCAAATTGTGCCAGAGATTTTCTAAACTGATGCAGGAAAAATTTGAGATGAGTATGATGGGAGAGTTGAAGTTCTTTCTAGGCTTATAATTTAGACAGCTTGAGAATCTAATATTCATCAATCAAGCTACGTATACGAAAGAACTGCTGAAGAAATTTGGAATGGAGAATAATTCAGCAGCAGCTACCCCGATGAGTGCTTCAATCAAACTTGATAAAGATGAAGCTGGAACATCAATTAAGGTATCTTTACATCGAGGTATTGATGGTCCCAGAAATAGGATCACTAAGTAAACAGGAGTTCAGAAGGGGGGGTTGAATGAACTCCTTTGGATTTTTCTATTTCAAAACTCTTTTTAAAATATTTTAAAGGAACTCCCAATGACTCCAGTTTTCAACTAATTGGTTATAGTGATGCAGATTACGCAGGTTTTAGGTGATAGGCGAAACACAAGTGGTATGTGTCAATTTTCGGGAGATCGACAGATTTCCTGGTTTAGTAAGAAGCAAACATCTATTGCTACGTCCACAGCTGAAGCAGAGTATCTAGCAGCTATAAGCTGCTGTGCTCAGATCTTATGGATTCAACATCAGCTCAAAGACTATGGCATTGATTCTTCTGAAGCTCCTATTTTCTGTGACAATACCAGTGTGATAGCCATCACTCAGAACCCTGTGCTGCATTCAAGAACAAAGCACATAGATATAAGGCATCACTTCATAAGAGATCACGTGTTTAAGAAGGACGTCCTGCTGGAGTATGTGTCAACGGATCAACAAGTTGCTGATATCTTCACAAAACCTCTACCAGACGCTAAGTTTTTGTATTTTCGAAATATTCTTGGTTTCTTAGAACTTCCCTAATCTATGTCTGTGCAAGATATTGAAGGTTGAAAAGCTTTAGTTTACTTCAGCTTTGGGTCATCTGTTTAGGGGGAACGAAGAGGAACCTCAGTTTTGGTAAACTTCAGCTTTGGGAGGACCTCAGCTTTAGGGGGAACGACAAGAGTTAATAAGTGCTGAGTCAGCTGAATACGTGTGATCTAAATCTATTCAGCTTATGCGTATATACAGCTGATACTTATATGTGATCTGATCTGAAAGTACCCTAGCTGACATACTAAAAAGATCAACAGTTGTGATGTATTCTAAAATGGCGCTTCTATTTTACTTTTAATCATACGGGCTAAAATTTCAAAAAACTTTCAAATTCTGATCGTGCCATCGGATGATTGACACGTGTGTTGTCATTATGCAAAACGTTACATCCACACTGTTACTTGTACCTTTTCGTATTCATTGTAACGTTTATACGCCATTCTCATTTCTTCTAACACTTACCTTTCAAGATATTACTCTCGTGCTTTTAGTGCTCTTTGTTTGCAGATTATCTCATTCTTCAGCGTTTTTCTTCGATCAATCAACTACAATGGCTGCTTCACTCATTCAGAAAGCTCTACAGGTCAACTTTGACTCAGTTTTGAGTCTCTCTGATGAAGGAATGGTTTCGATGTTCAAATCCCTAGAGTCATCGGGACTCCATGGATTTCTGGGTTGCTCAGCTGTCATCTATGAACAAGATTTTGAGAACTTCTTTGTCAACGCCTTTGTGAGAGAAAATACTGTGATTAGCTCAGTTCAAGGAAAGTTTGTTGAAATTTCTAAAGAGAAGTTTGCTGGAGTTTTCGATCTACCGTCAGAAGGTCAGAAGGGCTGACGTCTGTGGATGAGTTGACTAAAGATCTGATAAATGAAGCAAGCAAGCCTTTTCTGCGAGTGGGTGAACCGATTAAGACTTCTTGCAAGAAGAAGTAAATGAAGATAGAGTTTTGCCTATTGAATGATATACTGGCGAAGACAGTTACCGCAAAGGCTGGATTCTTTGATGCAGTTACCCACGAAAGGTTTCTTCTTATGACAACTATCCATGGTGGAAGATAAATTGGAGCAGATTCTTGTTCAACATTCGGAAGGACATGGTGACTCCCTCTTCAAAGCAAGCCAAGGGGTTTGCAGCTCAAATCTGCGTTTTGCTAAAGGGAGCCCCAGATCTGACCTTGGGCGAGTCGAAGACTATCCCACCTCTGAAAATTCTTACTGTCAAGACTCTTGGCACTTACATTGCTAAAAACAAATCCATGTCGACAACTGCTGAAGAGGTGACGGATGAGCCAGCGGTGGAGAAGGTGGTTAAGGCAGCAAGGAGACCAGCTCCTACTGTTGCGCCAGCTGCAAAGAAGAAAAGAACAACTGTTGAGAGAGCCGCTCCCAAACAAAAGGATTTATCTATTGTACCAGTGGTACAAGATGTTGAACAATTTCTGTAGTCCCTACTGGGAGCCCCACAGTCCAAAGAAGCAAAGCTCCTAAAAGAAAATTGATTTTGCAGGAGGATTCCGATGAGGAGGCGACGGATGAGAAAGAGAAGGAAAAGGAGGGGACAAATGAAATGGAGACAGCTGAGATGGATACAGTAGAGAATGAGACGGATGCGAAAGAAAAATAAGGGAAAGATGAGAAGAAGCAAGATAAGGAGACTACCGACTCTGAGGACACGGAATCCTTAAGCAAGGTTCTAAGGCTTACTGAAACATCACTGTCTGATGAAGATCCGATGGCTACTGATGATATTTTGAGGCAAATTCCGGAAGATATGATGCTTCCATATACCGTGCCTGAGGAGACAACAAAGATTAAATTTGGTCGCTGAGAAGAAAGCCGATGAGGAGGTTATTGACTCTAAAAACACAGAACCCTTTAGCAAGGTTCTGAAGCTTAATGAGACATCTCTGTCTGATGAGGAGTCAATGCCGATTGATGACATTTTGAAGCAGATCCCTGAGGATATGATGCTTCCATCTATCTTGGCTGAGGATCCAACAAAGATTGAATTTGGTCACGGAATAGAAATAAAGGAAGTGGACTGGTACAAGGCCACCCTTCCGAAGATTGACCCTATGGACAAGGGGAAGGCGCCTCTTGTAGAGGAGATCAAGGGTAATCCGGCTAAGGAAATTTTTAGTTTGATTTCTGGAGATATAGAGTTTCTTGTATAGATCCGAGACGACGTTATAGAGGAAATAGTTTCATTCTTTACTTCTTTCAGTAGTGGCTTAGCAGCTTTGAAGTCAGTTTCAGATTTTGCCGCCAAAGAAGACCAGCTATTGACATGGGCAGAAACTGATTCGTTATAGATATCTGTTCAGAGGCGATTGTATATAACAACAAAATACAGAGAGATGTTATTTCGCAAATTTTGGAGGCTAGGCGTAGCAATTTTGAATCTGCCACGCCCACATCCTCTATAGATCTTCAAGTTTTGGATTTTCTTTCAGACGCTCATCCCATTGCATTGATAAAATTGTTGGAGCAACTGAGGCAACATAAGCTGGAGTGGACACGACCATCTTCTCAAATCTGTTTGGAGGAGATGTTGACCAGAGCATAGGAATTCATGCACAATTTTATCCAAACGTTACTTCTACCAGCTGGGTAAGGTCTCTTATTTTTATTTACGGGTTTTGGCAAGTTTTACAGGGTGCAGATCAGAAGCCTGCAAGGTTAGCGATGCCATCTTCTTCTATACGAAGGAAGCAGCTACCTCAGAGGCCATTCGCGGATGTGTTTGCCCCTATTTGTGTTTTTATTAAACCAGTCCAAGATCTTGATTCTCGACGACCTTATTATGCTATAGTTCAGAGGAACTGGGCTGAGATTTGTACAGATGTTGTTCAGTTTTCTCTTTTTGGTCATCTTCAGCCAGTAGGATCAACATACAATACGTGTAGGATATAGTTGCTATAGATTCAGATTTGGATACAGATACAGTTCCGAGAGGTATTTTTTATGCGTTTCAGCACGGTCAGAGTGTTGTACGTTTTGTTGACTTCTTTGTTGTTGAGATCATTTCAAATAGTTCATGTTCTTCTAGTCCGAGTTCTTCCAGTTTTAGTTTGACTTCATCCAGTTCATCTTCTTCCGATGATTCCAGTATTCACTTTACAGATGATATTCCTCAGATTGTTATGCGCACTGTTGCTTTTCTATCAACAGACTTCACAGAGGCCACTGCACAGCTCTGAGCATCTATTGATCAGATTCAATTAGAGCAAGTGCAGACTCGAGAACGTGTAGAGGAGCTCAAATATGAACTTTCACAGAAGATTACCAAACTTGAGCTCGCTTTTGCACAATCGACCTGTTGTCAAGATATGGTGTTTAGAGGTCAAATCAATGACATTCGACGAGAAGTACAGATTCAGAAGGCTGTTTTGTCTCAAGAATTGACTTCATTCCGTTTGGAAACACAGGAGTGCCTCAATACTCTTCGTGCCCAGCTCTCTGAAATCATTGCCTATATTAATAGAGGGCGTGATGACAAAAAGGGGGAAGAGAGTAGTAGAGGTCCACAGCCTGAAGACAGATGCAGAACTAGTGGAGGTGGAAGTGTTGGAAGCAGAAGTGAACCACCATCGAAGAGTGGAAGTGGTTCGCACAGAAGAAGAGGATGTAGAAAAGTTTTGGATTTAGCCGATGGTTTTCTTGAGCAGTTTTTACAAAAATTCAGTTCTTGTACAAAACTCTTGTACTTAGTCGTTTAGATTGAATATATAGAAAAGACTTAGAGCAATTTATTTTTGTCTCTTTTTAAGTCGAAAGCTGCTAAGTTTTGTCATCACGAAAAAGGGGGAAGTTTTTAAGATAAAATTATAAGTTTTTGTGATAATGAAAAACAAGATAAAGAACTGAATATCAGCCGTTCAGATTTGGACTAGAAGTTATCGGGGACTTAGATCCGTTCAGATTTGGACAAGACGTATCTTACAATTCAGATCCGAGAGATTCGTTCAGAAGTTTACGCATCAGATTCACTACAGAGGCTTCTACAGATCAGACTCAGATCATATTTCAGTTAGTGCAGAGGCTTCTACAGATCAGAATCAGATCATATTTCATTCAGTACAGAGGCTTATATATCAGATCCGATTATTTCAGATCCATTCAGAAGTTTCTAAGGTACAGAACAGAGAGGGATTTCAGATTTGACAAAGGAACAGATAAATATAGAAAAAGGGAGTAATTCGTAAAGGATAAAGATCTTGAAGCTCATACGAAAGCAGATTTGAGATTAGAGCCAAAGAAGATTTCAGAACCGAAACAGATTTCAGATCTCAGCAGCAGCGAAAGCTGATATTATTCGCAGAGAGGGTTTTAGATCTTAACAAGCTATTTATTCAAGAGGATTCAACGATCGAGATTCAATTATATAAAGCCCGTAAGACAAAGTGGATTAAAGTTTCTCAAGATCAGATCTATTTGGAGTATATCGTACAGAACGCAGAGTTGGTTCAGTCGATGTTTACCTATTTTGGTATAAAGTTAACCAAGATATGACAACAGCAGACAAACCTAAAATCAGCATTAATGGCGCAATTAATGCTAGGTACTATGAAGATATTCAAATATGGTTTGTGTCTACTTGCTTATAAATGACCGTTGAAGATGGATGAGTATAAATAGCTGGAGTGATTCAAGAAGAAAACCTCTTGACAATCTCTTGATTATCTCTCGCTCTCTTGGATATTCACAACTTTGAGAAGCTTTCGTCTTCTTACGACTCAATCCCAGCTCTTCAAATCTCGAAGAACTATCCTTGAAGTTCTTAATCAGAATTACCGTCGAGATTTCCTTCTGGTTCACATTGGAAAAATACTCTTATTGTATAAGTAACCATAAGTGTTACAACTCTGTGTGTGTTGTATTCGTTGAGATATTCAGAATAGATTCTGTAAAGAACTTGCTATTTGAAGCAGTTCTAAAAATACGTTCAGTTGTAATTAGCAGAGAAGTCTGCGTTGTTTTGGATTGCTAGGAGTTCACTTTAAGCGAGGCTTAAGTGAGTGGGTGTTTGCAGAAGCTGTAACCATCAAAGCTTTCTAGTGGATTCGTCGTGAAAAGGAAGAAGGGGAGACGTAGGATATTGATATCCGAACTTCGAGAAACAAACTCTTGACCCTATCTATTTATTTTATTGCATCGTTATTTTGTTTATTGTTCACTGTTTAATCGATTTTTTTTCGCACCTTATTGTTAATCGAGAAAACAGATTTGAACTGATAGCCTCAAAGCTGAGTGAGCACAGGCTTGTAAAACGTTTTTAAAGGATTTGAAATAGAAAAATCGAAGGAGTTCATTCAACCACCCCCCCCCCTGAACTTCTGGGATTATTTTGTATCTAGTTTCGATCCTATTGATCCTATCAAGCTGAATCCCAACTCAGCTCTTACCACAACGACATGCTACACATACATATAGCGCTAATCAGCTCAAAGGTGCCTTCAGACCAGCTTGCGTGACTCAATCAGCATGCGGCACCCCAATGATACGGAACTATTGAATAATGAAAACAGATCAGCTAACGTTTCATCTAGCACGCGAAACACAGTACAACTGAACTTCTCAGATCAGATCACACAAGATCAGCATGGAACTAGCATATAAGCTCAGCGTAACGCCATATTGTACATCAAACGAACCATACTCTAAATTTTTTTGTTAATCTTAAAAGAAAACATAGTTCGTACACCGAAAACTTTCCTCAACATCACTTTAAAACATGAATCAATAAATATCTCAAAAACATTAAATCATTCATTTTGTCTTAAAAACTGAGTAAATAAAATGCAGAATCTGAACATGTCTCATCAAACAAAACATAAGGAGTGGTCACGGGGTAGCAGCTGTAGCGGGCGCTCAGAGGTCCTCACCATCGGTCGGGATAAAATCATCTACAGACTCATCTGCACAATTTAAATCTAGTGAGCCTAAAGGCCCAGCATGCTCTATCTGATAATAACAAAATACGTATTACAAAACCACATGTATGCACATACGTATCGTAAAAAAATAGCTTTAAGACATGCATGCATGTATGATCGTAAAACATGGCTCATAAATCAGTCGTAACATTACATAATCGTATATCATAACATAACATAAAAGGGCGTGTGAGTCGTATCCATGAAGTGTGAGCATACATTAATGATTGATCAATCATAAGAAACCAACGTACGTGGCGATGCGGTTCACCCGACCTTACCTCGGGATCCCTCACACCTCTATGCTGCCACTTCACCAAGCCGTGAACACATGGATCCATAAGCTCATTATAACATTGATAGAGGTTCACCGGGCCCGGTATCCCGGATCCGCTCATCGTCTACTTTGTCACAAATCACTTAAATCCCTCCATATATTTATTTTCATACATGCCTTTAACATTTCATAATCTTTCATGATGCGTGTACTTTGTAAAACATGCAAATTTAAAAGGTTTAGTCCATCAATATATATTTAATTTTATTTAAATAAATGCATAATCATATACGTAAAATACTACATATATAAGTCCATCAATATATATTTAATTTTATTTAAATAAATGCATAATCATATACGTAAAATACTACATATATAATTTAATATATATTTATGGACTTCTATATTTTATCCTTCCGGTCAAGGACTGGTTTAAGTACCTGACCCACTAATTCTAAGCCCCAAAAGCCTAGACTTAAACTGAAAATGAAAATTAACCCTAAACTTGGCTTGACCCATTAAACTAAAATTTAAACTTTAAAATTAATAAAATACTCGGTCCTACAACTTAAAAAACCAGACATTAAAAACTGACAAAATAAAAGTCCCCTTGACCAAAAATTAGACTTTAAAATTGCATACAACTTATTAGGCCTATAACTAAAGAAAATTTTGACTTTAAAAGTTGACTTAAAATAATTGACCAATTTTCCTTAAAATTGAACCTTAAACTATAAAATAAAAATACCATTTCCAGAAGTAAAATAACTCGGACCAGACTTAAAATATTTGACCCGACCCTTGACTGACTCGACTCGGTCCAGTTGAACCGACCAAGCCGTCCCAACCGAACCGGCCAAGCCCATGCAAACCCTAGCCGCCACGCCTCCTACCACCCATGACAACGGCTCATCGTCCGACCTGCTCTGACCGCACATGGTCGTAGCCCCACTGTCTGGACCACCACCAGGTCCAGTCGGTCCCTCTCGACCAAACCATGGCTCGCACCATGGCCCAAATTATTCGGACGAATCACAAAAAGGATGGCATCAAGCGTCGCTCGATGCATGCGGTCGTGACTCGGCTTTTTCCTTGGCTTAACCGTGATCGGGCCACCCTCCTATTATCCACGGACCACCACTAGACCAGCTATACTCGAACCTTAGCCCCTAGAACTGTCCTTGACCGAGCACATCAAAGAAACATGTCATATGCGTGTTGGAATTATAATACATGCATGGATCTCAAATAATAATCATAGATCTAATCAATACACAAACAATTCATGGAACATCATTTTGAAAACAACATATTATGATTTAAATGGTGAGGAAAAGGGAGAGAGAACATGCCTTGATTGAAGAATATCAAAGAACTACGCGTTACCGGAACGGAGGACAAGAGATCGGGACAAACCACCTTGAAATCACCACAAAATTCGATGGAGCTAGAGCAAAGGGGAAGGAGGAGGCTTGGAGGGAGGAGGAGGAGGCTAGGTTTCTTTAATACTAGGGTTGAGGTAATAAAAATGTCCCAAAAGACCCCTCTCAAAGATTTAATTAGGAAAATAAGGGAGTTTTCCTATACTAACCCTTCACTAATTAAAAATATTAGTTTATACTCTAAACTTAAACTTTGAACCTTCAATTTTCGTAACTTAAAGTCCCTTCAATTTTAAAATGTATTAAAAGCTCATTAAAATAGCCCGTATAGGTGAAAACGGTTCCCCTCGCCCAATAAACATAAAAATCTCATTTTTCGTAAAGACTGCTTAAAATAATAAATTTTTATCTCTAAAAAAATATGAGGGCTTAAAAATTTCAAATAACTTATAACTAGGTCGTCCCTAGTCTCGTCCACGCGTCCGGAACTTCAAACACGTTAAAACATGTCATGAACATCTTAAAACATTAATTTAACACTTAATCACATAAAATGGCAAATAATATCTAAAAACAATTTTTCTCCTAGTCATGCACTCATTCTCACGTAATCAGGATTTTTGGGCGTTACAACTCTCCCCCCTTATAGAAATTCCGTCCCCAAAATTAGGTTACGTACCGAAAAGCTCGATGCAGCGCGTCCACATATCGGCCTCGGTCTCCTAGGTAGACTCATCCTCTGAGTCATTCTACCACCGGACCTTGACCATCGGAATATTCCGTGCTCTAAGCCTGCGCTCCTCTCGAGCCAAGATCAGAATCGGTCACTCCTTGAAAGATAAAATCTAGTGCTAACTGAAGCGGCTCAAAGTCCAACACATGCGACGGATTCGGAACATACTTCCGTAGCATCGAGACATGGTACACATTATGCACGACTGACAGACTGGGTGGTAGTGATACCCGGTACGCCAACGTACCAACCCTCTCCAAAATTTCAAATGGTCCAATAAATCTCGGACTGAGCTTGCCTATCCGGCCAAAATGCATCACGGCCTTCATGGGCGATATCTCACGAATACGTGATCCCCTACAGCCAACTCCAGATCTCGTCGTCTACGATCGGCATAACTCTTCTGACGACTCTGGGCTTTCCTCATCTGATCTCGTATCCTGGTCACAATATCTGTTGTCTGCTGCACCAGCTCTGGCCCAGTCAATACTCTCTCACCAACCTCGTCCCAGTGCACATAAACCTCTCAGGGAAGCATCTGTATACACCACAAACTCCTCATGATCCACTGGCATCGCTAAAACTGGCACTGAAGTGAGAGCCTCCTTCAACTGATCGAAGCTCCTCTGAGTGTAATGCTCAAAAATCCTGATTACATGAGAATGAGTGCATGACTTGTGAGACCCGAAAGTCTATTATATTAATTGAGTAAATTAATCGGGTTCAGCATAGACCATATTTGGTTCGAACAGATTTGAGATGAGCCAGCTTTGAGCTTGTATGCTTGGTTTAGTTATCGGGTCCAAATTGGTTCTTAGAGCAGCTCTGGAAAGTTAGAGATTCTACGGAGTAAGAATCAGACTGGAGTGTTTGTCTATGCGGGTCAACTGTATTCAGATCCTGTAATCAGATCTGGTAGTCGCGCGTTATTCTGGGCGCAAGAGTTGGTGTATATCGTGCGGGAAGCGAAACGTTGTCGTTTGGCAAGGATCCAGATTTGAGTAGGTGCGCATTGTTAGTTATGCGTAGACAGTCCGGTTCTTAGTCCCGGTTTCTGTTGCAGAGTAGATCGGTATGGTTCAGGGATTTTAGATTTGATTAGCTAGTGTGCGTCAAATCTTAGTACTATGGGTGCGACACCGTTTAGTGTTTCAGACTTGAGTTCGTGGGATGACATGTATTAGTTGGGAGCGTGTTTCCTGTGCGACGTCGTGTGGTTAAGTTCCACGTCTGTTTTGATGTAGTGTCCAGATCTGGAGGTACTCAGATCTGAGCTGGTTTCAGATGTGAACCCCGAGGTTGTCTGTGGCTGCTGTTCACCAGATGTGACCAGATTTGAGTTGTATTTAAGAGGACTTTGACCCTTCGTTTGTTGTTGTTTACCGACACTTATAAATATTTCCCATGAGCAAACTCTGTCGCGATACCTAGCTACTGTTCACCGAACCTTATCTTCTCCGATTGCCGACGATAGATAGCTCCGACTGAAGTAAGAGTGGTAGCGCTGGACTCCTCTTGCTAAGAATCTTCGTTTGGTACAGCTTTTGGAAGCTTGCGTCAAGCTTGGAGAGGTTTGCGAAGTCATCTCCCTTCTGTAGTCTGTTAGCATAAGCGTCGAATTGCTCCTGCCGTTCAGGTAGTTCGTTGGGTAAGTGTTAGTTTCTACCCTTGTGCTTTTTTTAGAGCTGGTTGTTGAGCTAGATGGGTAGGACAGAACTGGTGGAGTGTGTAACTCCCAGTTAGTAGTTTCTGTGCTTTGCGTCCCTGAGTTAGCGTTGTGCTTTGCTTAGCAGGTTCTCAGATCTGTGTTGCTCGGGACTTCGTTGTGGTACTTGTAGCTCAGAACTAAGGTACGGATGTAAGCTTGTTTTACAGCGTTGAATTGGCATGGATTTTATGTGAGCTGTTGTGCTGGATTATGTGTGCATTTGCTTGCTCCTGTTGTTTTGTTATTGCAAGCTGTTTCATTGCATACATGAATTATCCATGTTGAACCCAGATCTTGTTTAGGCGTGCTTTGTTACCTTGATATGTGTGTACCAAGATGCCTGTTGGAGGACGAGCGGGTAACTCCCGTATGCCTCAACTCCCTGCTGGGATCTGTTAGGCACTATCAGCGGAGTGGGTAGCTCCCACATCTCATGAGTTGGGCAACAGCAGGTTGAGCTGTGTTCTGCATCTGTACCGTGTGTTGAGACGAGTGGGTAGCTACCATATGCTCACACACCCTGTGGCCACCAGTGTTCAGTTGATCTGTTATCGTTTGTTGAGCAGTCGTTGAGATCCTTTGGCTCCCTGTCTTCGGTTCTAGCCTTGTTCTCATGCATAGCATTCACATTTTATCTATTGCTATTTATCTGATGTTTTTCAGTTGCTCTCCGTACTGGGGTTTGACACCCGTGTCCCTATTGGGCTGGTGTTTGTTTGCCTGTGTGTGTTGTCCAGGTTTCCCATGTTACTCAGCTGGTCGTGGAGTTGATTCAGCTGGAGGTGCCCCATGAGGTGGTTAGAGTGTCCCAGTTAGTATAGTATATATGTATCAGTACTGATAGCCGGGGGATGCCCTACGCTTTATTGAATTCAGTTGTAGTCATTGTTGTATGGTGCTTGATACATGCTGTACTGTTGTACTGTGGCTTTTAGCCTTGCGTATTTTAATAAACTGGGATATTTTGAGTATTGTTGTATTTTAAATTATGTTTTTATCAGTCAGGCCAAAAATCGAAAATTTAACAACTAACTTTATTGCTTCCGCTATTGATTATTGCGTGGTTTTACTCTGATTGAGCACGAGGCCTGACATGACTAGAGGGAAAATTGTTTTAGAAAGTTATATGTCATTTTATGTGATTACTTATAATTTTATGTTTTAAGATGTTCATGTCATTTTAGTAGCCTGTTTGAGATCCGGACGCATGGACGAGAATGGGGACGATCGAGGTATAAGTTTATTTGGAATCTTTAAGCCCTCATATTTTTAAGAGCAAAATTTATTATTTTTGAACAGCATTTACGAAAAATAAGATTTTTATGTATATTTGTCGAGGGGAACCGTTTTTGGCCTATACGGGATATTTTAATGAGCTTTACTACATTTTAAAAATTGGAGGATTTTAAATTACGAAAATTAGAGGTTTAAAGTCTAAAATTTGAGTTTTAATTAGCATTTTAAGTAATGGGGGCTACTAAAGGAAAACTCTTATATTCCTAATTTAAAATATTGAGAGGGGTCTTTTGGTACACATTCATTTTACAACCCTAATTATTTTGAAAACCCTAACCTCCCTCTCCCTCTCATCCTCACGCCTCCACCCCTCCCCTCTAGCTCTAGTTTCTTCAATTTTGGTGTGATTGCAAGGTTTTTCGTCCCAATCTCTTGTCCTCCGCTCCGATAACGCGTATTTCTCGTAGTTCTCCAAAAAGGCACGCTCTATTCTTCCTTTTTCTCACCATTTAAATCATATTATGTTGTTTTCAAATGATGTTGCATTATTTGTAAGATTTATGTTACGATCTACGTTTGTCTTTTGAGATCCATGCATGTATCACGATTTTAAGACGTACTTGATTCATTTCTTGTGATTCTTCGGTCATGGGCGGTCCATAGGGCTGAGGGTTGGTCATTTCGAGATTCATGGTCATGTTTGGTTGGTCTCGATAGTTATCCCATTGAGTTAGGATCACGTGGGTCCAAACAGGGAGTGATTTGGTCAAGTAATGAATTAGTTAGTAATTTTATGATCAGCACGTGTCTTGACTTGTTATCTGTACGCGACAGTAGAGTTGTTGGGGTCGGGTAAGACACTTTATATGGTCTATGTGGTCAAAGTTGATTGTAGGAGATAGCTCATTGAGTTTTGGTCACGCAGGTCCAAACGAGGAGCGATTTGGTCAAGTGACGAATTCGTTATGAGTTTTATGGCTAGCACGTGTCCTCGTTGAATTCTGCACGCGGGCAGTGGGTTTGCAGACGTCATTATGATCGTGTCGGGCATCCTGGTCGGTTATGGTTGTTTCCAGGAGCTATCCCATCGCGGTAGGGTCACATGGATCCAGACGGAGAGCGATTTGGTTAAGCTAGGGATTTTTAATGAATTTTACGGTTTAGCCGCTCAAACTGCATCTCGTCGGGGCAGAAATGTAAAGTCTGGTTTTTGAGGCCTAGAGCAGCCTAATGTCATGAAATGTTTAAAAGTATGATTTAAGTTATTTTTTTATGTTTTGGCAAATTTTTAATGTCTGATTTCTAAGTTATAGGACCGAGTATTTTTTACAAATTTGAAATGAAAATTTTAGTTTAATGGGCCAAGTTGAGTTTTGGTTAAGTTACATCTTAAGATGAGGTCTAGGCTGTGGGCTTAGAGTTAGTGTGCAAGTCACTTGAACCAATCCTTGATCGAAGGAGAAAATATAGAAGCCCATAAATATATATTTAATTATATATTATTTTACGTGTATGACTATGCATTTGTTTAAAGGAAATTAAATATATATTGATGGGCTAAGTCTTTTAAATTGCATGTTTTATGACGTTACACTCATCATGAAATCTTTATGAAATGTTATTTGAAATGAAAATTTTAGTTTAATGGGCCAAGTTGAGTTTTGGTTAAGTTACATCTTAAGATGAGGTCTAGGCTGTGGGCTTAGAGTTAGTGTGCAAGTCACTTGAACCAATCCTTGATCGAAGGAGAAAATATAGAAGCCCATAAATATATATTTAATTATATATTATTTTACGTGTATGACTATGCATTTGTTTAAAGGAAATTAAATATATATTGATGGGCTAAGTCTTTTAAATTGCATGTTTTATGACGTACACTCATCATGAAATCTTTATGAAATGTTAAGGTGTGAAATGAAAGAAAATATTTTTGAGGGATTGAAGTGGTTTGTGGCAAGTAATGATGAGCGGGATCGGGATGCCGGGCCCGATGAACCTCTGTTATGTTATAATGAGCTTATGGATCCATGTGCTCACAACATGGTGAAGTGGCAGCATAGAGGTGTGAGGGATCCCGAGGTAAGGTCGGGTGAAACGCATCGCCACGTACGTTGGTTTTTATGATTGATCAATCGTTAATGTAATGACACACACATTATGGATACGACTCACACGTCTTTTACGTTATGTTATGTTATATTCATGCCTCATTACGTTATGATATACGATTATGTACTTTTACGACTAGCTTTTGAGCCATGATTTATGATCATTCATGCATGCATGTTTTTAAGTTATTTTAAGATAATTATGTGCTTGCATGCGGTTTTATTATACATACTTTATTATTATCAGATAGAGCATGATGGGCCTTTAGACTCACTAAGTTTAAATGGTGCAGGTGATCCTGCTGTGGAGTTTATGATGACTGGTGGTGAGGACCTCTGATCGCCAGCTGCAGCTATCACCCCGAGACCACTAAGATGCTTTCACTTAATGTATTAGACATGTTCAGATTTCCGCAACAATTTATTTAATCTGATTTTAAGACAGAAAGAATGATGTGATTTTTGAGATATTTATTTATTTATATTTTAAAGTGATGTTGAGAAAAGATAAGGGCACTGAAATCGAAGAGAAGCCCTTGATGAACTTGCGGTAATATCCTGCTAAACCCAAAAAACTACGAATCTCTGCTGCATTCTTCGGAATCCCCCAGTTTGAACTGTCTCCACTTTCGATGGGTCTACTGAAATTCCATATCTAGAAATGATATGCCCCAAAAACGCCACATGCTCAAGCCAAAACTCGCACTTACTGAACTTGACATACAACCTGTGCTCTCTAAATGTCTGCAGTGCGATCTGTAAATGCTGTCTATGCTCCTCTAAGCTCCTCGAGTAGACCAAGATGTCGTCGATGAAAACGATGAACTGGTCTAAGTACTTCCTGAAACCCAGTTCATAAAGTCCATGAAGATCTATCGGGCATTCGTCAGTCCAAATGGAATCATCAAAAACTCGTAGTGGCCATAACGTGTCCGAAATACAGTCTTGGACACGTCCTCCTCTCTGACTCGCAACTGATGGTACCCTGATCTCAGATCAATCTTGGAGAAAACCAAAGCTCCCTGCAACTGATCAAACAAATCCTCAATCCTCGGGAGTGGGTACTTGTTCTTCCCTATAACTCGATTCAACTCCCGGTAGTCGATGCACAACCTCATACCCGTCCTTCTTCTTAACAAACAGTACTCGTGCGCCCCATGGAGAAAAGCTAGGGCGAATAAACCCCTTGTCGAGCAACTCCTGAATCTGCTCCTTCAGTTCGTTCATCTCGGTAGGAGCCAATCGGTATGACGCCTTAGAGATAGGCACTATACCTGGAACCAGCTCAATCGAAAACTCCACCTCTCTCTCTGATGGAACTCCCACAACGTCATGAGGGAAAACATCTGCAAAGTCCCTGTCTACCTCCACCTTAGACAGTGAAGGGCCTGCTGAATCTCCTGAAGTGGTAACACTGGCTAAGAACGCCTGACATCCAAGCTCAACTATCTTCCTGGTCTGTAGAAAAGATATAAACCTGGGCTTCCGCAGTCTCCTCGCCGCTTGAATCGCTACCTTGCTGGCAACTCGTTCTTGGCTCCGACCGGTTTCGTAAAGAAAATGGCACTTCACGGTAGACTGCGGTAGATAACGCCAATCAGGTCCACGACCGGATACGAGACTCCTTCGTCAGCCTGCACTAGAAGGCCTGACGAGATCTGCACGGACGGATTCTCCTCATCGAATTGGCCGGAACGAATTCCGGCAACTCGAGGCGGCGGCGGCGGCTTTGTGAGAGAGGAGGGGCGGCTACTTAGCACTAGGTTTAGGGTTAGCTTAAGTGTGTTTTTATTATGAAGTCTAATCTATATTAAATAGATATTAGTGTTGGACTTGGACCGGCCCAACGGGCCCGGGTCCAACGGATGAACATTCAGTTCATCTCCATCACCGAGACTTCATCGTAACTCCGATCGCCGATCAGATCGGACCGATCGACTCAGTTTCCAAAACTGAATACTATGATTTGAAAAACCGGCCCAATCGACTAGGAACAGTTCAGAATACACAGTGACTATTAGATGTGTTTCATGATAACCGTCATACCCACTATCACATCTAACATACACTTTAGTGCATTCTAGGTCTTTACTCAACGCAATTGTAAATCATCATACACACAATGAAAGTAAAGAATGCCATATGGATAAATGCGAATATCATATATAAAGATTGTCATATACAAGAGTCTATAAACCCACACGCCACAAGTTGGCTAGTTGGGCATCTACTATAACAATCTCCCATTTGCCCTAAATCCAACTGCTTATCAGACGCAGTCCCATTGTTTCGCGATGTTTTTCAAACAACGGTCCAGGCAAGGGCTTCGTAAGTGGATCAGCAACGTTGTCCGCAGAGGCGACTCTCTCAACTGCTATGTCACCTCTAGCCACAATATCCCGGATTATGTGGTATTTCCTCAGTATGTGTTTGGATCTTTGGTGAGACCTGGGTCCTTTGCTTGCGCAACGGCACCCGTGTTGTCGCAGTACACCGGGACTGGACCAACTCCATTAGGAATGACGCCCAACTCTTGGACGAAATTCCTTATCCAAACGGCCTCCTTAGCAGCAGCTGATGCTGCAATGTACTCAGCATCAGTGGTTGAATCCGAGATGGTGTCTTGCTTGGAACTCTTCCAAGAGACAGCACCACCATTGAGCATGAATACAAATCCAGAGGTTGATTTCGAATCATCCACGTAACACTGGAAGCTAGAATCAGTGTAGCCTTCCAGTTTCAGTTCACCACCCCCATAGACCATGAACATATTCTTAGTCCCTCGTAAGTACTTAAGAATATCCTTCACAGCCTTCCAATGCAATTTACAGAACCACCATGCAGCATGAATACCAATCCAGAGGTTTATGTCGAATCATCCACGTCGCACTGGAAGCTAGAATCAGTGTAGCCTTCCAGTTTCAGTTCACCGCCCCCGTAGACCATGAACATATTCTTAGTCCTTCGCAAATACTT